>JAJGOT010000237.1:577500-1080000 GCA_022457155.1 Cladopsammia gracilis | reverse complement strand
GTATTTCTCTGGAATAGCCATATCGTGCTACGGAGTAGTGCAGAAAAAACCGTTTCACCAAACACCCACCATATAGAGTTTTTCCTTTGACAACACCGCTATTGAAACAACAGATAAAATTCTTCATCTTGGCGTTACTTTAGACAAACCCTAAAGCTCACGTATCAATGACATGAATACGACGCGAAGCAAAGCCACAATTGTCATTGGGTTGATCGCACGCATTCACAAATAGCTACTAACAGTTACTAACTACGCAAGATCTGAAACTGACAGGTAATGCACTAGTGTTATAACGCCAAGATCTCTGCAAAATCGTTCTCTTTGTTCTACCCAAACAGGAATTAGATAAACTTCAACTAGTCCAGTACACTTCAGCACGTTTAATCAAACTACACGAACACATCACGCCTGTCGTTCGAGATCTGCACTTTGCTACCGGTTGAATGTATATGTAAGTTATTTTGGTGACTGAGCAATAAAAGTAATTATAAACCTAATAAGCATAAAGTTTCTAATTTCTTTGAAAATACTGACGAATTTTAGCAACACTTATACATCACGCCTGGTTCAATCACACACAATCTTCAAAGTTCTTCTTATCACATTTAAGAGGGTCGTGAAGGGGTAAAATGGGAGCTGGGATTAGCCTTATTTTGGACTGGGAAAATGGGATTTACTCACTGGGACTGAGATTTAGCCACTGGGAATGGGATGAACAATTATAAAATGGGAATGGGTTTTCTTTTCTTCAGCAGTCTTTGCTCCAATATTTTGAAATAGAAAATAAAATTTCGTAGCAATAGACCTTGCACTCCTCAGTAAAGAGAATAGAGACCGTGAAATCAGTATTTTTCGCCTTCGCGCCCGCGGTCTAGCTACCAGGCTTACACGGTTGCATAGTTAGAGGGTCGTGAAGGGGTAAAATGGGAACTGGGATTTGGGCCAAATTTAGGCTGGGAACTGGGATTTGGTACCCCCCTTCACGACCCTCATTTAAGACTCTTCATGGACTTACCCTGGGCAATTTATCAAACCCTCTAGTAATCTAACTCCTCTTCCTACTCACTTCTAATTACTCCGCCTCTGAACTCTGTATCATACAGCCAACGCGATTTCTTTTACTCTGCACCTGCGTTGTGAAACCCTTTCACGAACAATTTAAGAAAAATGCTGCTTCTTTGTCATCTTTTAATACAACACTTAAAACAATTTATCTAGGAACGTTTTTGAAACAAGATTTACGGAATTTATTTGTTTTTACTCTATATGTATAGTTTTCTTATTTTCTGACCCTGTATTAAGTCAATTTATTTTATTAAATGCGCACTGTAACAGGGGTGGTGGCGCGGTGAATTCAGAATTATTACAGGGACAGGGTCCTGGCTAATATATTGATGGGTATCGAATGGTCCCTTAAAATTTTCAAGTGCCCGCGAAATGTGGACTTTGCTCGATTTGCTCGCAAAATTTAAAGAGTGCTCGCTTGCTCGTCCTCGCAAAATTTTCGCAATCGCTCGCATGCAATTTGATGTCTGCTCGTGCTCGTAAGAAAAAACACAGTGCTCGCATGCTCCAAAATGTTCGCAAAGACCATTCGATACCCCTATATCATGATAATGGCCTGGAGCTTGCTTTTTGAAGCTTAAAAGCTTGCTTAATGATTTTGAAATAGAAATGTAAGATCCACAAAAGTGATGAACACAAAGAAATAATATGAACTAAAGAGGCCAAAAAACGGCTAAGAAAACTCAAAATTCCTCCAGAATGGCAAGTTTCATTTCTTGTTCCCCTGTCACCTGGTCACGAAATCAAACTTGATAAACTGTAATCCACTTCCATTCTTGCAATCCTGCTCTTTTTCTCTAAACTATTACTTTTTTTGCACTATATGATCTTTTTATCCAATTTAGTTGTATATTTCGTGGCATTTGGCGATATTAAATGGAAATTAAGTAAGCGAAACGTACGTTGTTATTTCGGCGGGACGGTGTGCCATTAACCAGACAGATTTAGTAGTCTATAACCCGAGTTGAGTTTTTCCCTTTGCAATAAATTGGTGACAAACATCTACTTTTCGCAAAAAAAGTTATAACGGCGTTAATAACATAACAAACTATATCATTTAAAAGTAATTGTTATCTCCACGGCTTTGGTAATTAATTTATCAATGAAGATTTTGGGAGAATATTTTAAAAGAAAGGATATAGAAGTAACGAACATTGCATACCTTTAACTTGCTTTGCAATTGATAAATAGAGCGCTCTGTGGATCCAACAGGAGTATACAAAGCCAAAAATATTGCCTATTCAATATATTGCAAGGTTGAAAAATAATCAGCTGAATAAGTATTTCATTTATTCAGCTTTACTAAAGCTAAATAAATGAATCATTACTTAATGCATGTTTAGTAAACACATTTACCTCCCGAGTGTGAAAATTGGATAGTCGCTCATGAATAATAAGTCCTCCAATGAATAAAAACAATTATATTGTTTTGTTGAAAAGCTTTCCTATAATCGAAAAACTGTTCAGCGTGAAGAGTAATAGACCTAGTACTACTTCAAGTTAGATACGCGTTATCTGCGAGTTTCACTTGGTTTGATAATGACTGAAAAGCTGCCTTGACCGACCCGACGGATGGTGGACAGAGGGACTGTGCCAAACGGATTATTAAAATACGTCCATGGGTTGAAAAAGGAACTGACTCTATAGAGCGTATGCACATGACGTCACGGCGGCCATATTGGTGTACCAAAACAATAGAACGGCGGCCATGTTGGTGTACCAAAACAATCCTGTGGGATTTGAACGCTTTTCTTATGTTAACACTTTCTTTTGTTCCAATAAATTTGCATAGCTGCTTGCCACGTGAGTGCATACGCTCTATTCAAAACAACTTCTCTGAAGCAGATCACGTGATTAAACGTAAATACGTTACCGTAAAATAACATTTCAAAATCGTTGTCATATCGCTAAGAAATCGGCATTTGAAACCGCTGCTAAAATCGCCACTAAAATTACATCAAAATTTGTCTATAAAAATGGGAATTTCCGCAACACACAAATAAAACTGTTGTTCTCAAAATAAATTCATAAAAACAGAGGGTTCAACCCGAAATTAGTGGTACTCGTAAATTCATGTAGATACCAAAAAAATATTTTTCATAAAAATTATTATCGTAACCATGAGTCCAAATATTATAGTCGATGACTTTTAGACTAAAACGAACACAAGATGTAGGGAATTATAAGATGAATTAATCTTTACGCAGTATAATGTATTTCATTGCATAACTGAAATCACTCTATTATAACTTAAAAAAATGTATGTCAACAATTGCTAAGTACTAATCTTTCCCACTTCAAAATGTTTTTTTATGTAATTTTTCTTGGCTTGCGTTTTATTATGACATCAGTATTGCTATTACTGAAGATTAACTTTCTGTCCAATGAATTTAAATTCGTCCAAGGACAGAAAGGGCTTTCCTAAAGAGGTACAGCCGAAGAAATGAGAAAAAGAGCCTAGAAGACCATTTTGTGTTTTTTCCTGTTTTCTAGCTGTTAGTTTTACTCTGAAATCCCAAGTACAGTATAGATGTACTTCTTAATTTTGCCAAAATCTTTCTCGTGCTTGAATGGCTTTGCAATTTAACACGCAATATTAGTGAGACTTCCAACTGATATGAACTCGAATTGTCTACTATGTAAATCAAATGCAATTATTCAATTCGTTAAAATTATTGCTTAATTGTGTGAGGATGGGAAATCAGATATCCAAGGGAAACCACATATAGATACAATGTTTTAACCATTTGGATATTGGTCAGTCACACTTTGAAAGGAAAGTATGTTTCTCACTCTATCAGGGATTTCTAACACAGGAGCCGATAACGCAACGTGATACGTCGAATAAATATTACAGAACGGTTTTTGTATAAAATACATTAAGTTATAAAGAATGAAAGCCGAACAGTTTTTCCGAAGTTTTAAGCGTCAACTTTTCATGACATTCTTGTGTCAGTATGAATATCCAACAGGCATATATAAATCCCTCTTTTTTCACCATTTCGCTATCAGTCACACTTTGCGTGTGTAATATGGCTCTCAGCTCCTCTTACTCTCTCTGGGATTTACCACAACTAAGCAACATTTGGTGACAGGGGCCGAGGACGTTATTGTTGTGATTTTTTTTTTGTTAATTATTGCAAGGCTTTAGATGTATATTAGCCACGATGATACGATTTGTCATAGAAATTGAAAAGCCGAACAGCTTTGGGCATTGGTCGTCAATGATATTCTCAGCTTCTCAGGCTCTAAATATTCTTTGTACATGTCTTTTCATGATCTGACACAGCACAAATAATTCTAGAAAAGTTTTCCTATACAATTGACATCTACCTTGAATTAAATTAATTCACCATTAATTACCTATTTTCAACGCTCGGGCGTTAAATTTTGTTTACAATGATTTAAAGCTGAACAAATAAAATTCTCATTTAGCTGATTATTTCAATCCTTCCAACAGGGAAAATTTATGACTTGGCATAAGCCCAATACCATATTACTCTGTTCGCTGTAAGGTCCTCGGAGCTGCTGCGTATCAATTGGAAAGCAAATAATAGGTATGACTATATTATTTTTTCTTAAATATTCTCCCCAATTAATCCACCTTATTCTAAAAAAAATTATCGTCAAAGCATTGCAAAGAACTGTTACTTTTAAAT
Organism: Cladopsammia gracilis; assembly: GCA_022457155.1. Classification (NCBI taxonomy): domain Eukaryota; kingdom Metazoa; phylum Cnidaria; class Anthozoa; order Scleractinia; family Dendrophylliidae; genus Cladopsammia; species Cladopsammia gracilis. Next base: position 1,075,273 of record JAJGOT010000237.1, on the reverse strand, counting down.
CACTTTCCCTATTGTGTTATCACTTACCTCGTTATATCTTTGTCACCAATTTATCGAAAAGAGAAATAACAACTCAGTTTATGGACTGCGGTATCTGACTAGTTTAATAATTCGGATTTCACCGCACCGCTACACCTGTTCATCAAATTGTGATACGCCTGCTTTGCGGCCGATCGATAACGATGGCTCTAAAAACAGTGTATCCGGCGCAATGAAATAAACTTTCAACCTCTTTCTTCGTTTTACTTACGAAGAAAGAGGTTGAAAGTTTATTTCATTGCGATACGCCGTTTTTAGAGTCTTCGTTATCGATCGGCCGCAAAGCAGGCGATCACAATTTGATGAACGGGTTAAATTATGTAGGAAATGATAAGAGGTATTGCTCTTTAGAGTGGTTTTACTTAACCCGTAAAATAGATAGTAGGATTTTACGCCGTAGAACTTCGTATCAGTTTCTGTTACCCTCGAATGTTACTCTAGAGCAAGAAGGAGGAAAATCAGCAAACATGAGGACACGAAAAAAAAAAAGAGAATGCTTCTGTTGCACTACATATTTCATTTATTACTGAGAAAGGATTCAATCGTTGCGGCTTTTGAAATTTCATTTAATATACATTTACCATCTGAAGTAATTCTTTCCTTTCGTAGATAGTGACAGATAGTGTTACACACTAACTAATAGTTTCTGTTTCACAGTTGAAGTAAAATCACTCTAATCTATTTCACGGTTTACATAAAATCACTCTAATAGTAACTGATTTGTTATTAGCCAGCAACTCCTAAATAATAAGCTTGCAGGCGAACAATTTGTGGTACACCTGTTTTGGACAGGCAACCTCTGTTTAGACCCATGAGTAAAAGCACATACTTCTAGCATTTAACAAAACGCATTTCCCACTTCAAAATACCTTTTTATGCAATCTTTCTTGGCCTACGTTTTCTTTTAAGAACATTTTGTTTCCGAGATCATTGCGTCGAATTAAAATTACTTTCAAATGTTATAAGTATGTTTTAAATTTCAATCAGATTTTTCTGTAACTTAGGTACAATGATATTATAAGTTCGAGAGAATGAACTGAAGTGGAACCGTTTCTAGCGTGGACTTTTTGTGACTTTCTTGTGTCAGGATGAATATCCAAGAAAAAGCATATACAAATACAATGTGTTTCTTTTCACCATTAACCTATCAGTCACTTTTGCGTGTGAAATATGGTTCTCACTCCCTCTGGGATTAAAATGTCATACTTTTAACTTGCTTTCAAATTGATGACTATCTAACAGGCGTAAGCAAAGCCATAGATGTTGTTTATTGAATATAATGCAGAGATAAAAAAAATAATCAGCTGAATAGATATTCATTTTTTCAGCTTGAATTAAAAAAGGAAACATTTATTTCCCGAGCGTTGAAAATGAATAACCACTCACGAATAATAAGTCCAAGATATAATTTTTTTTTTCAGGAAAGCTTTTCTATATTTATTTGTGCTGTATACTGATGATGATGAAAACACGAAGCGTGTTCCTCAATTTTAGAGTTAACACGTGACCAAAATCAGATAAAGAAAAGAAGCTGAGAATATTATTAGAAGCCATTGCTCAAAATTGGTCCGCTTTCAATCTCTATAGCAAATTGTATCATTGTGCCTAAAAAATACACAAAACTTTAATGTTCGTTACCTCTAGATCCTTTCTTTTAAGAAATATTAAAATATTCTGCCAAAAATCTACATTGACTTTGTTTGTTAGGTTATGATTAACGCCGTTATATCTTTTTGGCTAAATGGCAGTAGTTTGTCACTAATTCATTGCAAAGGGACATGACAACTCAGTGTATAGAATACTGTATCTGACTAGTTATAGTTCTGGTTTGACCATACCACCACCCCCTATTTGATATGTTATAAGTTAAAGGTATGGCAAGAGGCCGTTCAGACATACATTGTAAAAAAAAGGAGACACTTAATTCGAGATTTAAAGCCTGCCTTAAACGAAAACATAGGCAGTGAAAAACTTTACCTTTATTAATTCAATCATTACTGTTGTTATTGTTGTCAATCATTCCTCGGTGACACAGTTGTAACTTTATCTTACTAGTTTCCAGTTCTTTGCTTTATATACATTTAAATTTGGTTCGCTTTTAATAACGATCATTTCTTATGATGTATGTGGTACATACGAAACGTCAAGTAACTGAAAGAAATGCATTTTAGACAAATGTTTGTAACCGCTGTTTGCGTTTTGTTTTTGTTAAAACTAAAATGGCCCGAAAGAAAGAATTTGTATGACATTGTAATATTCGTTACTTCTATATCGTTTGTTAGTTTTCTCCCAAAACTTACATTGATAAAACAGATAAATAATAGTAATAAAAAGGAAAGAAACAAAGAGCCCACAGTGTCGCAAAGATGTCTCGCAAAGAAAAATGTAGATGGACAAAGCCGATCTTTGCGACGCTGTGGGCTCTTTGTTCCTCGGAACACGTGATGTGGCAGCGCGTGATTCGAGTGACAAGTGAGTACATAGTACGGAACCTGATATAGTGAACGAGTTATTGTGTACTCTATTTGCGCTGGCTTCTTGCTGGCGAAATTTAGTTCGCTACACCGTGCTGATGAGTTGCAATAACAACGAAACAGCTGTCCACGGTTGCGATCTCTGTCGTAATGGTGTCTCGCAAAGTCTTTCTACGTAGTGAGATCAGCCCTGCAGTTTATTGTACGTCTCTTATACCCCCACCGTGGTACAAGGGGGAGAGGGGGGTCGTTGGGTTTTTGCGATGTTGCAATATTTCGGAAATATTTTACATCTAATAGATAGCCCGCGATGTGCTCTACAAGAAAAGGTAAATGTTATGGGTTGTGGCGCTGCTAGGGGTCCATGACGTCATCCATGACGTCATCCAAGATGGCCGCCGAGATGGCCGCCATCTTGGATTTTACTAAAAATTCAAATTTATCGAAAAAATGCGGAAATTGCAACTATTGTTTGCTAGAGTTGCAAAATAACATACAATTAAACATTTTGATGCTTTTGGTAGCATTTTATATTTTTTTACTGAGAAAAGGTGAAAAACACGCAATTTATTCAAAAATGGGTTGACCTCATGTTACTTATGACGTCATATCTCGTTACCATAGCAACCTGTTATCGCCAAACTTTACCAAAATGTGTCTTTAGAATAAACGAACAGCTACTTAAACGGCATGTGCTAATCTAATATGGTCTTGAAAATATCGGAGAAAAACCTTAAGGAGGGTGAGGGTGAGGGTGCTTCGAATTGAAACTCAGAGTACCTTTGTCAAACACGAAATGGTTATAGAACACCAAGAGGAAGATACGAAGTAACTGTTCGAAGAGAATTTCAACCATCAGTTGTTGGCGGCACAAGCTGGAAAACTTCAATTTTTCGACAAATGAACTGAACACAACGTGACCTTCGGGCAATCGCTATGATAACATCAACATTTTTATTATTCCGAAAATAGCTCAATTTCTTATCTTAGTTAGCTAGCTAACAGTAACACATTCTTTGTGTGAGGCTCTTGTTAGATATTTTGATTGTAAACCAGATGAAAATCCAGACTCTTAAACACGAATTTTCCGCGGTGTAAAAGGCTAAGCTCCTCCCCATTTCACACCTTTTGGGTGTAAAATGCAAATTAAGGCATCTTTCAGTCATAAAAAGTGGTTAACTTGGAATGAGCTTTCTTTAAATATTATTTGCTTCAAAAATCTAATTAAACCAATATTTAACCTAAGCAAAAAGAGAAATGGAAGTTCAAGAAGACTTCTGATATCAGTTGTTAATGCTACAGTGGTTGATTGACGACTGACAGATTTTATTGTTTTGTTGAAACAAAACGTTCCTAAAAAAAACTTCTATAAACGTAAGCTAAGCTTTTTACCTGTTTTCATTAATGTTATCCCCTAAATTTTCATCGATCACATGACCAGGATAAAACGAATTACCAAAAAGTGCCAATTTTAGTTTTCACGGACGTAATGTTCCCCTGATTCGGCTTTAGTTTGGTAAAACCATTTTCTGTGAAATCATTGAACATAAATTGCCTTTTTCTGTACAGGTGAAAATGATTTTATTCACAGTTGGATATTTGCTGTTGATGTCTTTTACCGTAGTAGAATGCCAAAGTGTTGGTAAGTAATACACGCTTCGAAGCTAAATAACGGCTTTAAAGCTAGACTATCTTTCAGTTTTACCAAGTAAGCCATGTTTAGCAACTTAGCAAATTAACTTGGAGACCTATTTGCCTTGCCGTTCACATAAGTGAAATAATTCTTCCATTTCCCGGATCATCAAAGGAGGGGCTGTTTGTTTATGAACGACATTGCAAAGAATTTCCAACAACATGTTCCATCTTTTCTCCATAAATCTAAGAACGCCAAAAAACCTCTACTGAAAATGATAAAACGCTCCCCTAACAAAAGGTTGGACAGTTAATAAAAGCAGTTGATTAATTAGTATGCTTTCAATACGTGCAGCTTTGAACGTGTTTTAATTTGAAAATTATTTTTATGTCGAATCAAAGGATGTAATCTTGCTCTCGGCATGGAAAACGGTGCAATCGCTGATGCACAAATCAGTGCCTCTTCAGAGTGGGATAACAATCATGCTGCCATCCAGGGGCGATTAAACTTCCAAGCAGGTTCCGGCAAAATGGGAGCATGGTCCGCTAAGACAAATGATGTTAATCAATGGCTCCAGATCGATTTGATGAACGAGAACACTAAAGTAACTGGTCTGGCAACGCAAGGGAGAAATGGCGTGTCCCAGTGGGTTACCAAATACAAGGTCCAGTACAGTGCTGACGGTGTAAATTTTTACAACTACATGGAGCAAGGAGAAAAGGTAAGATGGACCTTCTTTCAAGGAAAGGTGCACAATTTAAATTGTTTTTCTTTTGTACATTTCAACTGCTTACGGTGGAACTGCCTTCGTTTTAACAAGGTGCCAAAGGACTAGGGAAGTTGGTTCGTTATATCGAGGGTTCGTTATATAGAAAACCTCGTTATAACGAATTTGCGGAAAAACAACCAAAATGATCGTTATATCGAGGTATAGTTAATAATTGTTTCTTAACGGTGTTACGTATTTCCGCATCTAAAGAAATAACATAAATTTTGCACTTTAATGCCTTTATGAAGCTACAGTACATTATAAAAATAACTACGGTACTAGATCAAAGGCTCCTAAGAGCTAACGCGTAACGCAATATTGCGGTATTTTTTTAATATATATAGATAGCCCAAGCCTAACAGCGTCGCACTTTGAACAAGCTTAATTAAGGTGAAACTTAACCAAGGTGAAACTTAACTAAGGTGAAAGGTTGGAAGCACAAGAATTAAGATTGACGAACGGGCTATTTTCAATTTTAGCAATTCTCAAAAACAGTATTACGCGACTGTCTGCACAGTACATTTTTATAGACCGTACAAAAGTTCACAAAAACAACTTTTCTCTGTCTAGAATAACTAGTACCACTAGTTTCCGAATAAAATACAGTTTTTGTTTGTCAAAAATTGCCCGAGAAACTGATTTGAAAATCAAAAATTGCAAAAATACACAAACATATTTGCATAAGGCGATACGAGTGAAGATAGAACTGTACTATAAAATCAAAGTCTTGTTTTGTTAACATAAAATCGCTTTTCAAACTATCTAATGAATGAACAAACACATAAAAATGGACAACACAATCTTATTTCGAAAAAATTTATTCAAATCTCCATTAGTTTACGTTTAAAAGCAAAACGCGTACCATTTAAGCTTAATTATAGCTCATCGAGTTCAAGCTTTCTTCGATGAAATTCAAGAGATCGATACAACTGAATTTAAGCACGTTTTAAAATCAATTCTCCAAAACTAACAATAACACTAATAAAAAGTCACTCACAGATTGATATCAACATAAATTCTCATCGAAAACTTAATCTGTTTTACCTTTAACTCCCTCGCTTGCTTGGTTCTGAAATCCGTAGAAAACAAATATCTCCCGCATTGATAAAAACGTAATACATGAAGTTCCTCGAAGCAAGATTTCATCCCTGAAAGCTCGTCTTTTTCCACTAAAGCGGCTTCTGAGTATCCCTTAATTAGTATCCTTGTCTTGAGTAGCAAACCGCGAAATATTAAGGGAAATAACGCCTTTAATTTCAACGGTTTTCTCCGCTTAGTAAATTCACAGCAAAACATCAAAGTGTTTTTCTAGCTGACGTGACATTCGGCCGTGTAACCGCGCGAAAACAAAGTCTCGCTTTGGTTTCAACATAACGTCGTACGCGCATGTTTTGCGACGTCATACGCGCCCGCGAGCTAGTCCTGCGCGAAGGCAAGCTAGTCCTGCGCGACGGCGGCGGCGGAGGTCGGGCACACGCGCGCCCGCGAAACATTCCGCTAGCCATGACCATGAAAAATGACGGGCATGGTTCTATGAGTATGGAGCTGCGCAGCCAGGCCTTCGGCCTGGCAAGTGCTCCGCTAAAATTAAAGTTAAGGATTTTTCACAAACGCAAAAAGAAAAATACAGTACAATAATTTCATAATGTTCAGTCCGAAAAGAAAGAAAAAAAGAAAAAAGAAAGGAAAAAAAAAGAAAGAAAAAAAAAAAAAGAAAAGAAAAAGAAAGAAAAAAAAAAGAAAAGAAAAAAGTAAAAAAAAAAAAAAGAACGGCCCGAGCGATATTTCGGCTATAAGTCCGCGCTTTATACCACTCGGCCACCGTGACAACTGACTTGAATTTAGATAAATTTTATTACTCGAAGGTAGAGAAGCATCAAAATTCGTGTCTCGGTTGAAAATTCCTTTTAGATCGATTTTAACGTTGCATATAAGACTCCAAATGCGAAACATCTTTAAGCTTATTGTTGTTTATATTCATTTACACCAATTTAGTTATTGTAATCGCTGGATTCACGCTGTTCTTGTTTTAAAACGCACTCGTAACAAAGCATTATATCACAAAGTTTACAGCTGATGGAAGGAGCGAGTGAGCGAGTGAGCAAGTGAGCGAGTGAGCGAGTGAACGAGTGAGTGACTCATTTGCATATCTGTCGCCGTTACCGATAACCCGTTCATTACGCATGCTCGTATTCACGGGTTAAAAACTGTACCGGTTATACCTTTGTCCTATAGCACACAATGTTGGTCTGTTCCGCATTCATATTTATTAGTTTTAAACGGAAAACTCTGCTAATTTTGGTCCCTGCTGATCGTTTCATTAACAGGTGGCTATCAAATTAGACCACTTGTGATATCAAACCCCAATCAAGCTTACACAAAGGAAAAGATCTCAGTCATGTCTGTTTTTCTAAACTTTCCCATTTCCGTTTATAACGAAAAGAAAGAGTAAAGATACCACACAAAGCAATTACGTCTATACCTTACAGATTTTTAACTCTTCTTGCACCTTTGCATAATGCTCACTATAATACTTGTCATGTTAAGTTTCTTTGATGTGTTTGAATTATTCAACTCACCCACATATTCAGGCATAACACCTGAAGTGCCTTCTCAGCTACACCTAGGTGTTGGGCAAACTTTAGTAGGCCCAGTCTATCTGCCTGCTTCAACAAAGCTGCAGGAAGACCAGACCCATCATTAAATACATTGACTGCAACTCCAAAAATCTCATTTACATGGTAAACTGTCGACGTTGTAACAAACAGTACATAGGTGAGACGAAACGACAACTTAAAGACCCCTTTAACGAACACCGACGACCGGCTGACAGACCCACCACTTTCTCTAGACCTACTGCAGTTTCGGATCATTTTCTTTCCGACGACCATTTACCTACCGACATAGAACTTATTCCATTAGAACTCATACATTCATCTCGTGACGCTACACGCTTAAATCTTATCGAAAGAGGTCAAAACCTTGAACCCAAAGGTATAAACTTCGCATTTATTTATTTTACATATCTTCTTTCATTAGTTTAATCTTCTTCTTCTTCTTCTTCTTCTTCTTCTTCTTCTTTTTCCATTAAACTTGCGTCCTTTACTTTTGAAGATTTTTGCAAGCGTTAAAAGTATACATTCACAACAATAACAGTTAAACTAAATATCAAATCAATAAATAAAGGAAAGAAATGGTCATGTCTAGTAATCAAGACTAGCAAGCCTTTGTTTAAAGGAGGCCAAGGTCGATGCTTGCACTACATCGTCTGGAAGACTGTTCCAATCTCTGATCGTTCTTGGGAAATGGGAGTAGAGGTGGAAGTTCGTTTTTGATTTTGGGACTTTATCTTATACGTTTTTGTTTCTCTTAAATTTAAATTGCAACGTTTCATCTGATATTTTTAAATTGTAACGTCTTTCCATTGTATTCTTATATCCTTTTGTTTCTTGGCGATTCATATGGTAACGTTTTTCTTGTAGTCATTTTATTCACTGAAGAAGTCAGGCCGTGCCTGACGAAATATTGGAAAGAATATAATCCCAGTTGTACAGTCAGCCTTGCTTTATTAGTTCCTTCGTATTTATATTAAATTTGCTGAGTAGATCCACCAGGATCCGACGCTTTTGCATTGTCCGTTGGCCCTTGCAGATATTTCCAAAGTGTTCACCTTTACATATTGCAGGTTGGTCATTTTGTGCTTTAGTTCCTGCTCACGTATTACTTCACTGGAGCAAGGGCGAGTTATTCCTTTTTAGCCACTGCCATTCTCACTTGCTCGACTCCTCCTCCTTGGCTTTCTCGTGGGTGATATAACCGCTTTTTATCTTTCCTTTGCTTTTAAATCTCTTTTTTCTATACCAGGACTCAGAAGACCTATCCTTAAAATACCATAATAATAATAATAATAATAATAATAATAATAATAAGTGCAGGTTTAGCCTCGTATTCAGGAGGCATGCATTCCCAATGTCATTTGTCAGGAGCTCAAGCTGTAATGCAGGGTAGTGTGATATACATGAACATCTGTTTTACAGACTATTCGAAAAACTGATGAAACATTCGAACACAATTGTGGCGGCACGCACACGTGACGGGAAGTCATCTCAACTGGTAGCGATCCAGTACCTACAACACTTTTGTGAAGTTAGACTGCTATGAAGCTTACCCATGATCATGAAAGGACAAATCTCAATTTTTTCTATTTTTCTGAGCCTATGCATTTCTGTAAATAACACAAAAGAGTGTGAAGATATGGCACAAGCATTGAAGACACTACCATTCTCACAATCAAAGCGTGATTTATACCTTATAGGTTTTCTAACACTTTCTTGTGTCTTTATGATTTAGGAATTTGCTGGGAATGCAGACCAGGACACTGTTGTTAGCCACACACTCATCAATCCAATCACGGCACGTTACATCCGTTTTCGCCCAACAGCATGGCACAGTCACATATCCATGAGGGTGGAAATCTTTGGCTGTGAAGGTACTAAAAGTTTTTTCTATTTTTTAAAGGAAATGAGTCTTGGGGTTTTTTGTTCCAATTTATTTGTTTTCCGTGAGGGACAAATACACTTCTTTCTAGAATAAAAACAGGGCAAACACGTTCCACGTAAATCACATTAAAATAGTACTTATATATGGTGATTTGTAGAATGTAAAAACGATTTCCGCCTGGAAAACAGTGTGATCTCTGATGCACAGGTCAGTGCTTCTTCAGAGTGGGAGAGCAATCATGCTGCCATTCAGGGACGATTAAGGTTCCAAGCAGGTTCAGGCAAAAGGGGTGACTGCAAACAAGTCCGCCTGATATGGACACCAGATGGTGTCATTGACATTTTGCATAAATTTTTATCAATCGGGAATCTGATCCCTCTTGTTATTGAAGCATTAAGTCAGTTGGACAGTTGATAAAAACAGTTGATTAGTTGGTATGCTTTCAACAAATACGCCTTTAAACTTGTTAAGTTACTTTTATGTCGAATCAAAGGATGTTATGGTGCCCTCGGCATGGAAAACGGTGCGATCTCTGATGCAAAAATCAGTGCCTCTTCAGAGTGGGATAACAATCATGCTGCCATCCAGGGACGATTAAACTTCCAAGCAGGTTCCGGCAAAATGGGAGCATGGTCTGCTAAGACAAATGATGTTAATCAATGGCTACAGATTGATTTGATGAAAGAGAACATTAAAGTAACTGCTCTGGCAACGCAAGGGAGAGATGGCGTGTCCCAGTGGGTTACCAAGTACAAGGTGCAGTACAGTGCCGACGGTGTAAATTTTTACATCTACACGGAGCAAGGAGAAAAGGTAAGCTGGGCCTTCTTTCCAGAAAAGGCGCACAGTGTAAATAGTTTTTGTGTATTTCAACTGCTCATTAGTTTTAAGGACAAAACTCTGCTATTCACACCTTGGACCTTTGATAAGTTATCATTTTTCGTCCCTGCTGATCGCTTCATTAATTAGTGGCTATCGAATTAGATCACTTTAATTTGTGAGATTAAACTCCAATCAAGCTTACACATAAACAAATACATTTCAATCCTTTCTCTTTTCCTAAACTCTACAGATCAGCTTCTGTATTGTTATATTGTCTTACCTTTGTTATTTTCAATTATATTACTTTTCCCTGCCTCGAATAACGTTTTTGCTAATTTGTAGGGTAATTATATTTAAGTTTATATGTCTAATAAATTTTTGTTTGTTGTTGTTTGTTGTAAACCTACCAATTTCTGTTAATAACTAAAAGGGAGAGTGAAGATACTACACAAAGCCTAGAAATCTATACGAAACAGATTTCCTAACGCTTCTTGTTCCTTTACATACTGCCTACAATGCAGACAATTGGTGCATATATGCCATTTTCTTGGACAATCTATCTATCTTAATAAGATAAGCTTTGAAGCCGTAGTCGCAGGTCGGTTTTGCCCAGTCCGTTGTCCTTGAATGTCTTAGTTGGCCATGAACAACTACTGTTAGTGATTTGATTTTTCTCAGTTATTTTCTGCTCTCATCTTTCTCTTTAAGTGCTGGAGTTCAGATTATCTCCAAACTCATTGTTTATGAATGTCGCTTTTTCCTTCGCAAACTACTTTAGAAAACTTCAATTTTTTTCCTTCACCGATAATTCTTCCTGCTTGTTCAGTCCACTTTTAAGTGGACAATTAAAATTGTCCTAAGAAATGAAAGCTTCATGCTAAGTTCCTTTGATGTATTTCATTTATTCAACTCTATAAACTAATTTCGATTTTGAGATGAAGCTTTGCGACTCCGCCCAATACGGAATATATTTGCTTCCAACGCCGTCAATATAATGCAGTATTGACGCTACTCTCCAGCTTTTTTAATGTGCGTCTTTGCTATTACACGGGGCAGTTCAAAGTGTTCACGTTAAGTTCTCTTTCCAACATTGTACTGTACTGTGTACTGATAGGTAGACGCAACTTTCGATAAAGGCTGCAGCCGTCTGAACTTGTTTGAATTATCTTTCTCTATGCAGGTTTCAAAGTTTTGCATAAAGGAAGGATACTTTAAATCTAACAACATGTACTCGACGTTAGGCATGGAAACGACTTGAAGCAGTGTTTTGCAATCTCATTACTTTTTCCTTGCCTTCTGTGGTGTTATCTTCTGAGGGGATGGAAATGAACAGGAGACCACATGGCCTTACGCATCCAACATGGCGTGGTCGACAGATTCAACAGCATAAATAGCGTCGAACTGTCTTACTTGAGTTTAGCATTACTCGCACGCCGATCACTATCAATCGACGTTAGAGTCTTCATTTATCAGGTCAGGACAAACTTATTTGACGAGAGTTTTACCCGCTTTACAAGATAAGCTGCCGAAACCAAAACCCACCGATGGAACCGATGGGGCCGATACGAGTCCAGCAACACCAAATCTCCCAATTATTTCTTTTCAAATCGCACGAGTGCTGTAGTTGGATATCGCAACCTCTATTCCGGACGGATTCCAAATTTGGAAGCAGCAATGGAACTCTGCAGTAACTATCCTAGGTTTCTCTGATCTCTCACAAGAAACCAAACAAGGATTATTTACAAATGTTCTTAGCGATGACGCTGTCAAAAGAATGAATCTCTCAGGACTCAATGATGTCGCTGCCATCATTAAATCTTTCCAATCCCAGGCATGTCGTAGCACAAGTATCTGTTCACGAATACAAGTTTCACAACAGAACTGAAGGGTCCAATGAGTCTTTTGAAGAATTTTACACTGATTTATAGTCCCTTTTAAATAAATTAGAATATGCAGACTGTTGCAAGTCTGAAACCAAGATGTCATGTAGGGAACGTGTTCTTCTTGCAAGATTAGTGGCTGGCATGAGGTCCAATGATCTTCAAAAGAGTCTTCTGCGTATCAAAGATCTAACCCTCGAAAAAACTTTGCAACATTTTCAAGTCGTCGAAGCTACTTCAATCCAGGCGAGTCAATTTTCCTCCCAAGAAAACAAATCGGGTGCCTCTACCTACAAAACAGAACAAGTCAAAAAACAGTCCCTCTCTTTCTGAAACACGAGAAGACTCCCCTAGGAATTGAAATTCTGCATGAAATTCCATGTTTTCTAAAGGGAACTATGCCCTGCAAAAGATTCCATTTGCAAAGCCTGCAACAACAAAGGCCATTGGGCTAACTCCCTCATGTTCCCCAACAACCCCAAGACTGTTACAGGGCGGTCCAATGAGGAGAGCAAGTCAGATTCTTGCCCAGCTCAGCCTAGATCCTCTAATCATCCTTCCCTCCAACTGATTTGTGCTGATGGCGAATCTCAACCAAACCCCACTGCATCTGTCAAGACCATTAACCTTTCTGCTATTCCAACTATTGGCACTCACTGCTTTACCGATTTTGTTATTGGAAATCGCGGTGGTTGATCGCGGTGCCAACATGGTTATGACTGGATCACTCGATTTGAAACTCCTGAATGGCACTATCAACTTGAGTGTGGCTCAGTTAAAACAGCTGGTGGACATAACTTTGAAGTTAAAGCACGTGTACTCCTGAAGATTTCCTGGCCCCCAGAGGAACCAGTTATCTCAATAACCAGTGGTTTCACATCGTCCAAGGTGAAGATGGAGTTGTCCTTGGCATTCCTGCATGCCGCGCTCTTGGAGTCATTGATGACCAGTGGCCCTTGTCTACATTGGCAGAAAAAGTCCAACTCACTTCTGCAACTGTAAAAACCGTTGAAGCGGACACTGTCCAACCCTCACTTGGTTACACCATGCTAATGCAAGATTAACAGATCTCTGAAATCAGCAATCTGAACCTTCTTCCCCACCTTCCGATGATGACTTATTGTCTAATTTGGATTGGACACATAACCCAACCTACTCCCAAGTACATGTCATTGGAGCTTCCTTAAAACTACCTACCATTGACCAAAACGCTGACGGCACCAATTTGTCTCATCTTTTACATGACTATACATATTCTTTGATGACCCTGTTCTTCTCGAAATGCCAGGTGACCCCTTTCGGATCAACCCAATGCCACACCCTACGCCCAATTAAAGACAAGAAAGTTCCTATCCCTTACCTCGAGCAGCTAAAGAGACAGCTTAATGAAATGGAGCAACTTGGTGTAAATCTCAGTGTACGAAGAACCAAGTCCTTGGTGTCATCCAATCGTAATAGTACAAAGAAGGACACTGGTGAACTCAAAGTTTGCATCGACTTTACTCATTTGAATAAATTTATTCAACGTGAATATCATCTGAGTAACTCTCCATTTGAAGCAGTCACCAGCATGCCTCAAGAGGAGCTCGCATACTTCTGCAAGTTTGATGCTCGACAAGGTTACTGGGAAGTCCCACTTGCTCTTGAGTCTCGCCATCTCACCTGTTGAATTACACCATTCGGTCGATATGTGTGTAATCGAGCTGCGTTTTGAATTAACAGCATCTCTGAATGGTACAATCATCGGATGGACAAGGCCATTGCTGGCCGAGAAGGAGTTCGCAAGATCGTTGATGCAAACAAAGTCACAAATTGCCGTCACTGAAGTCGATTTTGGTGGATTCCACTTGTCGAAAACTGGAATCCAGGCCAGCCCTGACCTATCGAAGGCCATCAGAGATTTTTGCTCGACTAAGAAATTTCACTGATCTTCGCTCATGGTTTGGGTTGGTAAACCAACCTGGCAATTTCTCCAAGGAACTCACTGAAATCATGGAGTCCTTCCGCCCTCCTCTTTCAAAGGATGTAGTCTTCCAGTGGCTACCTGAACATGACCTTGCTTTTGCTGAATCAAAGTCTCGCCTCATTTTCACACCTATTCATACCTAGTTTGGTGTTCGTCGACAAATAATTCTTGCTACCGCTACGCTATGATAGAACCTGAGGCTCTTGCAGCTTGCTGGGCTATAAAGAAGTGCGATATTTTTATTTAGGGCTTGCTTCACTTCACTCTCCTTACTGACCATCAGCCTCTTATTCCAATATTCAATTCTAAGGGTATTGCAGATGTTGAGAATCCTAGGCTCTAGCCATTCTCCTTCAGAGCACAATGGGTGAAATGAAATGATCATTTGATAGCAGATGCTCTTTCTAGCTTTCCTGTGGATCAGCCATCACTTGACGACGAACTGTGTAAAACGCACGCTGAACCAACCGTAAAGATACAGTTTGCTGATAACTCAAGTAGTTTAAGGCCTGGGTCAAGGGCTTTGACCAGGAAAAAACGGTTTATTCGTAATAACTTTTACAAACGGAATGGGACTGAATCGAAATTAAGCACATAGTAAGATATTATGGTCCTTAACATTTTTAAGTATAATAAGCTTTGGCATAGGTCACGTGACATGTCACGTGGCCATTTTTCTTAAAATAGCAAATATTTGACGAATTGGTGACGGGTTTAAGAGAAACATCAAATAAAAATGCTTTTCTGATGTAGATTAAATATCTCCAGCCCTTCACGTTTGGAATGAGTGTCCATTAATCTCTAAAAATAAATTATGAGGACAAAGGTCATTTTTCAGTCCAAAATTCAACCTATAATTATTTATAACTGCAATTTAAAGACTTGAGGACAATCATTCCAAACGTAGAAGGTTAAATATGTTAAACCCTTCATCGGTAAAGCTAATTTATTTAACTATACAAAGAAAATTCGCTACCAAATCGCCGATTTACGTAATTTTAAAATTTTGATCACGTGACATGTCACGTGACCAAACTTTTGCGTTAAGGCAAAAGAAAACATCAAGATTAACATTCAGCGAAAACTTCATTTTGATCTAGGTTTTCTCGGTGAAGATATTAAGTGTCAACCATATTTTCCGAACACACTTTAAACCCAGGCCTTAAACTGCTTGAGAAGTCAACTGACGACCTACCACTTCATGAAGATTCTGACGCCCAGCAAACCGACCCTCTGCTCTCTCACGTTATCGAGTATACCAGCTGTGGATGGCCTGACTCACTACAAGAAGCAGTATCCATTACTTAGCCTTTCTGGCCCATCCATCACAGCCTTAACCTTGTTACTTTAGCAACTGGTAGTCCTATCCTCTTAATGAATGGACGCATCGTTCACCCATCGTCCCTGTAAGAGAAGATGCTATCGATTCTGCATAAAGGTCATCAAGGTGTTGAAAAAACTCGCTGCCGTGCCCGTGATTCAATCTGCTGGCCTGGTATTGATCGGGAAATTCAAGACATGGTGAAACGTTGCCACCAGTGCCTGATACTTCCTCCAGTGAACTCCAAGGAACGGCTTCAACAGCCACCATTGCCGACAAGACCTTGGGAGAAGCGGGTGTTGACATTTACAGTCTTGATGGAAATGAATATCTCGTTACCACCGACTATTTCTCCTTCTTCACTGAGGTACACGATCTAAAGAAGAATACCAAGGCCCCGGTTGTTATCAAGGAACTGAAGCAAGCATTTTCTAGATTTGGAAAACCCATGGAAGTTGTCTCGGATGGTGGCCCCCAATTCACCTGTAAGGCCTTTGACGATTTCGCCAGAGAATGGGGATTTCAACACACCGTTTCATCTCCTACACATGCTCAGGCAAATGGTAAAGCTGAGGCAGCTGTAAAGAGTGTAAAAATACACCGAAATAAACGTGGCTCAATGAATGATGAATTTTGGAAAGGGATGCTGGCCATCCACAATACTCCACTTTTCTGCAGCAAGAGTCCTGGTCAGTTGTTACTTGGCCAAACACTGCGTGACTTCCTTTCTCGGTTTCCGAATCTCAATGAAGAATGTCTCACACCTGCCACAAGAGAGAAAATGTTATATGCCAAGAGTAAAAAGAAACTAAGCTATGACCAACATGCTGTAGTAGTTTCACCTCTGGAGCCAAGATCCCGTGTAGCAATTCACTCTCGCACTGACACTGACTGGTCCCTTCTGAAGTCCGTCCCAACCGTACCTTTACTGTCCAAACTCACCAAGGCTCATCCGCAACAGGAAATACTTGAAGCCTGCAAGCTGTCATTGTTGTTCTCGCACGTTATTCGTTTGGTTGAAATTTTCCTTTTATCTCCTATGGGAGAAAGGAAATGTTGCAACGTTGATATTGAAGTCTTCTTTTGGTGGAGGAAAGAGATATGGTGTGATCTTCTAAGGGACTGGGAACGAACAGAAGACCACACAGTCTTGTGCATCAAACACCTTGGTGCCATAAACCTTTTTACAGTCAAAATACTCTGCGCGTTCCGCTTATTATTTGGGAATGGCTTTCATTAATCGGGAACGGATGGCATTACTGAAATCAAAATTCAGGTTTTAAATTGATTATTGAAATCGTCCATAGGTAGCCTCATTCGAAATAACGAATGCTGATTGGTTTGTTATTGACATCAGGCGAATGTGCACGTGCAAAGCAGGCAACAGTTGGCGGCTTGACACATCTGACCTATTTCTGTTCGCTCAACAAAAATTCATCACTGAGTATTCTTTTGACGTAAATAAGCTCTGCATTCACAAAATTCCGAAGAAGAATTCTTAAAATGATAGTGTGCTGGTACTGAAAGAGAAATTTTCAGCGAAAGTGAGGAAAATTTCCTATGAAGTCCAAGCGACTGAATTCTCTGAAACCAACAGCGACCCGGTTGCGTATTTCGCCTGTGAACTTTTGACCCATGTCAGTTAATAAACCAATCACTATTTGTTATTTTTTAATGAGGCTACCGTTGAAGGATTTCAATAATCAATTTAAAACCTGAACTTTGATTTCAATAATGCCATCCGTTCCCGATTAATAAAAGTCATTCCCAAATAATAAGCGTAACGCGCTGAGTATTTTGACTGTAATAGTGGCGATCATTTATTAATTCTTTTATACGCATGTTATTAGCCTTACCGGCCTCATTTTGGAGAAACCATTCTTTTGAATTTTGGACACGTTAACGTAACGAGGCTGAGGCTGAGTAACATAGATATAAAAAGTAAATAACTCGGCCACCATCATGGAAAAGGTCTAAACGACCTTGCTTAAGAAGTCCAGGTGGGCGTGTTAGTGGTATCTGGATGACGTCTTTGTTGCAATGCTCATGTGGGTCTGCTGAGTTAATCGGACTGGGTGCTGGTGGTGATGTTCCGTTAGGCGTGTCCACTGAGATGGGTTCCGATGCTCATTTGGTATTGCGTAAGGCTCATTGGTTTCCTCAACAGCACCGGTTTGTTTCTCAATTCATTCATAATAATTAATGCTAACTGCTGCTCTCTCCTCTTCCTTCTCAGCCTCAATTAGATCCTTCGCATATTGCGGGTTGGTAATTTTGTGCTTTAGTTCCTGATCACGTAATACTTAACTGGAGCAAGGGCGAGTTATTCTTCCTTTTAGCCACTGCCATTGAAACTAGAAAGACTCACTTGCTCGACTCCTTCTTGACTTTCTCGAGGGTGTTATAAGCGCTTTTCTTCATTTCTTTGCTTTAAATCTCTTTTTTTAACCAGGACAAAGTATACCTATCCTTAAAATATCATAATAATAATATTAAGTGCAGGTTTAGCCTCGTATTCAGGAGGAATGCATTTCCAACGTCCTTTGAATTGTCAGGAGCTTAAGCTGTAATGCAGGGTAGTGTGATATACATGAACATCTGTTTTTCAGACTATTCGAAAAAATGAACGCGGACATGAACGCTCGAAAAAATTGTGTGTACCCACAACACTTTCGTGATGTTAAACTGCAAGAAAGCTTATCCATAAACATGAAAAAACAATTCTCAATTTTTTCTATTTTTCTAAACCTATGCATTTCCGTAAATAACACAAAAGAGTGTGAAGATATGGTACAAAGCATTGGAGTCACTACCATTCTATACCTTAGAGATTTTCTAACACTTTCTTGTGTCTTTATGATTAAGGAATTTGCTGGGAACGCAGACCAGGACACGGTTGTTAGCTACACACTCGTCTATCCAATCACGGCACGTTACATCCGCTTTCGCCCAACAGCATGGTACGGTCACATATCCATGAGGGTGGAAATCTTTGGCTGTGAAGGTACTAAAAGTTTTTTCTATTTTTTAAAGGAAATGAGTCTAGTGGTTGCTTGTTCCAATTTACATGTTTTCTGTGAGGGACAAATGCACTTTGTTCTAGAATAGAAACAAGGCAAACACGTTCCAGGTCAGCCACATTAACATCGTACATGTGGTGATTTTTAGAATGTAAAAATGCTTTCGGCCTGGAAAACGGTGCGATCTCTGATGCATAGGTCAGTGCTTCATCAGAGTGGGATAGCAATCATGCTGCAATTCAGGGACGATTAAGGTTCCAAGCAGGTTCAGGCAAAAGGGGTGACTGCAAACAAGTCCGGCTAATATGGACAGCAGATGGTGTCATTAACATTTTGCATAACTTTTATTAACCAGAGATCTGATCCGTTTTGTCATTGAAGCATTAAGTGGCTGTCTAAGATCCTCATAACCAAAATTGGTGATGAAACAGATTGCACTTTGTCTAGTAACTATAAAAATACATTTCGTTTGGTCTTAAAATGTTTTCTTCAGCAATTTCCAGGGGGTCCCCTGGGGGACTAAATTTGATATTTTTTTAGTATGAAAAATGCAAAATTTCTCTAACTTTGGCAACCGTCTCATAACACTTAAAATTTGATGCAGAGCTAAATTCTACTGTTGTTTGACAGGTACAAGTCTAGTTATTATTACAACGTTATAAAAGTTTCCATACAGTTGTCCCAAGTGGTTAAACATTAACTTCTATCAACCCACTTTCACAGCTTGTAATAAAACAGGAAAAATGGGTTCACAAAAATTCCTCTAAACCAAAAGTGGATCGTCGTACAGCAATTTCCTTGCAGCCATAGAACAATAAAGACTTAATCTTAAATATCATGAAAAAAAAAAATTGTGCGGCCAGTTGGTTTTAGTACCACCAGGACGCTTTGAAATAACGGTATTTACGAATTTTGCAAATTAGGAACCTCAACCTTAGCGTGCAAATACAGTGCAAATGTGACCCGAACAATGTTGTTTCCCATCAGAGAAACCCAAAAACAATTTCAAACTACAGCAGAATACAAATTATACTAGTATACATGAGTATACAGCAGTATTGAAATTGTTGATAGCCTTCAAAGTGCCCATTAACTTTACTCGATGCACACAAAATCCTGCAAAATACTGCTTCGTTCAATGACTGCTAATTTTTCTCGAGAAGTAAGTTTACAAAAGAGTCTTCATCTGTAATTATTAATCTGACAATAAAGCATCAAAAACACGACATAATGCCCATATTGTTAATTCAGAGCTTACTGCCTAGTATCAGTGACTGCCATCTTGGTGTATGCTATCGTTTGTACTTGCGGCCTTGTCCACACTCAGCCGCTCGCCATTCATTTAAATTTTATCCATGCTTATCACTGAGGGTGCATTAAAGAAGCCTGGAAGCGTCAATCTGCTTGAGTACGGGTAAATACTTGAATCAAAACACTGATTTCCTTCACGCTTTCGCCATGATACATGTGTCGGGATGGTATCCGCTGTCCAGACAAACATGAACCATATGCACGGCTGTAATTACAAACGATGCGCGTTTGTTTTTATGTCGACAACACCCGCGTGGCAAGTCTAGTTTAACTATACTAATACATTTTTTGTTCTTTGTTTGTTTGTTTGTTTTTTTATTCCATATGATTATCTTTAATCACTTGGAACAGCGATATGGAAACTTTTATAACGGTGTAATAATAACTGGACTTGTACCTGTCAAACAACAGTAGAATTTAGCTCTGCATCAAATTTTAAGTGTTGTGAGACGGTTGCCAAAGTTAGAGAAATTTTGCATTTTTCTTACTAAAAAATATCAAATTTAGTCCCCCAGGGGACCCCCCTGTAAATTGCTGAAGAAAACATTTTGAGACCAAACGAAATGTATTTTTATAGTTACTAGACAAAGTGTAATTCACATGCAAGAATTGAAGAAAATCTGTTTCATGACCAATTTTGGTTATGAGGATCTTAGGCGGACAGCCACTTAAGTCAGTTGAACAGTTAATAAAAACAGCTGATCAGTTGGTATGCTTTCAACACGTACGCCTTTAAACTTGTTAAGTTATTTTTATGTCGAATCAAAGGATGTTATGGTGCCCTCGGCATGGAAAACGGTGCGATCTCTGATGCACAAATCAGTGCCTCTTCAGAGTGGGATAACAATCATGCTGCCATCCAGGGACGATTACACTTCCAAGCAGGTTCCGGCAAAATGGGAGCATGGTCTGCTAAGACAAATGATGTTAATCAATGGCTACAGATTAATTTGATGAATGAGAACACTAAAGTAACTAGTCTGGCAACGCAAGGGAGAAATGGCGTGTCCCAGTGGGTTACCAAATACAAGGTGCAGTACAGTGTCGACGAGATAACGTTTATCTACTACTCGGAGCAACAAGGAGAAAGGGTAAGATTGCTCTCCTCTCTAAAAAAGACTTCAAATCTATACTGCTGTGGTATAATTCAACTGTTCATCAGTTTTACGGACGTAACCTTTCTATTCACACTTAAAACCTTTAACAAATAGCCCAATTTCGATATATTTAATTTCAACTTGAAACAAAAGACATCACTACGAGGCTTAGGGGAATAACCATATAAATCCTACTATCATTCATCGAAGCCTCGTAGTGATGTCTTTTGTTTCAAGTTAAATTTTAATATATCGAAATTGGGCTATTATCACGTCTCCTACTTTGGCGGTCGCTTTATTAAGAGTAGTGCTTTTAATTAGACCAATTTTATGAAGTTAAACTCCAATTCGCTTTTATCACAAGCCGCCATTTTGAAATTGACGTCATAAATTATAACGCGAAGACGAGGCTTGGTGTGTAAACATTTTGCTCAGTGACCACAGTCGCCATTTTTTCGCGATGCCAAACAGATCAAATTGTTGCGTTCCGTTATGCCATAGTAACAAATCCAAACATAAAGGAGGGTCTGAATGGGGGGGTCCACATGTCGGTTGTCGGTTAAAATTTCATTACTTTGTCGGTTGTCGGTTACAATTTTCGACCTTTGTCGGTTGTCGGTAAATCTCAGTTAATAACTAAAAATGCAAGATCATGCAAGTTAATTATTCACATTTGTTATGTAATTTGCGCAGTTTTAAGACTTTACACTCTACACGAAGTGTTAAACTTGTAATAATTCATTATTTGATTGCACTTTAACAGCTTAAACCTAGTAGTTAACTCTGTTTTGTAGCAACGTGATCGTCTACCTCACTTTTATTTTCAAATCAAGTATACCGATGAAATCACCAAAGCTTTTATTCTGGATGTGAATTTGTTTTCCTGTCGATTACAGGGCATCGAAGTAAATCAAGAGAGGTAAATTTGACAAGAGTGAAATGCCCACGTTAGCCTTTGGGATACGTAATTTTGTTAGCTACGGAAGTCTTTTTTTCCCAAGACGTCCACAAACACTTATTACACTTATTATTCAACGGCTTTCGTGGCTTTACTGTGGGGTTTCTTTGTTTTTTTTTTTGGCCAAAAAGTTCGCTGCCATGCGTATCAATCTGCACCGTTTTATGGATCTTTAATGATTTTACAACTATTATTACCTCTTACCGTCACATGTCGAGATGTACAAATGCACGGACAGCCCTGCCGGATCGTGTAACACACGCTCTGTTGACAAGCTCCGAATGTTCTTCAAAATCTGATTTCTCGTCATCCGAATCTGTCTCATAGTCATCAATTTGTACTTCCCTGTGATCCTCAAACACCTCAGTAACATCCCCTTCGTCCACAAATTGTATGCTAACAACGCGTTGTCGTACTGCATTCGCTGATGATACATTGTTTTCTTCAGGGAATCGAAGTCTCTCTTCAGACTCGTCGGTGCGATGAACAGCGTAGACAGCTGGCGGCAAGGCCCCAGCCTTATCTTTTGTGGTCTCGCTCCTAACCGTCCGTTGGCGTACTGGTTTATAACTCTCTAGCCTCTCTTTGATCTGTCCCTTCACAGCTGGTGTTAAGGCCGGCACACACTTCGTGTGCACAGCGTAGGCGCATGTTGCAGGGACAGTACGTAAGCTGGTACACACAAAGCGGATTGAGTTATAAAACTCACATAAATCACTGGGGAAGGCTCATGGGATGATCAATGGCGGGACAGTTTGCAAGAGCAATGCACACGATGCTACATCGAAATGGGAGTCATTTTGTCCCCGCTTCATGACGCACGAATTCAAACCAGCCGAATTTCATGCAACATGTTTCGGGGACAAAATTGTGTCCCCGCAACAGAACGTTTTCGCAAAAACTGGCATGTCACTCGAGAAAAACTGTCGCTGAAACATGTCCCCGCTTCATGTCCCCACAACATGTCCCCTAGTGTGTGCTGGCCTTTATGTCCTCACTTGGCAAAGGTGTCATCGTAGCTATAGCAGAAAGGGGCATGGCAGATTGAGGGACCGGATAGTATGATTTGTCATGCGTGTAGTACTTTGCTGCCCATCCAGATGTGCGTTTCAGAGATTCCTTGCAAATTGTTCCAAAATCCTGCGCATATGAAAGTACCGTAAATGTCTCATGTTTAAAGTGCGAGACAGCGTGCAAATTTTCCACTTCTGTTGTGAGCAACGTTTCGAGCAGCAGATCATCTAGAAATTGGGGGTTAACGTCCATCACGTTCTTGTATAGCCTGTCCATCCCTTTTTAAGCAAAGACGCGACACAGATACTCGCGTCTTCTGTAATACGGTTCCCTGTGGACCATTGGTTGCAGAAATCACGCTCAACCGGTAGCGTTCCTTCACCTTACTCACAGTATCTTTTACATAGTTGTCAATCTTTGTCACGTTCTCTTTTGCTTGTTTCAAGGACACTCCTTCAGGTTTCATACCCTTAGAATGAATTCCAAAGGTATCGTAAAGGGAACCAAGAATCCCCAGAAAAGATATCGTTTCTGAGAGGCTCATCACTATCTTCACTTTTCAAGCGGCAACATCTGTAAAAAAACAAAGTCTTGTCTACGGAGCATATCCCCTCGATTTGTTTGAATGAGCATGAATCTTGTGTCCCATCGGAAGAACTGTTGTGGCCACTTCCTACCAAAGCTCTAACCAAGTTATCATCAGGGTTGTACTGCATGACCTTTCCCGCCATTGCATCCGTGTACACTACCTTTCCGTTCAAGGCGCATACTTGGTTTACCTCAGAGCAAGGAAGAGCCGAGTTGCATACAGCTTGTGTCACCGTCTTTGTGCCAAGTTCACATTTGTACAGCCCAACTTGGCTCGAGACTCCTGAGAAGAATGCGCATAGACAATAGACAAAAGATTTACGAAGCTGGATGGATAGGCAGTGAAGTTTGTAGCATTGCCTTGAATGGTCACTCCATCAAATCTCAATGCTATCTGATAGACATATTGACTCTCGTTATCACTACAAAATAACAAATCATTGCTTGCAGCACAGATAGAAGAAGGCTTACTAAGACGATTAGGATGTATCTGGACGTGTTCCGCACAGTCAATGCTCTTAGAAATGGCACCCAAGTGGTAGTTAAGTCTTTTTCGCAAAACGGGAACCGTTCCATCCGTTGGGAGAGATAGTGCCTTTAAGTGACTCAGAAGTTCAGCTCGTCGCTTGAGTTACTTTGTACTTATTTTCACTTTTCGCTTGAAGTCGACAAAAGAAATTGTTGATTTTCCCCTTTCGCACAAGAATGCAATCTCATCGATGAAGCACAAGTTCCTAGCATCCCTCAGTCCATCTCGCACAACAGAGACATCTGCTGGCTGGTGCATTCTTATTGTTAGGAGTCTTGATAAACCTGTCTCAAAGTTGTAATCAAGCGCAAAGATCGAACCTGTTGGGCCATTAGAAACTGCGATCGGGTGAGGGCATACACCGCGTTTGTTACTTGTCCAAAATCTGTATTATTCTGGTACGATGGTATGTACAAACTTGACAAAGTAATTAACATTTTAGCCCTTACTTTGAAAATAATTTGAAGCTTTTCTTTTCAAGGGAAGGAACCCATTAAATTGCCGAGGGAAGTTTTCAACCAATCACAGGCTGACTTTTGAGACGTCAATACGACTTTATATTGACGTCTCAAAAGCAGGCAAAAGTTAGGCAAAAGTATCTGAGAATCATGACACAACAGAGTGTCTCGTCGGCTCGCTTACGAGTCGCTGTTCTAGAAATGAGCCCGCCGCTGCTCCCCGAAAAGGAGGATCCCGGGGCTTTAAAGTAATTTGAAGACAGGAAATTCTATAATTGACGGAATTTGGAATTGATGTGGTCACGTCTGGTGAAATAGAGCCCACCAAAGGATCTGGACATTTCCTGCGCTAAAAATAAATTCAAAATGCTCTTCTTTCTGAATACAAACATCCCTATAACGACGGACCATGTCGGTTGTCGGTTTGAATTTATTTGTCGCTAGTCGGTAATTTTTTTCTCGTTTTGTCGGTAGTCAGTAATATTTTTCGCTCTTTGTCGCTAGTCGGTTAACCCCATTCACACCCTCATAAAGGCGTAACCTTTCATAGATTTCGTACGACAGGTACTTTAAGAAAGAAATGGTTATGGCAAATTCGGCGAGATGTTGGCAAACATTTTAAGGTGAGTGAACTCGATTGACCAATGTTTTTATCTGCATATTTCCAGATTGTAATTCTCGATAATGATTTTTCAGATAACAGACAGCACAAGGGTGTGTTCCGAACATTTTAATGCAACGGACTTCACGAGGTCCTTAACAGGAAAGCGTTTTCTTAAAAAGAGCGCTGTTCCTTGTCTTTTTGCGTGGACAACGCCACAAAAACGGCGAAAATCACCGAAGAAGCGAAAGGAGACAACAGAAGTCAAACCTGATAGAAAGGCAGCTACTTGTAAGTACAGTGAAACCTCCATAAAGGGGACACCCTGGTGCTCATCCTCGGTGTAAGAACCTGCCAAACTCACGAGTGACGTAAAACAACGAAAACAAAAAGTACTGAAACAATAGAATGCAAGACAACAAAGGTAGAAGACAAGGAAAAAAGTCACAGGTTTTTACACCGAGACAAACCCCACCCTGGGGACCAGTAGAAGTGTCCCCTCAATAGAGGTTTTGCTGGTTTTGTGATAATTCACGGATGATGCCATTCATTTTTTAGCAACTGTAAAATGCATGATTTATATTGCAACAACAACCTTGGACTGTTTGAATTGTAGTTTACTGTAATAGCCTTCCGTTAGGTAATTATAGCACAAAACACAATGCCAAGGTCAATTTTATAACAAGAATGATAACAAGATTGATATGCCATAATCATTTAAAATAAGAGCCCAAGCTCTGAATATTGTCATCACTTGTGGTTAGTAAATAGAGTACAATAAAGAATTTATTATCAATCTTCCTTGGTGGCCACGTACTACATTTGACTGATCCCTTATTAGTTGTTCAAATGTCATTTGAGAGGTTAAAACATTATTTTTTGTCCCGTCCGCTTATAAATAGAAGTGTCGCCTTAACAGAGGTGTAATAATTACAAAGAGTAAAGGTTTCAAAGTGTCAAGGTTTCATGAATGAAAACTGTTATTTAAGTGGTAATGGAGTCTCGGCATTTCTTTCAAACTCGAATCTAAAATTACCATTTAAAAGGCAATCATACATGTAGCTTAACATGTAAAATGTGTGAATGGTCCTCCAAATGTGGTGGGGGAGGTGGGGGTGGGGGATTTATCACAGGCATTGCTGGAATTGATTGGTCCAGAAAAAAAAAAAGACAACTTGAAAATCTTTCAGAATAGAGAAAAACCTTTGAGCCTTATTTCTTTGTATAAAAAGGAGGAATCTGCCCCCTTTCCAACACTGCACTACTAAATTTTAATTGGAATGTCAACCTGATGCCATTCCTGCAGAAGTTGACGCAAATGTCGATGTAGTTTTTACCCCAACTGTAAACTGCCATGACTACATTTCCACTGGTGCTAAAGTCATCGCAGAGGATATGCTTAAGGCAGCTCAAGAGCGAATAGCTGAATTGGAAGCGATGCAAAATAGAGAAGTCAGTTTATTTACACAGTTGAAAATGAAACCTGATTCAAGCATAAGATTTTATACAGGGTTTCCTTCATTCAAGATACTTGCAGCCACATTTAATGCTCTTTGGCCAACTGAGAAAATGTCTCTTGGTCGCAAATGCAGAGACTGCGAAATAAGGGAACAATGGTAGTAGACACATTAACAGATAATTTAAGAACATGCAAACTTAGCTTATTTAATCAGTTTTACTTATTCCTTAACAAACTACGATTGGGTACCTTTGACCAGGTATTAGCGGATACCTTTAATGTATCTGTGGCAACAGTAAGCCGAATTTTTATTTCTTGGACAAATTTTCTGTACTTTGTTTAGGCAGTTTGCCTATTTGGCCATCCCGAGCTAAAGTTCAGAGACACATGCCTGACTGTTTCAGAGAACTCTATCCAAGGTGTAGGGGTATCATTGATGCCTCAGAAATTAAAGTTCAAGCACCCTCAAGCATGGTCCTTAATAGTGAATTATACTCAGCTTATAAGAGCCATACTACTTATAAAGGCAATGTTGTAAACTCGCCGTCAGGTGAAATAATTCATGTTAGTGCCCTTTTTGCAGGGTCAATATCAGATAAGGAGCTTGTGAAGCAGTCTGGGCTCCTTCCATTTCTAGAACCTGGAGACCAGCTAATGGCTGACAAGGGTTTTGTTATACAGGATCTGTTAACTCCTATTGGATGTGAGATAGCAATGCCTGCTTTTCTTTCTAGCAAAGGACAGTTTTCAAAGGGAGAATTGATGAAAAGCAAACAAATTCACAACTTGCGAGTTCATGTGGAGAGAGCAATAAGAAGGGTAAAGGAATTTCATTACTTTGACCGTGTTCTTCCACTTAATGTCGCTGGAAGTATCAATGAATTATGGACTGTTGCTTGCCTAATAACAAATTTTCAAGGGCCTCTGTTTCATTAGACATAAGTGCATAGGTGCATACATTTGCAATATTAACAAACACCTGTAGTTATCGTAAAAATAATTCCTGTAAGTCAATGTAATTGATTCATGTTACTAGTTGCAAAGAATCCTTTCAGCGTTACCCCACAGCCCTTACAAGCCAGGCGGGCCCCTGGCTTGATTTTGGAAAAATTGAAAGCCTAATTGGGATAAATGAGATAAAGATTTCGTCCTGATTAAATCAACTTTTTGCTTAGTTTACTTGGCTTAAATGATTTGAATTGCCAAAATAGTCAATAAACATAAGTATTTGATTTCTTGGCAAACTTACTTTGTTGCCAGACAGCGGCAAAAGGCCACACAAACATAACCATTTGATATGAGTCGGATACCCCCTGGCCTTCCCAAAATCCAGTTCATTATTAAAGATGTGAATGTGCTTATCAAATGGCAAGTATGTACAAGTTTGCATGTATATGTCTAATGTAATATAAACCAGTGTACTGAATAAAGGTTAAGGGGGGTAAACCTTAACTTCAGTTTTAGAGTTGTTGCTATAGGGACATTATTTCAAGGTTAGCATTTCCCTCGTGTCATAAACTGCTAACATGGTGGGAACTATGAATCTCAATCACTAAATCGACATTGCACATGCAATTATTTTGGCGAATCATAAGCAATTATGATGTTTAGAAATCTTTCATAGCAACCACCTTGTAGATAAGGTTCGCCCCCCTGAATCTAGAACACAATTATTGAACTGAGGCAGATAGATGAAAATTAAAGTAAAATAAATTGAGCTTTTCAAGCATTTTAAGAGAAAAATCAGCATCAAAATAAAATCATTCGCAGTGAAATTCCTGACGACAGTAAACAAAAAAGTCAATCCATGTGCATCCTGTCAGGGCAAGGTTGCCCATGTTTTGTGTGTAGTAGGTGTGAGATTTCTTACATTATCCGCCATGGAACACTTGATCTCAAGAAGACCCCATGGTTGGCTTTCAGATGGATCATAGACTCTTCTGTCTGGACTACAGCCAAGGTGTGGGAGGGAGGGGTTTATTATTAAGCCAACTCTGTAGGTATCCCTACCAAACTGCGATGTATAAAATTGTGCGGCCTCATCCTCGTGTTCAATTGCAAACTTCATAGCTGCTTTCTGTACCATCTTGCCCCTCAAGAGTCTGGCAGAAAGACTTTCATGGTCTTTTTGTCGTGAACAAATGTTCTTGAAGTTGGAGGCTGTCAGACGGTTCTTTCTTTCTTGTTAATGCTTCATATTCTAATGATTGTTCTCTGCTTACAGAAAGGGAGTCATAAATTAGCTGTTGTGTTTCTGTTAGAACAATGCTAGGGCAGGGAAGGGTAGGAAGGTCAAATTCAGGCATGCAGATGGTGTTAGGTTCCGGCAAGGATTTAGGGATGGGCTGCTGGTAGGATAACACAGAGCCTTTGGGAACCACACCAAACTTGCTTTGTGCAAAGGGTACGTCTTCATCATCATCGGGCCATATTCTGAGGTATCCAGGCTTGGGGTCACACTCCTGAAATGTGGGAGTAAGGGTCTTCGGTAGGTCCAGGGAGTGAAGAGACTGTTTAAAAGGTTTGTACACAATGCTTCTTACCCCAGTCACTTTCTTTGACCCTGATGAACGGTTTGACCCTGGTCTTTTCGCCCCTTGAATAACCATATCTGCCACGGGCCTGGGAGTGATGCCATCTATTCTGGGTGGAATGTGCCAGTTCTGTGGTAAAAATCAGTTTAGAGAAACATCTTTAGTATAGGGCAAATTCTGATCCTGGTGGCTTTCAGGCTCATAACTGTTTACAAGTTAAATAACTGAAGTGGTTACCCTGTTTAAATATTTTCAATTATTATTACTATTATTATTATTATTATAACCCTATGAGTGAGGATCCGAGAAATAAATGTATCATTGAAGAGTACCACCTTTCAATATGAGGTTATTATTTATCCGCTTATAGGGCTAACCATGACGAGACATAAGACAAATCCGATCGAGGTCGCACACGACGATATGCAACAACGATTTTTAACACAACATTGTTTTGCAAACCGATTTCCATGTACTGATGGGTCTGCGGACGATTTTCAGTGCGATTTTTGCATTGCCAACGTGTTGCAATTGTTTTAGAAAGCTTAGAAAAAGCTTAGAAAACTGCGGTAGAAACGCTTACACGGCGACACTGCTAGATTTAAAAATCGTCTCGTGTGACATCACCTGAGTTTAAACCGATTTAAAGACTTTGCTTAGTTTGAAATCAAAAGCCATACCTGCGGTTTTGATGTTTTCGAGATGACCGGTGGTACGCTTTTAATTCTAACATCTGGTAATGTGATATGGTGTACAGCAAGGCAAGAAGATGCTGACACAGGCCTTGACCCGCCGCGCAGCTACATCCAAAGGCTGCGATATTTGCTTCCAAACCACATCCGAAAACAACGTTAAGTTTGTGAGGTTCTTCGCTTTTCTTCATACTTCTGAAACATCTCGCTCGAACTGTAAGTCCTTTTGCTTGAGTGGGATTTTGTACTAAGAACCAACAATAAATGTGACTAAGGCAACTCGTTGCAAAAGGTTTTCGAAAATACAGGAGCTTCGAAGATGGAATAAATAAGTTGGTGAACACAGATGAGTATTTACCTTCAACATCGTGAATGTATTCTTCGTAGAAAATTTTGTAGCCCTTTGTAATGGTAGCTTTGATCGGGAGATTATCTTTGGCAAATTTTTCTACAAACGATTGATTAAATCGTGGTACTTTAATAAGATTTTTGTGCCAAAACTCTCGTTGCGAAGCCATATTGCTTCGCTCAGTTTACCACACCAAGCCTCGCTTTGATGCGCCATCTTTGACGTCACAAAACAAGATGGCTGAATCGTGATAAAGGCGAATCGGGTTTAAAAGTAACCACGTCCCATTTCCGGTTGTCGTCCTAAGCCTATCTATTTCTGTAAAAGAAAAGACAAGAAAAGATGAAGATATCGCACAAAGCATTGGTGTTACTTTCACTTGCCATTTTCACAACCACAAAGTGACTTATACCTGATAGATTTTCTAACACTTTTTGATTTAGGAATTTGTTGGGAACGCAGACCAGGACTCTGTTGTTAAACACGCACTCATCAATCCATTCACGGCACGTTACATCCGCTTTCGGCCAACAGCATGGCGTAATCACATATCCATGAGGGTGGAAATCTTTGGCTGTGAAGGTACTGCATGTTTTTTTTTTGTCTTGAGGTTTTTGGTTCCATTGTTTTTGTTTTCTATAAGTGACAAATGCACTTCAAAGTCCATGGCAATGGTTTATTATTCCGTGTAATTTCCACAAATGCGCATCTGCCTTATACATGTTTAACGACGGAGCCACGTATGGATATTGTTGGCAGTAAGCGCCGCGACTGCGCATATTGCGCATATAGGTCAACATGGGCGAAATTAAAAAAGAAACAATAGTAAGACAATATTCGTATTCTCGGTATTGAACTGGAAGTAGCTTACCGTCGAGGCTAATGCGGGGAAATATCATTAAAAATATTTGCATGTCAAAAGATTCCCCCGCAAGAACCTCGACTGCATGCTACAATAGGCGACAAAAATAGTTGACACACTCTATAACAAAAACGGGTTTCGTAACATATTTATCACTGTATCTTTCTATTTACTACACTCTGCCGCATTAACCCCCGTCCCCCATCCAATGTTGTAGGATTGTAGCAACAGACCTGACGAAACGATACACAACATTGTCTGGGGGGGGGGGGGGTAGGGGTGGGGAATTAGGGGGTGGGGCCGAAATGCCTCTCGTCCCGAACAAAATGACAATGTGTCAACAATATTGTCGCCTATTGTAGTTCCAGTTTAATACCGTGAATACGAATATTGTCTATTGAGCGAACTTCTGGCAACTTCCTGTCGTGTTAAGTTAAGATTTCAAAATACCATTTTATAATTGCCTTGTTGCTAATAGTTGAAACTACGCCTGGTATAATCTACCTTGCTTGCAGAGTCTCCTTCGATCTTCAACTTTCTGTAAGATAAATTGAAGCTTTGTTTACTTCTCAGCACTTCAGTTGATCTTCAATTGTTTTTAGAACATTGCCATATTTGTCTTGATTTAGGGGTTAAAATTAAATTTAAAGAACGAATTTTGATTCCAAAACGATAATTGTAAAAATGGTCTGTACAACTGATCTGTTGTAGGACTTAAGTATCAATGTTGGCCAAACGACCTTGGGACACAAGCAATATTGAAAAATAGGCAGCTGGACAGACAGACTCAACACTGTAAGGGGAAGAGATGGGTGAGGAAATGGGAGGGGGGCGAGGGAAACACGAGTACATGTCACAAAACGAATACAGAAGATAAAAACAACTGTGAAAACAACCAAGTGAGCTTGTTGTGCAAATAAGTTTCGACATTTAATGGGCGACCCCGTAGCTGTCTAAACGATGCCTGTGATTGGCGAAAGATACAATTGATATATCACTTGAACAATGCCTCTCCCCCCCGCCCCTCTAATCCCTATCCCATAGGGACAAATCTATTGTTTTCTTAGCGAATGACAGATATCGTTTGGACAAGTGCTGGTCTAACCGATTTAATGTGTGCTCCTATCAGGAATTTCTCGTAACCTATACACTGCAATTATTTTAATCAATGTTTTGATATATGTTTCCGCATTATTTAATTTTGTTATACAGAAATCAGCGAATGTGTAGACTAACTTTTGGCGATGCCGACAAAAGGTAAATATAGTTACACTTAGCAAGCGTTTATTTACAATTGTATGTACCTGGCCTCGGTTCCTGAAAAACCGATTAGCACTAATCCACGATTAAGTCATATTAATCGAAGGAATAAAGCTCGATTAGTGTTAATGAAGGGATAAAATATAGGTTAAATTTAATCCACCTAGCGTAGTCGATTAACTCACTAATCGGCGATTCAAACGCTCATTAATAATTCATAAGGATATTAGCCCATCTCACGACGCAAATCCATCACGTGCATGGACTTTTATACCTGGTCATCTATGGTCATTCTGAAAAGCCTGGTGGCGAATTTGATTTCAGTCCCAGGGGAGTGCGGGGGCTCATTGTATTTTACCTCATTAGTATTCTTAATATTTAACAAATAGATTCCATTTGGCCGTGTGTCTGTTCAGTTATAGATCACAGATGACGTCAAAATGTGGTAAGAACAAAAAAAGTGGCACACGAGCCGCAGGCGAGTGTGTCACTGATGTTCTTACCACATTTTGACGTCTTCTGCGATCTATAACTGAACAGACACACGGCCAAATGGAATCTATTTGCTTTATACAATGAACAGAAAAGTAAAAAGAGTAAAATTACGAAAACTTGCCTCGTAGCGCTCGACTGTTCGAAGATTTGCTCCAGTTTGGGTATTTTTCAAGTCGCCAAGAACACTTTTCGTCTTGGTTTCTTCTTTTCCTTGCTCGTAAACAGCTCCTGCTAAACATTTTTCGAGGCTTTCACTTGCTCAATCCAGAATAATCTCACAAACATTTTTAAAACTGTGCGCCATGTTGGACAAAACAAAGCAAACAATTTTTCGATGACGTCAGCCGTGCGTCTGTACTCTGATAGATCATAAGCAACGACCAATCACAGAGCGCGTAGTATTCAGTTCATTGTATAAAACAAGTTACTCTCATTAGTATTCTTCATATGAAGAATACTAATGACAGAAACTTTTTATATACAGAATACTATTGAGGTAAAATACTGTTCCCTCAGACCAGTTTTAAAATGCAAAAACCTAAAATAAAAAGTAAATAATGAGAAACAACAAATCAAATTCGAAGGGCCACTCGCGTAGCTCCATACTCATAGAACCTATGCCCGTCATTTTCGTGGTCATGGCTTGTGGAATGTTTCGCGACAGCGCGTCCGTACATGTGTGTCCGTACGGGGATTGGGCAGGGCTAACTCGCGGGCGCGTATGACGTCGCGCGTATGACATGCGCGGCTACACGGCCGATGTCACGTCAGCTCGGTAGACACTTTAGTTGCATCTTTTGCTGTGTTTAGCGAAGAAAACCGTTTGCAAATTAAAGTCGTTATTTCCCTCCATTTTTTCGCGGTTTGCACTCAATATAGGAATACTAATTAAGGGATACTCAGAAGCCGCTATAGTGGAAAAAAAGAGCTTTCAGGGATAAAATCTTGCTTCGAGGAACTTCATACGTTTTTGTCAATGCGGGAGCAATGGGGAAGATGTTACCGAAGAAGCGGAGATTTAAAGAATTTCCAAGCAGTCGAGGGACTTTAAGGTAAAACAAATTACAGTTTTCGATGGGAAATTATGTTGAGATCAATCTGTGATTGACGTTTTCTTTGCGTTCTCGTTAGTTTTGGAGACTTGTTTATAAAACGTGCTCAAATTCAGTCGTATTGATTACTTGAATTTCATCGAAGACAGCTCGGCCTCGATGCGCTATAAATGGTACGCGTTTTTCTTTTAAACATAAACTTATGGAAATTTGAATAAAATTTTTCGAAAGAAGATTGTGTTGTCCATTTTTATGTGTTTGTTCATTCATTACATAGGTTGGAAAGCGATTTTATGTAAACAAAACAAGACTTGGATTTTATAGTTCTAACTTCACTCGCGTCGCCTTATGCAACTATGCTTGTATATATTTTGCAATTTTGATTTCCAAATCAGTTTCTCAGGCAATTTTTGATAAGCAACAAGTGTATTTTATTCGGAAATTAGTCATACTAGTTATTCTAGACCGAGAAAAAAATGCTTTTGTGAACTTTTGTACGGTCTAAATGTACGGTCGCGTAATGATGTTTTGAGAATTGCTAAAATTGAAAAATAGCCCGGTCGTCAATTGTAATTCTCGTGTTTCTCACCTTTCACCCTGGTTAAGCTTATCATCGGCTTTCTTTTCAGAGAGCTAGGCTGTTAGGCTCAGCCTATCTATATTATACGATTTTATGTACGATGAGTGTTCAGAGCAAGAAGTGGGATGAATATTCCGATACTAACCAGAGTAGTGTATAATTGCAAGTATTCAGCTTTTGCCAATGAACTAATTCAGCATTTTGTTTCCAGGTTCAATGCACAAAACGTAGAGAGAAGTATAGCGTAGTGTGATCCAAGACAAGTGTGAATTTTCTGCTTCAATAAACACATATTTAAAGCCAACCAAACCTTGTTTGTTTGTTTACTTTATTTGTAAGTTCGAGGTCTCAACTGCTTGCGGTTTTTACCATTTTGATATCATCTGTTGTGTTTACACTTGAGCGCTTACCGAGGTGTTATTTTCAATTATTGAGGTCGACTTACAGAACTTGAATATGTTTGTAAAGTGTCTACATCCCAAAGCAACCTATCAAGAACAGAGGAAAAACTGCAGGACAAACAAACCGAGCTCGCACCTCTGTTCTCCGAATTATCTGGCAGAGAAACAAATTCTTGCCATCTTCCCTATCGAGACAATAGCTATTACGCTTCACACGCCAGTGGACAATAGATAAGTTATATTTGCATTTAAGCGCTTCCAACGTCAGAAAAATAAGGAGACCATTCTTGGAACAGGAGAACTAAAGCGTAATATAAGGTGTAACATGATCATACTTTTTAGAAAGCTTTAACGATGCGCGCACTGTTGTTTTGTAACAGATGTAATAGCAAAGGAGGCCATATATACCTCTTATTAGCCGAGTTCAAGGGCGGTACCCTAAGTTACGGACCGAGTTTTTGTCCTCGATTTGTCATAAACTGAGGGAAAAAACGGGGATCCGTAATTTACGGTACGGACATGGGAAGAACGAGGCTAATAAGATATTTATTAAGGCCTATACAAACGAACGCAACATGTTGGCGCCACATCACACGACACTGTTGGGTGATTTTCTGTCAAAATGTTGGCCGAGAGTGTTCAAACTGTCGCAACATGTTTTGCAGTGTTGCGTGAAACTTTAGACCGCAAGGGGTCTGGGATCGATATTTATCCAAAAGTCTTTACGTGTGCGTTCGTATGCGTCCAATACGGCGGCCAATATGGCGGCATTTATTAGCATGTTCTCAACGAGCTTTTCGCTTTCCACCATCTTACCTGAGAAAACAGACGTCGTTTCGCAAACGCCATCAGTGGCGTCGCAAAATGACGTCTGTATTCTCAGGCTATCCGCCATCTTGTTTGTTATGTTTTGCGTGACAAAGCATTCAGTGCGCATGCGCAAAACCAATAATGTTGCGCAAACTGTGCAAACTGCGCAAAAGAAAGAATGTTGGCAGATGTTGGGCGAAAAGTTTTACCGATTTCAAACTTCACGCAACATGTGCCAACATCATGCAACATTGCCCAACATGATGTACTAACAATCACAACATGTTGCGTCCAACATGTTGCGTTCGTTTGTACGGGTCTTTACATCTCTAAATGGGAGATAAAGGAAAACCTTTCGAGTCAAAAGATGTACGGCTTCATTTGACTGACGTAAGTCACAAGAAAGCAAAGAGCAAATTTTATTGGCTTTCAAAAATGGTGCGATCGGTCCTCGATTCGGTATGAACTTGCGTGGCTCTTGAATGAAAACTATATAAACGAATTATTTATTCTTCCATGTGTTCGGTAGGACGACGGAAACCTGACACAAGGTAGTTCTCTTTGAAAAGAATTCTTAGTTACTGGCGAAGACAAGTGAGGAAAAAAAGAGTAAAAACGCCGCGATAAAATCGCCAAAACAAACGTGTTTGTCTTGGAAAATGTGGCAGCGTTTCGTTCTACAGCAGTGAACAAAGAAACTCTCAAACTTCAGAAATGGCACTGAAAATACTTCCTCCTGTTAGCTATTTGTTGTGCTTTAGTCACTTATGTCCAGCTTTAGTGGCTTCACGCCGAACTTTGTGCATGGATGAGTTTGAATTTCAATCGCACCTGACAAGTTATAACTTAATTTCATCGAAGAGAGTTTTTGTAACCTGACATGTTAACCCATTTAGCTCAAAACGTTTCCTCTGGATAATTTTTAATGTAGAAGACAACTTTTGTAAGCGGATGCTAGGCCGATGCTGGGACTCTCAAATTTCCGTGCCGTACTGTAAAATACAGACCGGAAAATTGACCAATCATAGCGCGTGTACTTTCTGAGAGATATAATAAAAAAGCAAATTACATTTGTCTTATTTAGAACTAATGAATGGTCAAAATAGTTTTTTGGTTTTCCTATTTAGTATATTGCTATTTCAATTAACGAGAAGACGGCAAAGTAGTATGGGTAATTGTAAATGGCCATCCTAGATTCCGGTTGCCAGTGCGAGCACGACGGAAAATGGGCGACAATATTAAAGATGTTTAACTCCTTTTCTAAAGGAGGGAAACAAAAACAGACATGAATCATATTGCCTTCGAAGCGTTCCTTTATTTGAGAGTGCGGAGAGATAAAGGCATATTAGGGAGCATAAGCAGCCACGACGGCAGAGGCAGTGAGAACGGCACAAAACAATCGACAATGTAAATAAGATGCACGTGCGTTTTACATTATGGTACATTTCTTAGCCGTTCATTCAAAACAACAACGTCAAATGATCAAATTGTAAGTTTTGTGGAGAACATGAACACGCGACGGTTGATTTCCTTTCTCTATTTGAACTTGAAAACCGTCCCTTGAAGTTAAGCTCCTGGAAAATCCAGTCACGGTAGACAAACTAAACAAATATGAACTACTGCAGAGTAGTTTAATTTAAAAAAAATGAATCATTGGTGTTGTTGTCGTGGTTGATTAAGCTTCCTTTTGTTGATTTTGGTGAATTTATGCAAAAAATCCCAAACTACCTTGCGGTCTTGGCTTAAAAAATAAAATTAAATTAAAATAGATGTATTTGGAGGCAAAATTGCCATCACATTTTACCCTGAAATCAAGAGAAAATAACAGTATGAATTTCCCATGGATGTACGCGAGGTTGGTGTTGCCATGGTAACAGCATTGAGCTTTTAAGTTGGGCCTCAAAACAGACATAACTTCAATTTTTTATGACGTCATACAGTTACCTTGTTATTCTTAACAATAGCGGCAACCTCATGGCAAATTTAAAGGCGAAATAACCGATATTCATATCAATTTTCTTGTAGACTGAAAAGCATTTTTCAATTTGTTATTAAAGAAATTGAAATTAAGACTCTATTATATTTCCGACAATTTAACGTCAATTGCTTTAAACAGTTGAGGTTCCCCTTAAAGTCCGGTTAAATGGTCTCACTGTAGGGATTCGCTCATGAACTCAAAAGCTGGGACCACATTGTATGACTCTTATGGAGTGGAAAGAGCAACAACAACAACAACAACAATAACAACAACAACAATACTTTATTTACTCATTACTTTTTTACAACTATATTTTAAAAATGCCTACACACATTTTGAACTAAGTACTAAAGCACTTAGTTCAGAGCAGAGCACGGATATGATAGAGAGCTGTATTGAAACGGAGTACGACAGGGTGTCACTACGAGGATGATATGGTTGTGCGCGTGCGTAGTATATTGGCTATACCGAGGGGATGGTGTAGTGTGTTCTCTTGCAGTTATAGTTATCATCACTAGCAGGGTGACATGGTCGTGCGCATGTGTAAGGTATTGGCCACACCAAGGGAATGATGTAGTTTGTTTTCGTGCAGTTATTGTTTGTTAATACCCGTTTGTACCAAACCTTGAGACTACAGCAGACCAAAACAGTGACGTTTTTAATGTTCGTTTATTTTTAGCACCAAATTACATCATTAGTCACTACAACTACCCTTAATAACCGGTATGAAGTCAGCAACTGAGTCACTTTATTGTATTTTTCATGTTTTCTTCTAAACCCACTTTACCCTATACGAGCAATTCCCCTCGTTTGGTTCATGTCTTGTGGACGTTTCCTTTTTGTTCATGACAGGATTTCCTACAAAATATGAAGAAACGAATTTTATCACAAGATCATATTCGGAACTTTAAATTCATATACACACGTTTATACCTCAGATTCCTTTGACTTCTTTTTAGCCTACAATTTAACTTTGGAGATTTTTAAATTACTAATTAAAATTAACAATGAAAACGCTTTCAATTAAGACAAACCGAAACCTGGATCAACATTTATGCTTAGATTGTTAAATACGAAAAAAGCAAGTGACAACCGGTTTCGAACAGCTGGGCCCAGGATTTCAGCGATCAAACGAATTGAGCTTCTCTCATCTCTCAATCTGCATTTTTTCATTCTAAAATAGCGTAACAAGCGCCGAAATGATGAACTATAATCAAAGGCTCCTCGAGGCAACTCGTGACAACGAATGCTCTAAATCAGAAATTCTACACACCTTTGGACCATCCCCTCTCTTAGGCGTTTTGCTGCACCGAACCCTCAGTCCCTTGGTCCAACTCCCCACCCTCCCCTCCTTCGAACGTCGTTCCCATGGGTAAGGCAGGTGACCATACATATTGCGGCTCAATGTTTACAGCAAATACTACAACCTATTCAACGCTTTAAGTTAAAAAAAGACTTGTAAAGATGCAAGAGTAGAAATTGTCAACTCACATCAGTTCAGTTTGTAGACGAATACGCTTCCGTATTTGTCTTCACCATGAGCATGGCCTGATCCCTTCTTGCTAAATTTGCACAGATTGGACCCGCCGTACTTGTTATAATTATTCTCTGCGTTGTCGTCTGACCAGCAGTTCTTCTCGTCTACACCAAACATCGTGTAGCCTAAGGCTTCAGCTTTCACTTTGCAGTAGTCATAAATTGCATCGGCGCCTGACACACTGCTTACTTTGTCGTCAAATGAATCTCGCAAGGCGTTGGTAGGGGATGTGTTGCTAAAGCAACCGAGGTGTTCCCAAACTTAAATAGAAGGAAGATCATTAAAATTAGCTGTCGCTTGTCAACTTATTATTCCAGCTGCAAGGTTGTAGCTGTAGTAACCGCGTTGTTTCCAAACGTCTCAAAAGAAGGAGAATAATGTAAAAATGACCTTCGCATAAATAAATTGATCGGAACATCTTTGCTAAATTGTCAGAAGTCCGGCAAATTTGGAAAAAATTGAGAAATGGATAACAATATTTCATAATTTTTAGGAAATTGTCGGAAATCGTCGGCAGACCTTCAATGGTAAAATAGTTATAAAGGCATGCACGCCAGACAAACGAGGACCCAAATAGTGCCACGAGATTTTGGGTTATAACTTCTTTTGGGTCTTTCATCTGATGCTGCTCAAATTTTGCAGCATGACAGACATTTTTATTCCAAACAATAGTATGTTTTTTGGTTTCAACGCTTAAAATAAAAATGTCTGTCATGCTGCAAAATTTGAGCAGCATCAGATGAAAGACCCAAAAGTAGTTACAACCCAAAATCTCGTGGTACTTTTTGAGTCCTCGTTTGCCCGGCGTGCATGGGATAAAATAATTTTCTCGTGCTATACCATGAAGTATTCCACTCGTGACTTTTCCTTGGTATACACACTCACCTTAAGACTCGTGTGTATATTGAGAAAAATAAAGTCATTCGTGGAATATTTCATGGTATACCACTCGAAACCGTTGCATTCCTAGTATGTATTTTATGTGAGACACAGTGGCCTGGTAGTGAAGAATTGACAATAACCAGTAAAACAATAGACCAATATCACGCTAGCATGGCATGAAAATAAATTTAATTTAATGGGAAAGAGAGTCCAGCATCAAATTGAGCACATCAATATCAGTAAAACTGTAAAGTTTCGTAAAGAGTGCTCGTACACTGACGGAGATATGAACTTTTGAAACTTAGTTCTTTGGCCTAATTTTTACAAACAAATGTATGGGAAAAACACGAAAACGAGGCTGGACGGGCAATCTATACCCGTCCACCATACATTTCTTTGTAAAAATGCTTAGTTTCAAAATTTCATATCTTCGTCAGTTAGCTAGCAATCTTTACAAACACGGTGGTCGGTTGCTAGGACGTTCCCTCCCGCAACTCTCGAAACTGAGCGTTTTAGGCTATAGACAAAAGTAGAATACATCGAATCTAACGAAACTTGGAAGGAAAGTAGGTGGATGAATTACCTATCAATTGATGATTACATCATCCCATTTGACTGCTATTGTGACGTCATAAATGATGTCCAAATTTGGCATCAGAATTAAAATTCAGGAAAAAAAGTGTGAAAATGTTGTATTACTTTTCAGTATAAAATTCTATAATTTCCGGTGAAAACCCCATCTCAATTGGATAAAAAGGCGTAAAGTTACAGCTAATTAAAGAAATTCAAATTTCCCGCCAAATGACCATATATGGTCAAACTTTAGGGGTATTTAAACGCGAAAACAATGAATGTAGTCACAACGGAGAAAGGACAAAGTTGCATAAAATCGAAATTGTAGTTTTTTTAAATTAGCATATGTTGTACTATGACGCGTATTTCATCACGAATTACGTCATTATGACGTCACATTGACGTAATTCGTGACGAAACCCGTATCATAGATCACACATCTTAAGCTCAAAAAACTACAATTTTGATTTTATGCAACTTTGTCTTTTCTCCGTTGCGACTACATTCATTGTTTTCGCGTTTAAATACCCCTAAAGTTTGACCATATATTTAACTATTATAGCGCGAAAGCGCGCGTGATATCGCCTAATACTTAGCCGACGAGGCCGTAGGCCGAGTCGGCTAAAATTAGGCGATATCACGCAAGCTTGAGCGCCATAATAGTTTTATAATTCAACACATTGATAACAAAGCACAGTTTGAAGAAAAAATATCCAAGCCAAGCCTTTTATTTTAAAAAAAGCTTACATATGTTTTACCGCGCGAAACTTGCAACATCACACAGTTCATGAATGAAAGTGGCGCCTTTGTCAATATTGTGCAAGCTAGAACACTATAACTGTTTTGTAATTCAACACATTGATAACAAATCACAGTTTCGAGAAAAAATCATTGAGATATACAACCTTTCATTAAGTAAAAAGACTAACAACAATATTTTGCCTCGCGCCATTTCTTAAACAACAAGCGGCGAATGCCGAAACTTTTGCTAAGCTAAAATTAATTTAGCGTACACAATCAGTTGAGAATTCTACGAAGAGCTTTCGTTTACTCAAAGAACGGGACAAAGTAGTGACTACAAGAATTAAAACACAGTAAAATGGCATAGAATGTCTTAGTTACAAGTGTTTCGTATCTTGAAAAGGTCAATTCAGAATCAAAACAAATTGAACAAACACACCGGGCTACGAAACTAAACATAGCGGCGAAAAGTCGGAAAGAACAGCAGCGTGGACAGTATGTCTTACAAAAATTCACAGCTAAAGGATACAAGAAACGGTTAAAACATCGTACCTGTAGTTGATTTGGCTTTTTATTCCCTTCCATCAGCACCAAATTTTCAAACATCGAAGTACGAGCTGAGTCAATCAGTGTTGTTTACAAACTTGCTCGTTTCTTAGCTCCTACAGCCGTAATGACGAGATCAGAAACTATTCTGAGGAAGCATCGAGCCTATATCATATTCCAGAGGAGATTACCAAAGGAATTTTACGAAAATTGTGCTCCTTCATTCACTCCTTGTCGAGCGGTCAAACTTTGAACCAGTTGCCAAGAAACACTGCGACCAGTACAGCGACCGCGACAACGCGAAAATTTCGCGCCTTTTTTGTCCAATCATGTGAACAATACTTTTTCTCTTTTCTTTTCTTCTCTTTTTTTCTTTCTTTTCCCTTTTTAGCTAATAGTTCACGCACTTTTTCGCCCCAAAACACGAAATTGCAGCCAGCAGTCATTTTTACTTTCCTTCACAATGTGTTAAATTATAAGGTCATTTGGCGGGAAATTTGAATTTCTTAAATTAGCTGTAACTTTACGCCTTTTTATCCGATTGAGATGGGGTTTTCACCAGAAATCATAGAATTCTATACTAAAAACTAATACAACATTTTTCACACTTTTTTTCCTGAATTTTAATTCTGATGCCAAATTTGGACATCATTTATGACGTCACAATAGCAGTCAAATGGGATGAAATAATCATCAATTGATAGGTAA
The DNA here is from genome assembly GCA_022457155.1 of Cladopsammia gracilis. NCBI lineage: Eukaryota > Metazoa > Cnidaria > Anthozoa > Scleractinia > Dendrophylliidae > Cladopsammia > Cladopsammia gracilis. The sequence goes on along the minus strand of JAJGOT010000237.1, from coordinate 1,032,834 downwards.
TTTATCCACGTACCTTCCTTCCAAGTTTCGTTAGATTCGATGTATTCTACTTTTGTCTATAGCCTAAAACTCTCAGTTTCGAGAGTTGCGGGAGGAAAAGCCCTAGCAACCGACCACCGTGAAAACTTTGTAGTTTTACTAATATCGATATGCTGAATTTGATGCTGGGCTCTTTTTCCCAATAAACTAAATATATTTTTGTGCCATGCTAGCGTGATATTGGTCTATTACCGTACAACTCCAACCATTTGTCCCTGAAATTGTTTTGGATGTCGATATCAGGATGCCATGTAAATTCTATTTTCCAATCAAAAGTATTTAGTACAACGCTTAGTACATTAAAAAAGTTGGGGAGACAACTTGCATATTTGGTCCGTAGTTGGATATGATACTCCGAATTAAAGCGTTTTTGGAAATTTTGCTATTTTATATTTACCATCATTGTTTGTTTTGTAGACGAAGATTGATTCGGCTGCAAAGTAGCCCATCGATGCTGTTTTCTTTTTGTTTAGTTTGCACTGTCCGGATGTCCCGTACATTGTAAAAGTAGTTGAAGCATTTGCATCAGTCCAGCATTTCTTGTCATCTAAGCCAATGAATGCGATTCCCTGTGTAACGGCCACTTTCTTGCAAGCGTCTAATTTTGAAGCTATACTACCATAGCTTTGAACTCCCAACAGAATATCGCCAAGAGCCCGTCCTCTGTTTTGGTAACATCCGGCTGCCTGCCAAGTTTCTGTTTTTCAAAACACAATAAAGTCCAGTTACCGTTTGGCGCGAAATGTTTGCACGCGTGAAGGTGGGATGACGACAAGAGCAAACAGTTGGACCAACTTTAATCCATCATTACAAACGGTGGGTACATTAGCGGTTTGAGATCCTTGGGTCATTTAATGTGATAAAAATTCCTTGATTTCCACTTAGCGATCAACAAAAACAAGAGGCACGAGCGCGCACAGTGTTGTTCAATTATTTCGCCTAGGTTGCTCGCACTAGTTCCTAGCATTAACATCACTTATGCTTTGATACTACCACTAGTATCCTTTGATACTACAACTAGTATCCTTTGATACTACCACTAGTATCCGTTGATACTACCACAAGCAGTGCTGGAAATAATTTTTCTGGCTTGGAAGGACATGTGTCTTTTCAAACCTCCCTTTTGATCGGACATTTTGCAAAATTGGTCAGACATCCGCCATTTTGGATTTTTCCTGATTAGTTAACAAGAGATTCAAGGCCAAAGCAAAGTAATTTTTGTGCTCGGTCACCATGTCCGAGCATAATTTAAAATTGTTCGGACATTTTCAGATTTTGGTCAGACAATGTCCGATGACCGACTGTTATTTTCAGCACTGCACTAGTATCCTTTGATACTACTACTAGTATCCTTTGATAGTGCCACTGGTATCCTTTGATACTCCACTATGGTATCCTTTGATACTGTCACACTTTTTGAGTTTGTGCTACACAAATGGTATCAGACAAATGCCCAGTTATTATTGAACAAGTTTTGGTCATTGTCATGACGTAATAAAATACCATTGACAGTAACAGTATAACCTGTTAAATACACTGTTAATTTTATCATTAAATGACTAAATAACGAGCTAGGTGACCCCCATTTTACATTATCGAAATATAATTAACATGATGAGATAGAACTTTTTGAAAACAGGTTCAAAACTAACTTAAATTTTCGAAAATGAAGTTCTAAAATGAATCATCTTAAGAAAATGAACCACAAAGAGCACAAGGTAATATGATTTTTCTTACTTTTGCATTCGTATTTGTTGCATTCTCTGGTAGATGAAGCGGGACCCAGGCTGCTGCAGTCGTTGCCACCGTGTTGTGGTGGAGGATTGGTGCAAGTTCTTGTTTTTGTTTGTACGCCTCCTCCACAAGTCTTTGAACACGGGCCGTACGGTCCCCAATCCGAATAGCCGCCATTTACTGAGAAAAGAGAGCCAAATTGAGGCACATGAGTACTCTACAGTTGCTAACGTTTATTGTGGAGTTAACGAAAATTCATTTCAAATTAAATTGAAGCATGGATTTTACAAATACAGTATGTTGCCCAGTATCCGACCGGTACCAGTATCCGACCAGTTAAAAAATATTTTCAAGTTTTGAGACGCGGTTATTAATTTCTGGTAAACGAAATATTTCGAAAGGAAGCCGAACATTTCAGCCGAGCATTTCAGCAAGTTTTGGCGGACTTTTAGCTTGAGAAACACTTGCAAAAGGCGCCGTTCTGTTCAGGTGAGTGAAAGTTTCATGGCTAATATTTACGCTTTTCACTGCGCAGTGAAACTATGATCGCTGTTCAACTAAAGGTCTGTAAAATATGATATTTTCAAAGGAACTGTTGGATATTTGAAGTGACGATGCTCAAAGAAGTCAAGTGGCCAGAATGTCGATTAATTCCTCTTGAAATTTTATTTTTCTAGAAAAACGGAGGCCAGAAACATTCACTAAGTCTTGATTTAGTATGCCAAGTATCCGACCAGTTTTATCTTTACTGTGCAAAATCGTGCCGCAGTAGAAGCAATGGCCGAGAAAAGTGATATTGCAATAAATATGTATTAAAAATCAACATTTAAAAGCATTTTCTAAGAAAACAAACATAAATAAATCGTTTTTGTTGTCATATTTTTTTCATCTTTTCTCTCCACTTTGATTGGCCGCTCGCGTAGCTCTCCCCACCCTACCCTAGTCATTTGTAATGGTTTGTTTCACGATGCTGGATTCCTCAGTCGATTTATATTTTCGGAATCGAATGCCAAACTACATTGCAAGAGCAAGAGGAGCCTATACGTCGCTTGCCTTCCGAAAGTTACGTTTAATTACGTTGTTATTGTTGTGGTCGGATACTGGGATCGCTGGTCGGATACTGGGCAACAAAGGAACTCTGCAGAAATGCAAATTTTACGACGGATACGAAAGTAAAAACGTAAACCTTTTTTTCATCATATTACATACTACATGAATGGATTGTCTCAAGGCCAAATTTCAGAACTGTTGCGACTGAGGAGAGAAACTTATAACAGTTTTAAACTGAAGTGGTCGGATACTGGGCAACATACTGTACACTATTAATTCGTCTAAATTTTACACTTACGCTTATCTGGAACAATTTCATGTTAAGAACACTTTATAAATGTTTTGGTTATAATTAAGTTCTCTTGGTTGAGTGTTTTCAAAAAGGAGCCTTCCTGTTACAATAGATATCACAAGGTTTTCAGTTGAATGGGTTGAATGGCAACATTTACAGTCCAATAGAGAAAAAAAACTGTTTTTGTTTAGGACCACGCTGTATTTATTCACCTGGCCATTGTTTTGACATAGATAAGGAACGTAAAGATGAATATCCTGAAAAAAAAACTTTGCGGCAAATCTCTTTTAATAGTTGAGTTTTTATAAAACTTACATCACAGAAAATAAAAAATGGCAGATACAACTAAAATATACAAAAGTATATGTACGGACAAGAAAAAAAGAAAAAAGAAAACTATAACATCTCGCTACACTCATTGCATACTACAGCCTCTACTCTATAATAATATTACAAATAAATAAACTAATGCATTCGATACTGCGATGGTGTTACTACGAGGAGGGGCATTATACTGGGAGGGGATACTATGAGGTGGGGCATTATAGGAGGGGGATACTACGAGGAGGAGGAGGACGTTTTCGCTGTTTTTAAACTGCACTTGAATGAAAAGCTCGATCTCTTTATTGCCGAGGAGTTAGTCAGAGCTATTTGTAGGGAGTAATAATTTAAGTCTCAGTGGTAATTTAATGATAATTTGTGAGACCTATGGATTGTTTTGACCACTTATATTACAAATATGAAAAAACACATGTTAAAAATGTTTCAGCGATTTATTCAAAATTGAACGGTTTAATATGTTTGAAATTTTCCCATTTAGTGTGCTACACTGTGTAGAATATAGCGCATTTATTCGCTTGTCGTGGGTAGCCCCAAAATCGAAAGATAATTAGGAAAAACTGTTTTTGCCATGTATGTTTACCGTTGCTATGGAAACACTGATTAGCATTATGTATGTATAAGCGCATTGAAAATGGGAAATTTGACCCCAAAAAAAACTACTTGGAGCCACCTTAATCTACTAAATAAAGAGCATGCATGGCCTGTTCTTTCAAGTGATCAATTGCCAATGTGAAATTTCCTGTTGATGATATTCGGGTTCCTAAATAGGTATAATTCTGAGCAGTTTCAATAGTTTTATTATTTATGTAAAAATTACAATTATTGGATTTCTTGCGCGTTTTTGGAATATCATAACCTTTGTTTTCTTTAAATTAATACTTAATATGGTGCGAGTGGATACTATGAGGAGGGGCATTATAGGAGGGGGATACTACGAGGAGGGACATTACAGTGGGAGGGGATACTATGAGGAGGGGCATTACAGTGGGAGGGGATACTATGAGGAGGGGCATTACTACGAGGAGGGGCATTATAGGAGGGGGATACTACGAGGAGGGACATTACAGTGGGAGGGGATACTATGAGGAGGGGCATTACAGTGGGAGGGGATACTATGAGGAGGGGCATTACTACGAGGAGGGACATTACAGTGGGAGGGGACACTACGAGGAGGGGCATTACTACGAGGAGGGTCATTACAGTGGGAGGGGATACTATGAGGAGGGGCATTGATACTACGAGGAGGGACGTTAGTGGGAGGGGCGTTAGTGGGAGGGGCTACTTCGAGGAGAGGCATTATTTTCGTATTTTGATTTCTGAGTTGCAGCTCCGACGTTTCTCAATCCGATTCTTAAATGTGATTTTGGTGATAGTATCAGGTAGGAGCAATGCTTTTGACTCATGCGCGTAGCGGCATGAGTTATAAAATGCCCTCCGTTTTTCTTTTTTTATTTTTATTATAATTTTTTTTTGGTGTCACAATTTTGCATGCAAATGTATGCTCGCATATTTTAAATTCTGCACTTCCGGTTCATAGCCATTTAAACTTCCTCTTTAGTGACTTCCGGCTAGTCTCACTTCCGGTAAAACAGCGTTACTGAAGTGTCACGACAGCGTCACCTACAATCCTACATACATTACTAATGTTCACGTTAGGTATATATAAGACTTAGAAGAATCACTGGCTTCATTGTGGTACAGCCTTCATTTACAAAACATTCAATAGTAAACAACGTGGTTTGCAGGAACGATGACTGAATGAAAGGAGTAACTCTTCTCCATGTCGGACATCGTCTTATCATGTTTAAAATATATCATAAAATCTTTCCTATGCATGTGCATGAGTATAGGCTGCTTGAAGCCTCTTGTTCGTTAAGTTTTCGGGTGTTAATATATCGTCGAATGAATAAAAGCGTGAAGTTGAATTTGAAGAGAAATGGCATTTTGGACTAGAAGTTCAGTTAACTAACTTGAGCATGGGTGAGTGTTGCATTCTTTTGTAGACGAAGACGGTCCAAGACTGCTGCAGTCATTTCCACCGTTTTGTGGTGGAGGTTTGGTGCAAGTTCTTGTTCTTGTTTCTATCCCCCCTCCACAAATCTTTGAACACTGGCCGTATGGTCCCCAATCGGAGTAACCGCCGTTAACTACAAAAACAATGAAAAAATAATTAAGAAAGAAAAAGTCATTTTAATAAATAACTCAGCTAGTTCATCATCAAGCTATAGGCCATTTTGACTTTTACGAGATGACCTCCTTACTCGTAAATAATTAATCGTTTGTTTTATTGCAGTGCAAATGCAAAGGCATAGAGCAATTTTGTCATGAAGTCATCGTTAGGCAATACTTTACCGGAGTTGGATATTTAACCATCATAGTTTTCCCTGTATAGTGTATACCATAAAAAGGCCGTTGGAAGTTTGGAAGATACGAAATTTTTAACACCTAATTAAACTTACTTGGGCATGGTTTAGTATTGCATTCTCTAGTAGACGAGGGAGGTCCAAGACGGCTGCAGTCATTTCCACCGTTTTTTGGTGGGGGATTGGTGCACGTTCTGGTTCGTGTTTGTATTCCACCTCCACAAATCTTTGAACACTGGCCATACGATCCCCAATTGGAGTAACCACCGTTAACTAGAAAGACAAAGATAAAACAATTTTAAGACATTTATAGTTTACAACTATAGTTGTAAGCTAAACGGACCCGTAGGAAAATTGGCTGTATGCAGTTTTGGCTTCTACGAGATAAACTCGTCACTTGTTAATGATCAATCCTTTGTCTGTTTAATTTTGTAGGTACTTCTTTTGGCAAATCTAAGGGTCATCAAAAAGCCTTTTAAAAACGTTTGGAAGACACGATATTTTTAACATCTAATTTAACTTACTTGGGCATGGTTTAGTATTACATTCTCTAGTGGACGAAGAGGGTCCAAGACGGCTGCAGTCGTTTCCACCTTTTTGAGGTGGGGGATTTGTGCAAGTTCTCGTTCTCGTTTGTATCCCCCCTCCACAAATCTTTGAACACTGGCCATACGACCCCCAATCGGAATAACCACCATTTACTGAAAAATAACAGTGTATATACCTAATTACAAAAAGGTTGTCATAGAAATACCAAATACCAAATAGGAATTAATTAGCTTAAAGACATTTACAGACTGGGTATTTTTTGCATAAATTTCATTTCAACAGATGTTTCATCTAAACAAATTTCTAGCAAATAGGTGAATGTAGTTTATTTAGTTTAACGGAATGAATAATTTTGTTATTTTTTAACAATTTCTCTAATTAACCTCATTAATTCCTAGTTGTTATTTGCTATTTAGTATATGAGAACGTTTTTGCAATTTGGTGTAAATAATATAGCAGAAAACAACTTGAGAATTTTTTGTACGAATGATACAATACAATGGTTACGCTAAAGAATAAATATAACAATTGACATTCAAAAACCTAAGCAAAGCTGACAGGCTTCTCGATGGTAAAAAATGTTGCCCAGCGATGGAGGAAGAGGAGGTCAGATTTAGGGATACAAACATGTGGCTGCTTTACATTAGTCAGGTAAACAAAAAACTAACTTGGAGCTCGATTTGAATGGGGCAATAAAGACGGCATACCTGCTGGCCACGAAGAAAAGATAAATCTATACATGATCGCAATGAAAAACAAAACCTTATTGAAATCAAGACGGGATAACGCATTAAACTTTTGAATTTTTCTCCAAAATTTTTATATACTGTTGCTGGTGACTCAGGAAATAGAAAACCGCGTGAAATTCACCTTAAACCTCTTGATTCATCGTGAAAAGGGAAATTAAAATTTCCGCCCAATGTTAATTTATTTTATCGTTTGCTTACCTGAACATTTGGCGCCGTTACACTGCGCTGTTTCCCTGTTGGGACCCAGAGCTGAGCAGTCTGCTCCTCCAGGACCAGGGGGAGGATTGGTGCAAGTACGGGATCGTGAGCGGTGCCCAGCTCCGCATGCTGAAGAACACTGTGACCAAGGGCTCCACACAGAGTAGCCGCCATTCACTAAACATAAAATAACATTTATCCTTCTGGTTCTGATTGTTGAAAAGGTATCAACCGGATAAATCACTATCCAGTGGATAAACATTAACAAAACCAATTGTGTTATTCACTGGAAAGAGATTTATCCAACAGATAGCGCTTTCCACCTTTCGAACAATCGAGACCCGTACGTTACCGCACTACTTTAGAAGTAATTTTTAAACCAGGCCATGGGTGTTATCGCCTTGTGACAATTTTCTGTTTACCCCACGTCCTCAACACGTTCGCTTGAGGAGGTTTTTTGATGAGAATAACAGATGAAAAAAAGAATAATAAACAAGAAGAACCGATCTCAAGATAGTCTGGTCAACACTTGTAATTAGTCAGCCATTTACCCTGTCTATAAGCAAGAAAGAGGTACGCAATCAGCTGTACCGAAAACGAAAACTTCAGAAACGTTCCAGCAATAGAGAAATAGGGAGGGAACTTATGCAACAGATTCAAATGAAAACATCCAAAGTAAATAATTTCTTAGCAGAAAACCTTCAGTACCTTCACATCCATACACTTCCACCCTCATTGATATGTGAGCGTGCCAAGCTGTTGGTCGAAAACGGATGTAACGTGCGCTGATTGCACTGCTCAGTTCGTGATACACCACAGTATCCATGTCTGTATTTCCAACGAACTCCTGAACAAATAAGATAGGACAACATAAGGGAAAGAATCAAGAATAGGAGAAATTTTCTTTATTACAGTTAAAAGGTAAAGTCGACTTTGGCACGTTATTAGAACCGCTGTCCCTTTTTGCTTACTTCTTACTTTCTGTCCTCAAATTGTAAAACAATCATTTTTATGTTTGAAATTAATCTAAAAAATATTTAATCACGCCTAGGGAAACAGTTGTTTCTTACCTTACTTCCGCTTTGCCCATGGTCCTTGTAGTAATAGAAGTTGACACCGTCGGGACTGTACTGCAGTTTGTATTTAGTTACCCATTGGCCGTAGCCATTTCTGCCTTGCGTTGCTACACCAGTTACTTTGGTGTGTTGATTACCCAGATCAACCTGGAGCCATTGGTTGACATCGTTTGAGCGAGCTGACCATGCCCCCTGTTTGTTTCCACTTTTTTTAAAGTAAAGTCTTCCCTGGACTGCGGCATGATTCGCATCCCACTCCGAAGAGGCTGTTATACGTGCATCCGGGATAGCGCCGGTTTCCATGCCGAGAGCATCTTGACATTCTGGAAATTGCCGAAAACACAGCATTAGAAAGTTCCCGGCAAAGCCAAACCTAGCTTTTCGCCTAGATACAGCACTACAGTTTGGTTTAACTTAATCATGCTTTATAAATATTAGTTGCTTTTACCAAGATGTTTGATAAGCATAACTTTCGGTCGTAGTTTCATTCCATTTGAAAGGTGAATTTGTTTTCCTAATGTTGTTTCCACTGTTTAGCGGAGAAATCTGTAATTTTATATTGCTTGCGGAGATGACTGATCTGCTTGGTAGATGAAATAGAATAATACAGTATTGTATCAATATTTCAAACTAATGCAAGTGCAATCAGAAGTAAAGTTTTGAACCAAACTAAACTGAAACAGCAAGGATAATTTCGTAGCGAAAAGACATCAGTACCTTCACATCCATACACTTCCACCCTCATTGATATGTGAGAGTGCCAAGCTGTTGGTAGAAAACGAATGTAACGTGCCTTGATTGCATTGCCTAGTTTGTGATAAATCACAGTGTCCATGTCTGCATTTCCAGCAAACTCCTGAATCAAGAAGATAGAACAACTTTAGTGGAGGAATCGACAATTGGCAAAATTTCATTTATCACAATTCTAAGGTGACGCCGACGATGGCAAGTAAATGAAACGGCTGTCACATTTGCATACTTCGGGAATGTTTTGTCCTTTAATTTTGAGTTGGTATGGACACAAATTCTTATGGTAAGCCGGTTAACTATTTTGTATCTTGAAAATTTGTTTTCGAATTACTGAGGCCTGGAAAAACATTTTAATCTTTCGGCCAGACTATCTCACCTTAGTCGCGCTTTGTCCATGGTCCTTGTAGTAATAGAAGTTGACACCGTCGGGACTGTACTGCAGTTTGTATTTAGTTACCCATTGGCCGTAGCCATTTCTGCCTTGCGTTGCTACACCAGTTACTTTGGTGTGTTGATTACCCAGATCAACCTGGAGCCATTGGTTGACATCATTTGAGCGAGCTGACCATGCCCCCTGTTTGTTTCCACTTTTTTTAAAGTAAAGTCTTCCCTGGACTGCGGCATGATTCGCATCCCACTCCGAAGAGGCTGTTATACGTGCATCCGGGATAGCGCCGGTTTCCATGCCGAGAGCATCTTGACATTCTGGAAATTGCCGAAAACACAGCATTAGAAAGTTCCCGGCAAAGCCAAACCTAGCTTTTCGCCTAGATACAGCACTACAGTTTGGTTTAACTTAATCATGCTTTATAAATATTAGTTGCTTGTACCAAGATGTTTGATAAGCATAACTTTCGGTCGTAGTTTCATTCCATTTGAAAGGTGAATTTGTTTTCCTAATGTTGTTTCCACTGTTTAGCGGAGAAATCTGTAATTTTATATTGCTTGCGGAGATGACTGATCTGCTTGGTAGATGAAATAGAATAATACAGTATTGTATCAATATTTCAAACTAATGCAAGTGCAATCAGAAGTAAAGTTTTGAACCAAACTAAACTGAAACAGCAAGGATAATTTCGTAGCGAAAAGACATCAGTACCTTCACATCCATACACTTCCACCCTCATTGATATGTGAGAGTGCCAAGCTGTTGGTAGAAAACGAATGTAACGTGCCTTGATTGCATTGCCTAGTTTGTGATAAATCACAGTGTCCATGTCTGCATTTCCAGCAAACTCCTGAATCAAGAAGATAGAACAACTTTAGTGGAGGAATCGAGAATTGGCAAAATTTCATTTATCACAATTCTAAGGTGACGCCGACGATGGCAAGTAAATGAAACGGCTGTCAAATTTGCATACTTCGGGAATGTATTGGCCTTTAATTTTGAGTTGGTATGGACACAAATTCTTATGATAAGCCGGTTAACTATTTTGTATCTTGAAAATTTGTTTTCGAATTACTGAGGCCTGGAAAAACATTTTAATCTTTCGGCCAGACTATCTCACCTTAGTCGCGCTTTGTCCATGGTCCTTGTAGTAATAGAAGTTGACACCGTCGGGACTGTACTGCAGTTTGTATTTAGTTACCCATTGGCCGTAGCCATTTCTGCCTTGCGTTGCTACACCAGTTACTTTGGTGTGTTGATTACCCAGATCAACCTGGAGCCATTGGTTGACATCATTTGAGCGAGCTGACCATGCCCCCTGTTTGTTTCCACTTTTTTTAAAGTAAAGTCTTCCCTGGACTGCGGCATGATTCGCATCCCACTCCGAAGAGGCTGTTATACGTGCATCCGGGATAGCGCCGGTTTCCATGCCGAGAGCATCTTGACATTCTGGAAATTGCCGAAAACACAGCATTAGAAAGTTCCCGGCAAAGCCAAACCTAGCTTTTCGCCTAGATACAGCACTACAGTTTGGTTTAACTTAATCATGCTTTATAAATATTAGTTGCTTGTACCAAGATGTTTGATAAGCATAACTTTCGGTCGTAGTTTCATTCCATTTGAAAGGTGAATTTGTTTTCCTAATGTTGTTTCCACTGTTTAGCGGAGAAATCTGTAATTTTATATTGCTTGCGGAGATGACTGATCTGCTTGGTAGATGAAATAGAATAATACAGCATTGTATCAATATTTCAAACTAATGCAAGTGCAATCAGAAGTAAAGTTTTGAACCAAACTAAACTGAAACAGCAAGGATAATTTCGTAGCGAAAAGACATCAGTACCTTCACATCCATACACTTCCACCCTCATTGATATGTGAGAGTGCCAAGCTGTTGGTAGAAAACGAATGTAACGTGCCTTGATTGCATTGCCTAGTTTGTGATAAATCATAGTGTCCATGTCTGCATTTCCAGCAAACTCCTGAATCAAGAAGATAGAACAACTTTAGTGGAGGAATCGAGAATTGGCAAAATTTCATTTATCACAATTCTAAGGTGACGCCGACGATGGCAAGTAAATGAAACGGCTGTCAAATTTGCATACTTCGGGAATGTATTGGCCTTTAATTTTGAGTTGGTATGGACACAAATTCTTATGGTAAGCCGGTTAACTATTTTGTATCTTGAAAATTTGTTTTCGAATTATTGAGGCCTGGAAAAGCATTTTAATCTTTCGGCCAGACTATCTCACCTTAGTCGCGCTTTGCCCATGGTCCTTGTAGTAATAGAAGTTGACACCGTCGGGACTGTACTGCAGTTTGTATTTAGTTACCCATTGGCCGTAGCCATTTCTGCCTTGCGTTGCTACACCAGTTACTTTGGTGTGTTGATTACCCAGATCAACCTGGAGCCATTGGTTGACATCGTTTGAGCGAGCTGACCATGCCCCCTGTTTGTTTCCACTTTTTTTAAAGTAAAGTCTTCCCTGGACTGCGGCATGATTCGCATCCCACTCCGAAGAGGCTGTTATACGTGCATCCGGGATAGCGCCGGTTTCCATGCCGAGAGCATCTTGACATTCTGGAAATTGCCGAAAACACAGCATTAGAAAGTTCCCGGCAAAGCCAAACCTAGCTTTTCGCCTAGATACAGCACTACAGTTTGGTTTAACTTAATCATGCTTTATAAATATTAGTTGCTTGTACCAAGATGTTTGATAAGCATAACTTTCGGTCGTAGTTTCATTCCATTTGAAAGGTGAATTTGTTTTCCTAATGTTGTTTCCACTGTTTAGCGGAGAAATCTGTAATTTTATATTGCTTGCGGAGATGACTGATCTGCTTGGTAGATGAAATAGAATAATACAGTATTGTATCAATATTTCAAACTAATGCAAGTGCAATCAGAAGTAAAGTTTTGAACCAAACTAAACTGAAACAGCAAGGATAATTTCGTAGCGAAAAGACATCAGTACCTTCACATCCATACACTTCCACCCTCATTGATATGTGAGAGTGCCAAGCTGTTGGTAGAAAACGAATGTAACGTGCCTTGATTGCATTGCCTAGTTTGTGATAAATCACAGTGTCCATGTCTGCATTTCCAGCAAACTCCTGAATCAAGAAGATAGAACAACTTTAGTGGAGGAATCGACAATTGGCAACATTTCATTTATCACAATTCTAAGGTGACGCCGACGATGGCAAGTAAATGAAACGGCTGTCACATTTGCATACTTCGGGAATGTTTTGTCCTTTAATTTTGAGTTGGTATGGACACAAATTCTTATGGTAAGCCGGTTAACTATTTTGTATCTTGAAAATTTGTTTTCGAATTACTGAGGCCTGGAAAAACATTTTAATCTTTCGGCCAGACTATCTCACCTTAGTCGCGCTTTGTCCATGGTCCTTGTAGTAATAGAAGTTGACACCGTCGGGACTGTACTGCAGTTTGTATTTAGTTACCCATTGGCCGTAGCCATTTCTGCCTTGCGTTGCTACACCAGTTACTTTGGTGTGTTGATTACCCAGATCAACCTGGAGCCATTGGTTGACATCATTTGAGCGAGCTGACCATGCCCCCTGTTTGTTTCCACTTTTTTTAAAGTAAAGTCTTCCCTGGACTGCGGCATGATTCGCATCCCACTCCGAAGAGGCTGTTATACGTGCATCCGGGATAGCGCCGGTTTCCATGCCGAGAGCATCTTGACATTCTGGAAATTGCCGAAAACACAGCATTAGAAAGTTCCCGGCAAAGCCAAACCTAGCTTTTCGCCTAGATACAGCACTACAGTTTGGTTTAACTTAATCATGCTTTATAAATATTAGTTGCTTGTACCAAGATGTTTGATAAGCATAACTTTCGGTCGTAGTTTCATTCCATTTGAAAGGTGAATTTGTTTTCCTAATGTTGTTTCCACTGTTTAGCGGAGAAATCTGTAATTTTATATTGCTTGCGGAGATGACTGATCTGCTTGGTAGATGAAATAGAATAATACAGTATTGTATCAATATTTCAAACTAATGCAAGTGCAATCAGAAGTAAAGTTTTGAACCAAACTAAACTGAAACAGCAAGGATAATTTCGTAGCGAAAAGACATCAGTACCTTCACATCCATACACTTCCACCCTCATTGATATGTGAGAGTGCCAAGCTGTTGGTAGAAAACGAATGTAACGTGCCTTGATTGCATTGCCTAGTTTGTGATAAATCACAGTGTCCATGTCTGCATTTCCAGCAAACTCCTGAATCAAGAAGATAGAACAACTTTAGTGGAGGAATCGAGAATTGGCAAAATTTCATTTATCACAATTCTAAGGTGACGCCGACGATGGCAAGTAAATGAAACGGCTGTCAAATTTGCATACTTCGGGAATGTATTGGCCTTTAATTTTGAGTTGGTATGGACACAAATTCTTATGGTAAACCGGTTAACTATTTTGTATCTTGAAAATTTGTTTTCGAATTACTGAGGCCTGGAAAAACATTTTAATCTTTCGGCCAGACTATCTCACCTTAGTCGCGCTTTGTCCATGGTCCTTGTAGTAATAGAAGTTGACACCGTCGGGACTGTACTGCAGTTTGTATTTAGTTACCCATTGGCCGTAGCCATTTCTGCCTTGCGTTGCTACACCAGTTACTTTGGTGTGTTGATTACCCAGATCAACCTGGAGCCATTGGTTGACATCATTTGAGCGAGCTGACCATGCCCCCTGTTTGTTTCCACTTTTTTTAAAGTAAAGTCTTCCCTGGACTGCGGCATGATTCGCATCCCACTCCGAAGAGGCTGTTATACGTGCATCCGGGATAGCGCCGGTTTCCATGCCGAGAGCATCTTGACATTCTGGAAATTGCCGAAAACACAGCATTAGAAAGTTCCCGGCAAAGCCAAACCTAGCTTTTCGCCTAGATACAGCACTACAGTTTGGTTTAACTTAATCATGCTTTATAAATATTAGTTGCTTGTACCAAGATGTTTGATAAGCATAACTTTCGGTCGTAGTTTCATTCCATTTGAAAGGTGAATTTGTTTTCCTAATGTTGTTTCCACTGTTTAGCGGAGAAATCTGTAATTTTATATTGCTTGCGGAGATGACTGATCTGCTTGGTAGATGAAATAGAATAATACAGCATTGTATCAATATTTCAAACTAATGCAAGTGCAATCAGAAGTAAAGTTTTGAACCAAACTAAACTGAAACAGCAAGGATAATTTCGTAGCGAAAAGACATCAGTACCTTCACATCCATACACTTCCACCCTCATTGATATGTGAGAGTGCCAAGCTGTTGGTAGAAAACGAATGTAACGTGCCTTGATTGCATTGCCTAGTTTGTGATAAATCACAGTGTCCATGTCTGCATTTCCAGCAAACTCCTGAATCAAGAAGATAGAACAACTTTAGTGGAGGAATCGAGAATTGGCAAAATTTCATTTATCACAATTCTAAGGTGACGCCGACGATGGCAAGTAAATGAAACGGCTGTCAAATTTGCATACTTCGGGAATGTATTGGCCTTTAATTTTGAGTTGGTATGGACACAAATTCTTATGGTAAGCCGGTTAACTATTTTGTATCTTGAAAATTTGTTTTCGAATTATTGAGGCCTGGAAAAGCATTTTAATCTTTCGGCCAGACTATCTCACCTTAGTCGCGCTTTGCCCATGGTCCTTGTAGTAATAGAAGTTGACACCGTCGGGACTGTACTGCAGTTTGTATTTAGTTACCCATTGGCCGTAGCCATTTCTGCCTTGCGTTGCTACACCAGTTACTTTGGTGTGTTGATTACCCAGATCAACCTGGAGCCATTGGTTGACATCGTTTGAGCGAGCTGACCATGCCCCCTGTTTGTTTCCACTTTTTTTAAAGTAAAGTCTTCCCTGGACTGCGGCATGATTCGCATCCCACTCCGAAGAGGCTGTTATACGTGCATCCGGGATAGCGCCGGTTTCCATGCCGAGAGCATCTTGACATTCTGGAAATTGCCGAAAACACAGCATTAGAAAGTTCCCGGCAAAGCCAAACCTAGCTTTTCGCCTAGATACAGCACTACAGTTTGGTTTAACTTAATCATGCTTTATAAATATTAGTTGCTTGTACCAAGATGTTTGATAAGCATAACTTTCGGTCGTAGTTTCATTCCATTTGAAAGGTGAATTTGTTTTCCTAATGTTGTTTCCACTGTTTAGCGGAGAAATCTGTAATTTTATATTGCTTGCGGAGATGACTGATCTGCTTGGTAGATGAAATAGAATAATACAGTATTGTATCAATATTTCAAACTAATGCAAGTGCAATCAGAAGTAAAGTTTTGAACCAAACTAAACTGAAACAGCAAGGATAATTTCGTAGCGAAAAGACATCAGTACCTTCACATCCATACACTTCCACCCTCATTGATATGTGAGAGTGCCAAGCTGTTGGTAGAAAACGAATGTAACGTGCCTTGATTGCATTGCCTAGTTTGTGATAAATCACAGTGTCCATGTCTGCATTTCCAGCAAACTCCTGAATCAAGAAGATAGAACAACTTTAGTGGAGGAATCGACAATTGGCAACATTTCATTTATCACAATTCTAAGGTGACGCCGACGATGGCAAGTAAATGAAACGGCTGTCACATTTGCATACTTCGGGAATGTTTTGTCCTTTAATTTTGAGTTGGTATGGACACAAATTCTTATGGTAAGCCGGTTAACTATTTTGTATCTTGAAAATTTGTTTTCGAATTACTGAGGCCTGGAAAAACATTTTAATCTTTCGGCCAGACTATCTCACCTTAGTCGCGCTTTGTCCATGGTCCTTGTAGTAATAGAAGTTGACACCGTCGGGACTGTACTGCAGTTTGTATTTAGTTACCCATTGGCCGTAGCCATTTCTGCCTTGCGTTGCTACACCAGTTACTTTGGTGTGTTGATTACCCAGATCAACCTGGAGCCATTGGTTGACATCATTTGAGCGAGCTGACCATGCCCCCTGTTTGTTTCCACTTTTTTTAAAGTAAAGTCTTCCCTGGACTGCGGCATGATTCGCATCCCACTCCGAAGAGGCTGTTATACGTGCATCCGGGATAGCGCCGGTTTCCATGCCGAGAGCATCTTGACATTCTGGAAATTGCCGAAAACACAGCATTAGAAAGTTCCCGGCAAAGCCAAACCTAGCTTTTCGCCTAGATACAGCACTACAGTTTGGTTTAACTTAATCATGCTTTATAAATATTAGTTGCTTGTACCAAGATGTTTGATAAGCATAACTTTCGGTCGTAGTTTCATTCCATTTGAAAGGTGAATTTGTTTTCCTAATGTTGTTTCCACTGTTTAGCGGAGAAATCTGTAATTTTATATTGCTTGCGGAGATGACTGATCTGCTTGGTAGATGAAATAGAATAATACAGTATTGTATCAATATTTCAAACTAATGCAAGTGCAATCAGAAGTAAAGTTTTGAACCAAACTAAACTGAAACAGCAAGGATAATTTCGTAGCGAAAAGACATCAGTACCTTCACATCCATACACTTCCACCCTCATTGATATGTGAGAGTGCCAAGCTGTTGGTAGAAAACGAATGTAACGTGCCTTGATTGCATTGCCTAGTTTGTGATAAATCACAGTGTCCATGTCTGCATTTCCAGCAAACTCCTGAATCAAGAAGATAGAACAACTTTAGTGGAGGAATCGAGAATTGGCAAAATTTCATTTATCACAATTCTAAGGTGACGCCGACGATGGCAAGTAAATGAAACGGCTGTCAAATTTGCATACTTCGGGAATGTATTGGCCTTTAATTTTGAGTTGGTATGGACACAAATTCTTATGGTAAACCGGTTAACTATTTTGTATCTTGAAAATTTGTTTTCGAATTACTGAGGCCTGGAAAAACATTTTAATCTTTCGGCCAGACTATCTCACCTTAGTCGCGCTTTGTCCATGGTCCTTGTAGTAATAGAAGTTGACACCGTCGGGACTGTACTGCAGTTTGTATTTAGTTACCCATTGGCCGTAGCCATTTCTGCCTTGCGTTGCTACACCAGTTACTTTGGTGTGTTGATTACCCAGATCAACCTGGAGCCATTGGTTGACATCATTTGAGCGAGCTGACCATGCCCCCTGTTTGTTTCCACTTTTTTTAAAGTAAAGTCTTCCCTGGACTGCGGCATGATTCGCATCCCACTCCGAAGAGGCTGTTATACGTGCATCCGGGATAGCGCCGGTTTCCATGCCGAGAGCATCTTGACATTCTGGAAATTGCCGAAAACACAGCATTAGAAAGTTCCCGGCAAAGCCAAACCTAGCTTTTCGCCTAGATACAGCACTACAGTTTGGTTTAACTTAATCATGCTTTATAAATATTAGTTGCTTGTACCAAGATGTTTGATAAGCATAACTTTCGGTCGTAGTTTCATTCCATTTGAAAGGTGAATTTGTTTCCTAATGTTGTTTCCACTGTTTAGCGGAGAAATCTGTAATTTTATATTGCTTGCGGAGATGACTGATCTGCTTGGTAGATGAAATAGAATAATACAGTATTGTATCAATATTTCAAACTAATGCAAGTGCAATCAGAAGTAAAGTTTTGAACCAAACTAAACTGAAACAGCAAGGATAATTTCGTAGCGAAAAGACATCAGTACCTTCACATCCATACACTTCCACCCTCATTGATATGTGAGAGTGCCAAGCTGTTGGTAGAAAACGAATGTAACGTGCCTTGATTGCATTGCCTAGTTTGTGATAAATCACAGTGTCCATGTCTGCATTTCCAGCAAACTCCTGAATCAAGAAGATAGAACAACTTTAGTGGAGGAATCGACAATTGGCAACATTTCATTTATCACAATTCTAAGGTGACGCCGACGATGGCAAGTAAATGAAACGGCTGTCACATTTGCATACTTCGGGAATGTTTTGTCCTTTAATTTTGAGTTGGTATGGACACAAATTCTTATGGTAAGCCGGTTAACTATTTTGTATCTTGAAAATTTGTTTTCGAATTACTGAGGCCTGGAAAAACATTTTAATCTTTCGGCCAGACTATCTCACCTTAGTCGCGCTTTGTCCATGGTCCTTGTAGTAATAGAAGTTGACACCGTCGGGACTGTACTGCAGTTTGTATTTAGTTACCCATTGGCCGTAGCCATTTCTGCCTTGCGTTGCTACACCAGTTACTTTGGTGTGTTGATTACCCAGATCAACCTGGAGCCATTGGTTGACATCATTTGAGCGAGCTGACCATGCCCCCTGTTTGTTTCCACTTTTTTTAAAGTAAAGTCTTCCCTGGACTGCGGCATGATTCGCATCCCACTCCGAAGAGGCTGTTATACGTGCATCCGGGATAGCGCCGGTTTCCATGCCGAGAGCATCTTGACATTCTGGAAATTGCCGAAAACACAGCATTAGAAAGTTCTCGGCAAAGTCTCACCTAGCTTTTCGCCTAGATACAGCACTACAGTTTGGTTTAACTTAATCATGCTTTATAAATATTAGTTGCTTGTACCAAGATGTTTGATAAGCATAACTTTCGGTCGTAGTTTCATTCCATTTGAAAGGTGAATTTGTTTTCCTAATGTTGTTTCCACTGTTTAGCGGAGAAATCTGTAATTTTAGATTGCTTGCAGAGATGATTGATCTGCTTGGTAGATGAAATAGAATAATACAGTATTGTATCAATATTTCAAACTAATGCAAGTGCAATCAGAAGTAAAGTTTTGAACTAAACTAAACTGAAACAGGAAGGATAATTTCGTAGCGAAAAGACATCAGTACCTTCACATCCATACACTTCCACCCTCATTGATATGTGAGAGTGCCAAGCTGTTGGTAGAAAACGAATGTAACGTGCCTTGATTGCATTGCCTAGTTTGTGATAAATCACAGTGTCCATGTCTGCATTTCCAGCAAACTCCTGAATCAAGAAGATAGAACAACTTTAGTGGAGGAATCGACAATTGGCAAAATTTCATTTATCACAATTCTAAGGTGACGCCGACGATGGCAAGTAAATGAAACGGCTGTCACATTTGCATACTTCGGGAATGTTTTGTCCTTTAATTTTGAGTTGGTATGGACACAAATTCTTATGGTAAGCCGGTTAACTATTTTGTATCTTGAAAATTTGTTTTCCAATTATTGAGGCCTGGAATAACATTTTAATCTTTCGGCCAGACTATCTCACCTTAGTCGCGCTTTGTCCATGGTCCTTGTAGTAATAGAAGTTGACACCGTCGGGACTGTACTGCAGTTTGTATTTAGTTACCCATTGGCCGTAGCCATTTCTGCCTTGCGTTGCTACACCAGTTACTTTGGTGTGTTGATTACCCAGATCAACCTGGAGCCATTGGTTGACATCATTTGAGCGAGCTGACCATGCCCCCTGTTTGTTTCCACTTTTTTTAAAGTAAAGTCTTCCCTGGACTGCGGCATGATTCGCATCCCACTCCGAAGAGGCTGTTATACGTGCATCCGGGATAGCGCCGGTTTCCATGCCGAGAGCATCTTGACATTCTGGAAATTGCCGAAAACACAGCATTAGAAAGTTCCCGGCAAAGCCAAACCTAGCTTTTCGCCTAGATACAGCACTACAGTTTGGTTTAACTTAATCATGCTTTATAAATATTAGTTGCTTGTACCAAGATGTTTGATAAGCATAACTTTCGGTCGTAGTTTCATTCCATTTGAAAGGTGAATTTGTTTTCCTAATGTTGTTTCCACTGTTTAGCGGAGAAATCTGTAATTTTATATTGCTTGCGGAGATGACTGATCTGCTTGGTAGATGAAATAGAATAATACAGTATTGTATCAATATTTCAAACTAATGCAAGTGCAATCAGAAGTAAAGTTTTGAACCAAACTAAACTGAAACAGCAAGGATAATTTCGTAGCGAAAAGACATCAGTACCTTCACATCCATACACTTCCACCCTCATTGATATGTGAGAGTGCCAAGCTGTTGGTAGAAAACGAATGTAACGTGCCTTGATTGCATTGCCTAGTTTGTGATAAATCACAGTGTCCATGTCTGCATTTCCAGCAAACTCCTGAATCAAGAAGATAGAACAACTTTAGTGGAGGAATCGAGAATTGGCAAAATTTCATTTATCACAATTCTAAGGTGACGCCGACGATGGCAAGTAAATGAAACGGCTGTCAAATTTGCATACTTCGGGAATGTATTGGCCTTTAATTTTGAGTTGGTATGGACACAAATTCTTATGGTAAGCCGGTTAACTATTTTGTATCTTGAAAATTTGTTTTCGAATTACTGAGGCCTGGAAAAACATTTTAATCTTTCGGCCAGACTATCTCACCTTAGTCGCGCTTTGTCCATGGTCCTTGTAGTAATAGAAGTTGACACCGTCGGGACTGTACTGCAGTTTGTATTTAGTTACCCATTGGCCGTAGCCATTTCTGCCTTGCGTTGCTACACCAGTTACTTTGGTGTGTTGATTACCCAGATCAACCTGGAGCCATTGGTTGACATCATTTGAGCGAGCTGACCATGCCCCCTGTTTGTTTCCACTTTTTTTAAAGTAAAGTCTTCCCTGGACTGCGGCATGATTCGCATCCCACTCCGAAGAGGCTGTTATACGTGCATCCGGGATAGCGCCGGTTTCCATGCCGAGAGCATCTTGACATTCTGGAAATTGCCGAAAACACAGCATTAGAAAGTTCCCGGCAAAGCCAAACCTAGCTTTTCGCCTAGATACAGCACTACAGTTTGGTTTAACTTAATCATGCTTTATAAATATTAGTTGCTTGTACCAAGATGTTTGATAAGCATAACTTTCGGTCGTAGTTTCATTCCATTTGAAAGGTGAATTTGTTTTCCTAATGTTGTTTCCACTGTTTAGCGGAGAAATCTGTAATTTTAGATTGCTTACAGAGATGATTGATCTGCTTGGTAGATGAAATAGAATAATACAGTATTGTATCAATATTTCAAACTAATGCAAGTGCAATCAGAAGTAAAGTTTTGAACCAAACTAAACTGAAACAGCAAGGATAATTTCGTAGCGAAAAGACATCAGTACCTTCACATCCATACACTTCCACCCTCATTGATATGTGAGAGTGCCAAGCTGTTGGTAGAAAACGAATGTAACGTGCCTTGATTGCATTGCCTAGTTTGTGATAAATCACAGTGTCCATGTCTGCATTTCCAGCAAACTCCTGAATCAAGAAGATAGAACAACTTTAGTGGAGGAATCGAGAATTGGCAAAATTTCATTTATCACAATTCTAAGGTGACGCCGACGATGGCAAGTAAATGAAACGGCTGTCAAATTTGCATACTTCGGGAATGTATTGGCCTTTAATTTTGAGTTGGTATGGACACAAATTCTTATGGTAAGCCGGTTAACTATTTTGTATCTTGAAAATTTGTTTTCGAATCATTGAGGCCTGGAAAAGCATTTTAATCTTTCGGCCAGACTATCTCACCTTAGTCGCGCTTTGCCCATGGTCCTTGTAGTAATAGAAGTTGACACCGTCGGGACTGTACTGCAGTTTGTATTTAGTTACCCATTGGCCGTAGCCATTTCTGCCTTGCGTTGCTACACCAGTTACTTTGGTGTGTTGATTACCCAGATCAACCTGGAGCCATTGGTTGACATCGTTTGAGCGAGCTGACCATGCCCCCTGTTTGTTTCCACTTTTTTTAAAGTAAAGTCTTCCCTGGACTGCGGCATGATTCGCATCCCACTCCGAAGAGGCTGTTATACGTGCATCCGGGATAGCGCCGGTTTCCATGCCGAGAGCATCTTGACATTCTGGAAATTGCCGAAAACACAGCATTAGAAAGTTCTCGGCAAAGTCTCACCTAGCTTTTCGCCTAGATACAGCACTACAGTTTGGTTTAACTTAATCATGCTTTATAAATATTAGTTGCTTGTACCAAGATGTTTGATAAGCATAACTTTCGGTCGTAGTTTCATTCCATTTGAAAGGTGAATTTGTTTTCCTAATGTTGTTTCCACTGTTTAGCGGAGAAATCTGTAATTTTAGATTGCTTGCAGAGATGATTGATCTGCTTGGTAGATGAAATAGAATAATACAGTATTGTATCAATATTTCAAACTAATGCAAGTGCAATCAGAAGTAAAGTTTTGAACTAAACTAAACTGAAACAGGAAGGATAATTTCGTAGCGAAAAGACATCAGTACCTTCACATCCATACACTTCCACCCTCATTGATATGTGAGAGTGCCAAGCTGTTGGTAGAAAACGAATGTAACGTGCCTTGATTGCATTGCCTAGTTTGTGATAAATCACAGTGTCCATGTCTGCATTTCCAGCAAACTCCTGAATCAAGAAGATAGAACAACTTTAGTGGAGGAATCGACAATTGGCAAAATTTCATTTATCACAATTCTAAGGTGACGCCGACGATGGCAAGTAAATGAAACGGCTGTCACATTTGCATACTTCGGGAATGTTTTGTCCTTTAATTTTGAGTTGGTATGGACACAAATTCTTATGGTAAGCCGGTTAACTATTTTGTATCTTGAAAATTTGTTTTCCAATTATTGAGGCCTGGAATAACATTTTAATCTTTCGGCCAGACTATCTCACCTTAGTCGCGCTTTGTCCATGGTCCTTGTAGTAATAGAAGTTGACACCGTCGGGACTGTACTGCAGTTTGTATTTAGTTACCCATTGGCCGTAGCCATTTCTGCCTTGCGTTGCTACACCAGTTACTTTGGTGTGTTGATTACCCAGATCAACCTGGAGCCATTGGTTGACATCATTTGAGAGAGCTGACCATGCCCCCTGTTTGTTTCCACTTTTTTTAAAGTAAAGTCTTCCCTGGACTGCGGCATGATTCGCATCCCACTCCGAAGAGGCTGTTATACGTGCATCCGGGATAGCGCCGGTTTCCATGCCGAGAGCATCTTGACATTCTGGAAATTGCCGAAAACACAGCATTAGAAAGTTCCCGGCAAAGCCAAACCTAGCTTTTCGCCTAGATACAGCACTACAGTTTGGTTTAACTTAATCATGCTTTATAAATATTAGTTGCTTGTACCAAGATGTTTGATAAGCATAACTTTTGGTCGTAGTTTCATTCCATTTGAAAGGTGAATTTGTTTCCTAATGTTGTTTCCACTGTTTAGCGGAGAAATCTGTAATTTTATATTGCTTGCGGAGATGACTGATCTGCTTGGTAGATGAAATAGAATAATACAGTATTGTATCAATATTTCAAACTAATGCAAGTGCAATCAGAAGTAAAGTTTTGAACCAAACTAAACTGAAACAGCAAGGATAATTTCGTAGCGAAAAGACATCAGTACCTTCACATCCATACACTTCCACCCTCATTGATATGTGAGAGTGCCAAGCTGTTGGTAGAAAACGAATGTAACGTGCCTTGATTGCATTGCCTAGTTTGTGATAAATCACAGTGTCCATGTCTGCATTTCCAGCAAACTCCTGAATCAAGAAGATAGAACAACTTTAGTGGAGGAATCGAGAATTGGCAAAATTTCATTTATCACAATTCTAAGGTGACGCCGACGATGGCAAGTAAATGAAACGGCTGTCAAATTTGCATACTTCGGGAATGTATTGGCCTTTAATTTTGAGTTGGTATGGACACAAATTCTTATGGTAAGCCGGTTAACTATTTTGTATCTTGAAAATTTGTTTTCCAATTATTGAGGCCTGGAATAACATTTTAATCTTTCGGCCAGACTATCTCACCTTAGTCGCGCTTTGTCCATGGTCCTTGTAGTAATAGAAGTTGACACCGTCGGGACTGTACTGCAGTTTGTATTTAGTTACCCATTGGCCGTAGCCATTTCTGCCTTGCGTTGCTACACCAGTTACTTTGGTGTGTTGATTACCCAGATCAACCTGGAGCCATTGGTTGACATCATTTGAGAGAGCTGACCATGCCCCCTGTTTGTTTCCACTTTTTTTAAAGTAAAGTCTTCCCTGGACTGCGGCATGATTCGCATCCCACTCCGAAGAGGCTGTTATACGTGCATCCGGGATAGCGCCGGTTTCCATGCCGAGAGCATCTTGACATTCTGGAAATTGCCGAAAACACAGTATTAGAAAGTTCCCGGCAAAGTCACACCTAGCTTTTCGCCTAGATACAGCACTACAGTTTGGTTTAACTTAATCATGCTTTGTTAATATCAGTTGCTTGTACCAAGATGTTTGATAAGCATAACTTTCGGTCGTAGTTTCATTCCATTTGAAAGGTGAATTTGTTTTCCTAATGTTGTTTTCACTGTTTAGCGGAGAAATCTGCAAATTTACATTGCTTGCGGAGATGACTGATCTGCTTGGTAGATGAAATAGAATAATACAGTATTGTATCAATATTTCAAACTAATGCAAGTGCAATCAGAAGTAAAGTTTTGAACCAAACTAAACTGAAACAGCAAGGATAATTTCGTAGCGAAAAGACATCAGTACCTTCACATCCATACACTTCCACCCTCATTGATATGTGAGAGTGCCAAGCTGTTGGTAGAAAACGAATGTAACGTGCCTTGATTGCATTGCCTAGTTTGTGATAAATCACAGTGTCCATGTCTGTATTTCCAGCAAACTCCTGAATCAAGAAGATGATAGAACAACTTTAGTGGAGGAATCGAGAATTGGCAAAATTTCATTTATCACAATTCTAAGGTGACGCCGACGATGGCAAGTAAATGAAACGGCTGTCAAATTTGCATACTTCGGGAATGTATTGGCCTTTAATTTTGAGTTGGTATGGACACAAATTCTTATGGTAAGCCGGTTAACTATTTTGTATCTTGAAAATTTGTTTTCGAATTATTGAGGCCTGGAAAAGCATTTTAATCTTTCGGCCAGACTATCTCACCTTAGTCGCGCTTTGCCCATGGTCCTTGTAGTAATAGAAGTTGACACCGTCGGGACTGTACTGCAGTTTGTATTTAGTTACCCATTGGCCGTAGCCATTTCTGCCTTGCGTTGCTACACCAGTTACTTTGGTGTGCTGATTACCCAAATCAACCTGGAGCCATTGGTTGACATCGTTTGAGCGAGCTGACCATGCCCCCTGTTTGTTTCCACTTTTTTTAAAGTAAAGTCTTCCCTGGACTGCGGCATGATTCGCATCCCACTCCGAAGAGGCTGTTATACGTGCATCCGGGATAGCGCCGGTTTCCATGCCGAGAGCATCTTGACATTCTGGAAATTGCCGAAAACACAGCATTAGAAAGTTCTCGGCAAAGTCTCACCTAGCTTTTCGCCTAGATACAGCACTACAGTTTGGTTAAACTTAATCATGCTTTATTAACATTAGTTGCTTGTACCAAGATGTTTGATAAGCATAACTTTTGGTCGTAGTTCCATTCCATTTGAAAGGTGAATTTGTTTTCGTAATGTTGTTTTCACTGTTTAGCGGAGAAATCTGTAATTTTACAGTGCTTGCGGAGATGACTGATCTGCTTGGTAGATGAAATAGAATAATACAGTATTGTATCACTATTTCAAACTAATGCAAGTGCAATCAGAAGTAAAGTTTTGAACCAAACTAAACTGAAACAGCAAGGATAATTTCGTAGCGAAAAGACATCAGTACCTTCACATCCATACACTTCCACCCTCATTGATATGTGAGAGTGCCAAGCTGTTGGTAGAAAACGAATGTAACGTGCCTTGATTGCATTGCCTAGTTTGTGATAAATCACAGTGTCCATGTCTGTATTTCCAGCAAACTCCTGAATCAAGAAGATAGAACAACTTTAGTGGAGGAATCGAGAATTGGCAAGTTTCATTTATCACAATTCTAAAGTGACGCCGACGATGGCAAGTAAATGAAACGGCTGTCAAATTTGCATACTTCGGGAATGTTTTGTCCTTTAATTTTGAGTTGGTATGGACACAAATTCTTATTGTAAGCTGGTTAAGTATTTTGTATCTTGAAAATTTATTTTCGAATTATTGAGGCCTGGAAAAACACAGCATTAAAAAGTTCTCGGCAAAGTCTTACCTACTCTTTTCGCCTAGATACAGCACTACAGTTTGGTTAAACTTAATCATGCTTTATAAATATAAATATGGAGCCATTGGTTGGCATCATTTGAGCGAGCTGACCATGCTCGTTGTTTGCCTCCACCTTCTTTGAAGTTTAGTCTTCCCTGGATGGCAGCGTGATTTTTATCCCACTCTGTGGAAGCACTTACATGTGCATTGGTAATATCACTGCTTTGTAAACCTAGAGCATGTTGGCACTCTGCAGAAATAGCATATTGACTAGTTTTACACTTTTCTGTAAGAAACGTAAAATTGCTTTCAGAGATTTCTTGTTAGTTTTTTTAGGGTTGTACTTAATGTTGCGTCCTATGCTGTTCTAAATTGACACTTGTATTCGTACATTCTTATAATAAAGCCAAGTTTATTTTAATTTTTTTTACAAGACATTTTAGGTTGACCCCTCTTGAATCTCCACTATGTACTGAAGGTTACCTGCGCTTTTTGCCACTTTAAGGCAGACCAAAAGGAAAGGAATCATTAGGTAGGAAATCATTTTCAGCTGCAGAGAAAAAGACAACTACATGTAAGAAAGGAGTTATTTCTGTAATATTCAGATAGGATAAATCATCTGGCCACGTGATCGTTATTTTGATCCTCCGTTCCAGTAAACAACATTCATGTATTTTATGTTTCATATGTTACGTTAATCCTACAGTGCACGTGGTTTGACGTTGGCGAAGGATGTGTTTTAAAATAATCGAATTTGAAGTATCCAGTTGAAATCCTAAAAAAAATTAAGAAGGTTCTCCCGCGAGGCAATTAATCCATGATTCTTTTTTGTCTTTAATTAAGTTTTTAGGTATAGAACTATTGAAGTAGGCTGTTACATTGAGTAACCCTATATTTGCCACGAGCAGCCTCTCAAATTTGGAAGAAAGGTCATAGTGGTCCCTCGAATCCCGTGTCTCTGCCAGCCACTCCATTTTGCTGTTCTTAATGTGCCAGAGGATTTCTGTTCTGATTCCTAGACCCACATAATAGACAATAAAGATGGCAGTGGGTCTTGAGGTTTTCGCGAATTTAGGTGGCCATTATAGTTCAGCCACCGTGCATATATTTAACAAATAAAGCGCGAAAGCAAGTGCAGTATAGCCGAGCAGGCCTTAGGCGAAGACGGCTAAAATCATGCAATATTGCGCAAGCATGTTTTATAATTCAACACATTGCTTTGTATCACAGTTTGGAGAAAAATTCATTGAGATATATAAAACTTTTTAAAGTTAATATTGTATTATAATATTATATAATATTATAATATTATAATATTTTAATATACCTCACAGCTAAAGGACGCAATAAACGCTTTAAAACATCATTACCTGTAGTTGATGTGGTTCTTTCCATCAGCACTAAATTTTCAAACATCGAAGTACGAGCTGAATCGATCGCTGTCGTTTAAGCTAGAGCTAGAGCCGTAATGGCGAGATCGTTTAACTTCAATCCGCTTAGATCAAAGAAACTTTTCTCAGAAGTACTAAGTCTATATCATATTCCAGAGGTTATTGCTATTAGGCATTTTCCGAAAATTGTGCTACTTTATTCACTCTGTGTCGAGCGCTACCAAATCAGTATGTTAATTCTGAGCCTCTCGGCTTACATAGTCGCATCCCATAACGCTTGAATGGGCATAAGGTATTACGCAGCAAAGCTGTTCCTAAATATGAGTATAGAGAACTCTTTTGCAATACCCTAGTGTTATTATTTATTTTATTTATTTACTCCATTTTTTTATTATTACATACGTTTTTCAAGTTAACAAGATAAGAAAAATATGGAGGAGGGCAAGATATAAGTAAAAAAGTTATGCCCTATAACTAAATTACCTGAATTTTTTTTAAGAAGGAAAAAGAAAACACACTGCAAAGAAAGGAATACAAACATAGAAGTAATATAGCTGTTACGAGATTGGTGAGACAGTGATTAAAACTGAGCAAAATAGTATTAGTAAAGTACTCTTTTGAATTGTTGGTTAGTTTGCTTTTTGCGTATGGATATAGGAATATCATTCCAGCAATAGCATCCAATAATTGTTGGACACAATTTTCTTATGTTTATTCTAAAGGAACTAGGATTTACTTGTAAGGATGTACTTCGAGTGGCGTAATTATGATGCTCAGATACAAAGGATATAGTGAGATAAGACGGCTTGTTATGTACAATATGATCATAAAATAGTTGGCAGGTATTTAATTTTACAATGTCAGAAAGCTTAATAAGGCCAAGGTTTACATAATGGGGAGTAATATGATCACGAAGTGGTACTTTGTTGATGATTCTGACAACCTTATTTTGTAGCTTCACTAATTGTCATAATGGAGCTTCGTAATTACTACATTACTACAGTAATTACTATCCCACAATACGCAACTATAGATAACATAAGGATATACAAGGGCATAATAAATACCAATAAAAGATTGGGTTTCTTCATGTCGTAAATGCGTCTGGCATTTGGTCGGTTTTGGTTGTTACTCATACTTTGAGGAAGAGTGAGTTTCTGGGCCTCAATAAGAAACCATCCACTGATGAAATTTTACCCTTTGGGCACGAATACTCGTGGACGTTGCTTGGTAAAGCTTCCTTGCTTCCAAGAGTACTCTCCATAGGGTTTGCATAGCTGGATCTTCCGCAGTCGCTTTATAAAACTTAGCACATTTCTCTGGTGAAACAGGAAGATATACTGACTTGGAAATCTAAAATGAGAGTTTATCTCTTGTATCTACCCTCTGCTTAATACATCAATCAGAGAAAGTTCTGTTCCAGGAAGATACCGTTCAGGGTAAACATCATCTTTTAAAACTGAAGTGGTGCCTAATGCAAGGGCTTGCTTAAAAAGTATTGCACTGGCTTGTGGTTTGACTTTACTACCATTGTTTTTCCATAAATAAAGTGATGAAACTTCAATCACTGCACGAGGGTCTCTTTTTGATTGAGTGTACTGTTCTTGTATTGGAGTAAGGGCTCTTGATGCATAAGCTAAGGGCTTTCCATCTTGTGGGAGGACTGCACCAACCCTTTGGACAAAGACAATGTTAGTGGTGTACTTGGATCGTAGTAGCCAAGATCTGGTATTGAGAAGTTCGTGTGCTTTAGCCTTTGAAAGTCTTGCTGCTTGTTCTGGGTCCCAATGCCAGACAGCATCCGTATAGAGCAATTATTTTAGTTGTGTACTTAATGTTCCAAAACACTAAATGAATCCAAGGAATATTTTAAGTTCCTTAGTGTTCTGTGGGGTTTTATTTCGTCAACTGCTCTCAAGTCCGACATATATGGAGCTTCCTCTTGCCTAATTCTGCATTTCGTGGGATTGACTTCTGATGCCCTGTCTAACACTTGTTTTAATCTGTTTTAATCGAATCTCTGGGGTAAATGCAAATACGGATCTTGTTAGATTTCGCCACAGCTACAATGATGTCGTTCACCCAGTCGGTGGCTGGTTCGTTGAGAAAAATAAAACGGTGCGCCATTTAGTAGTGACTAAAGTGTTGTATTTGACTGTTCATTAAGTGAAATGTAAATCGCTTAGCAATAAACAAGATACCGGTATTTTTTTAAAAAATAAGAGCGTTTGCCTTACTTGAATTTCACAAAAAATACAAAAGTGAAAATAAAATACAAAATGGCTCTTACTCGGTGTTCCGGTTCTTCTGGTAATAGCAGATTATTTGCTAACAGAACCTATCAGTGTACTTTATGCCTCTCGAAGGTGCTTTCAAAAAACGGACGGATGAATCTCGATTTTGTGATAATGTCTAATTGATTTGTTAACATAAAGAAGAGATTGGGTTAAAAGAATTTCCTCTAGTTGAACGTTATGGAATTGTGCCATGAAGGAGTGTTCAAAGTTTAAAGTTTAAACGAGATCGGTTCTTGCATTTGAGAAAGGGATAATACCACATCTTCATTTTGCACTCGTATCAGCGCTAAATGTTTCTTAGTAAACCATCGACACACCAATGTATTTAGGCAAAAAAAAACCGATTCATTAAAAAAGAAACACCAGAAACTGTGTATTCCAAGAGTTGAAATTGAACTGAAATACTTGTTACTTATCATCAGCTTATACACAAAATATAATTTAATCTTCCACTAACTATTAGCACCTTGTTCTCCACCATGAGGAGTATTTTCAGTTCACAGAAACATCTGCTAACACAAGAGAAACAACAGCAACCAATATCCGAAACATTTAACCTAAAGAACGTTACTACACAAAACTTACCATGCCTCCGTCTTGAGACCCTGCTCGTTCTCTGTCCAATGACGATAATGAGTTCCGCTTTCAAGGAGAAGGAATGTTTATTCTGTCTACGTAAACATAAAAATTATTAAAAGTTAGGGGAGGTGAGGTAATTATTTACCACATACAGGTCGATCATGCCGCTTGCTCTTTGGCCCCTCCCAGTGTATTAAATTTCTTTAAATAAACCCCGTGGGAGTCTAAACAAACGACGTCGCTTTCAAGGTCCTAAAAGGAAACCTATTCAAAGACAAGTCGAGCACATCTAAATTGTTAAATTCTTACCACAACTAAATCTAAATATTTTGAAGCAATATTCCTTTCTTAATTAGCTAAGAGATATTTATTTGTTTTATGGCCGTTCAATATAGAGAGCGCGTGTTTTTTTGGACAACGATTTAATAAGGGGCCGACTTTTTTTTTTTTCAAAATAGAGGAATGGGCCAAATATTCAAAGATACCGTCATTTATGAAAGCAAAGTTAACTGGTCTAGTTGTTAGTGATAAAAAAAGGTATTAGCTAAACAGCAAGGGTTACCATGAAAACTAAAATCTAAAACCACAGAAAAATTGTGCGTACTAGTTAAAATAACGGATCAGACCAAACGCTTTTGACTTTTTACATATGCAATATTTTGGCCACGACTTAGCAAAACGTTCCTAATAAGAGAACCGGTTATATTTTGCTTAGTCCTATACCAGTTATAAAGTGAGCGTACGCTTCTTTTCTCGCATAAAACAGCAGGTATGGCCTAGAAAAGCGTTTGCACAGTGTTCTTGAACCGAAATGATATGGCTTTCAAACGTGCTTTTTCGGATTTAGTACCAGCGGCGGCTCAGTATAGTACCCAAACCGAAAAAAAGGAATACTGGTTCGGACCGCGATTGGATTGAAACATGGTACAAATAAAGTGCAAACCATAATGTCGACAACAGACATTTCACTGAAATGTTGTCCTCTACTGAGTACGAGCCGGCCGTCTAAGTTTAGCTTTAGTCCTCTCGCTGCCACAAAAACGCTACGTCAATCATCAGTTCTCAGCATTTGGCTCTGGCAGTGAAAGGGTTAATGAAGACAAAATGTTTTGTTTATTTTTATTATGCTTTTGGTCGCTTCGCTCTTGCTTCCTTTGATTCCAATTTTATTTAATATATATTACACACCAGACACTCCAGTTTGTACCCATTATTTTAAATAATAATTGTGTTTTTATTCTGACAGGTGAGAACGTTTTCAAACATATATCGTGTGAATTTTAACATCTCGGTGAAGGAAATTTACAGAAAAACTGTTCTTTTATGTATTTTATTAATTTAACAATGTGAAAGGCTGGCAGTTTTGTAGGCACAAGCATGAGCATAATCTTGTAAAATAAATAAAATAATAAATATGTCCTATATTTACCCTCGGTTATAAATTGTATAAAAGTGCCTGTGGGGTCGAGCATTCAAACACCAGAAACAAATACTAAAACCTGACAGGGCGCAGCTCCTAGTTGGATATTAAAAGCATGAGTCTACCGTTTAACAACACTAGCTACTGGTCAGGGCAGGCTTTGAACCTGGATCTCCAGATTTTAAGTCCGTACCTTAGCATTGTAACCGATAATCACCTAGTATAGTATAACCTCTCTTCCTCCTTTCTTTTGCCGCTAGTAAAAGCGGAATATTAAAGATTAATTCTAAAAACAACGTGTTGGTTCATTGTTTCATATTAAAAAAAGATGACTCAGAAGATGGCTAGACAACATATTAAACTATTGTTTATTTTGAGCCATATCATATACTAATTTGTTTTCAACTGATTTTGAAAATTATGTTTTGACAACCTTGTCTTATTTGAAAGGGAATAAATATGGCACTATGGAGTTGAAGTAACAACTATTTTTTGCGGAATTCGTAGGTAATGACTACATATATTATTGAATTAGGTTTTTAGGTTCGTATTAGTAGAATACCGGTATTGGAGTTATTTTTCAATGCCATAGTATGGAACGAGCTGCGAATAATGGTTTTATTGTAGGTTGCTTTTAGTATATCGATAAGCACACCCTGCACTACAACAACGAAAGTTAAGTGCCAACAGAATGTTTTTCACGTCATTTTCGTAAAAACTATAGTTTATTCACCGATAAAAAAGGTTTCTATCTTATCGGAAACAGTCTTCATTTAAAAAAGTTTTTGAAAACATAGTTAAGTGAAATCAATTCGCGATCGCTTCGTATCTCTGGACCGCTGATCGGGGAATCAATCAGAGCTCTTTTTATCGTAGACCAATTCATGTTATCAATATTTTTTTTTACATATAATAAAACCAATTACAAAGGTTTCTTTCCGAAAACGACGTAGTAAACAACCTTTACACTGGAAAAAAATTAGGCAAATATTTTTGCGGGTTGCAAATAAATACGTAAAACCAGCTTCGCTTTGAAATAGATGATAATTGAAGGCAACTTAGAAATTGCCTCAGTATTGGAATTAATGCCGGTTAAAATGTTGCTTAAAAACATTATACAGTTTTATAACTTGTTTTCCTTTTATTCTTTTTAACCAGAAATACTTGTCACTGGTCTTAACAAGGCAGACAGATATCCATTTTCCCGCCTTGACTCATGACTCTTAAAAATATCCCTTGGCAACGGTACCAGTTTCAAAAGCAACATGATATTTTTGTGTAAAGAAGGTAATGCTTTCGTGGATCTGATAGAACAAAGTGGCGAAGTTTTGCCCATGCGATGAGGAAATAACTGCAGTCAAGAAACACATGTTGTTAACGTTAGTTTAAAAGCTACATTTAACATATAGCTGGAAATTACCAAACATTAACACGTTTCCGAACTATATGCACAATGAATCCTTTAATAATTATTTAATTTTCATCAGCGGTCCTTCCTAGCGGTCCGTTTAACCAAATTCAGACCGCTCAGGGAACCAATCGAAATGATCAACCAGCTTTTTATCAAGAGCCAGTTCAGCCAAAAACAAGCATTTAATTTTCATTATGTTTTAATTAAAATACAGCAAACAATCAAAGAATATTGAAACTGAATTCCGAATTGCTTTTTAAAAGAAATGAAAGGAAAAGCATTTTAAATACTCTTGAGCGAAAACAAAATTGTAGAAAACGTGCTATCACATCAACTACCACTTTTAATTAAGCGAAACATTCTAACCTTAGAACGTTTAAAGGAGAAGACGTTTTAGAGAATGAAAGGAAAAAATATAATTTTGGAAGGTGAAACAATTGTGTTGAAAGGCATTAAGAATCCTAAGAATTCTCACCTTTGCGCAGTAAGATCTAAAAACCAGTTTATCGACGGACTAAAAACGTTAACAAAAAAGAAAAACAAATAACAGTGACTAATTGTTCATGTGCAATGTTCGTTTTGGATCAAACCTATTGTAGTATTCTTTTACGTCTTAATATATCAAAGATAGGATTTCTGGAACAATTTTTTGCCACACTAGGATGTGCTGTTCAAATTTAGCATTTTTCTTCAAAGCACCAATTGAAATGTTTCGGAGAATGTTGGGCTGTTCCCATACATTGATTAATCTAGTTGAATGTTCTTTAACTCTGTGAAACTAAAAAACTTACTTTAACAATGCTAAGAGTGCAATTTCCTCATCCAAATTCAGCCACCTCTTAAAGGCAACGAATCGGTACCAAATGGCTCCGGGCGAGTTAAATGAAAAGTGATAGGTCTGTTTTAGCTAACAAATTTCTTAAAACCGTCCATCAACGTCCATCAAGAGGCCGTGATTGAAAACCAATCACTAATGTCAATTTTCAGGCAATAAGGTATATAATATGGAACGCCATAACTGCCTTATGATACTTGTTTACATTCCTTAGGGTGGTTTTTGCATTATATGCGGTGGTTACATCATTATATGCGGTGGTTATATCATTATATGTGGTGGTTTCATCATTATATGCGGTGGTTACATCATTATATGCGGTGACTTCTTCATTATATTCGGTGCTTTTTCCATTATATGTGGTGCTTATTCCATTATACGCGGTGGTTTCTTCATTATATGCGGTACTTATTGTATTATAAGTGGTGCTTTTTTATTTATATGCGGTGTTTATCGCATTCTACGTGGTAATTTTTTCATTATACGAGGTGCTTATTTGATTATGTGCGGTGGTTAATTCGTTACGTGCATTGCTTTCTTCTTGCGGTGCTTTTCCCGGTATATGCGGTGCTTTTTTCATTATGTGCGGTGGTTAATTCGTTATACGCGGTGCTTTTTTCGTTATACTCACGGAGCCTCGTTGTCGTTTGATTTCAAGCGAGGCCAATAACACAAGGAGGCCTGGGTATGAGGCATGGAGCCAGCGACTACCGCCATTTTGAAGCTGCAACCTTTCGTCACTGTCTCATGGTTTTTAGCCAAACATGGAACCAATTTTGAATGAGTTAGGGTTAGGTGTTCTGAGGGAGAGATTTGAAGCTGAGAGAGTCGAACCAGAAGTCGTGGCGTGCTTGTCAGATGGAAACCTGGCTTCACTTGGCGTGAAAACTGGCTCACATTCTCAAATTTGCCACAGGAGCTGAAGAGGAGCCTGTTTTGGGATTTGTTCTGCACCCAAGTTTAATCTTTGTAGAGGTTTCAGATGTATTTTTACCAACACCTAACACCTGCGTCAATCGTTTGTGTCTACCAAGGGCAACTATGGATGTCCCCTTACCCAAAGAAGAGGACTTATTTAACATGTATGATCTTGCTTTTTCGAATGCTTATTTTGGTGATGTATAATTCAAGGCAAAACTGAAGGAGATAATTGAACCCAGGAATCATAAGTCTGTTGAGTGTGATCATGTGGGTTTTTGTTGTTCTGTTGCTGCCAGTTCAGTTAAGCCATGGTGTTATTCAGTTGACTATTGAGACTCAAGTCAGTGATTGGTGCATATATTGTTTGTCCTATCACTTAATGTTGTTGATCAGTTGTCTACAAACATCATTCACTATTGTTTTAAGTTGATAAACCAGCTTCTCAGTCTGCTTTGTAACACATTTAGCAGAATCGCAGTCAATATGTGACCAGTTTATAAATGTTGCTCAGTAAAGTGATTGATAATGTGACATCAGTCTTTGTCAACTACAGGCCAGTATTATAAATTCTATAATAACTATAACTAATAAAGATTTTTGTTGTTGTTGTTGTGTGAGAGTTCTTTTCAGAACAACCATATAATAACAGGCTCATAACCTCGGGCAATGACACGTGACAGACTTATGAGCTTGTTTTATACTCACTGTTTAGTTCTTGTTATCAGGTATAGAGAAAGGGGTGGGTGCTGGTCATTTTATTGGACTTTCATTGCAACTTTGAGAGTTATAATCAGTGCAGTCAAGAATATTGTCACAAAATGGTGGTCATTTAGTTGTTTTATGGGATACCCAATAAATACTGCTCCTTCTTCTAACCTGTTTAAACTTAAGCATTTTCTTCAGAATTGGGACAGGAATATGTTTATATTTCAGCATGGCAAGAGTGATCTGCAAGGACAGTAACTTAGATACACCGTGCAACTTAGATACTTTTTCAATCCTCATATTATTTTTATGCATTCTGCACTTCTGGTTGCAGGATTTGAGTTTCTGAAAATTATAGTTGGGTTAGTCACTTAGATTAAGGTTGTTCAAGTAGACTTACAACAGACTAGCTTTACAGTTAAATGCAAGAATAAAAGTAAGTTGAAAAAAATCAGAAATAGAGACTGATGATTCTTATTTTATTATTTGATGACATAAAGTAGTTGCATTGCAGATTGCATAAAGTTTAACAGAAATGTCTGTATTAGAGGGTAATATGAAAGGACTACTTTAACAAATATTTTAATAAAAGGTTGTTTTATGAGTTGTTTCTATACAAGCTGTTGTTTGTACTCACTGAAGTCACATGTGCTTGTGTTTGGTACAGTATTTGAATTTAAATAGCTTTACCACCCTTGAGTGAGCTTCAGTTGCTACTTTAAAAAGCTAAAAGCTACATACAAAAATTCAGGTGTTTTTGGGCAAACTCAAACATTAACCTAAAAAGTCACTTATGGTATTCGTACCACCTTTCAAAGGATTTTGCAGATCAGAATATCAACATAGAACATTCCAAGCGTAAATTCATCATGTCCGCCCTGTTGATTATCCCTAATTGATTTATTTCATGAGTAGTTAACATTGATATTATACCTGGAGTAATTTTTTCCCTTTGGAACAGTTCGGTCATATGACCTAAACTGAGTTTTTTAAGAATACGAGTCATAACATCCAACTTTCCCAAGGAGGCCGCCATTTTTGCGAAAATGCCCAGAACCCAGGCCTCCTTGTGTTATTGGCCTCGCTTGAAATCAAACGACAACGAGGCTCCGTGAGTATAACGAAAAAAGCACCGCGTATAACGAATTAACCACCGCACATAATGAAAAAAGCACCGCATATACCGGGAAAAGCACCGCAAGAAGAAAGCAATGCACGTAACGAATTAACCACCGCACATAATCAAATAAGCACCTCGTATAATGAAAAAATTACCACGTAGAATGCGATAAACACCGCATATAAATAAAAAAGCACCACTTATAATACAATAAGTACCGCATATAATGAAGAAACCACCGCGTATAATGGAATAAGCACCACATATAATGGAAAAAGCACCGAATATAATGAAGAAGTCACCGCATATAATGATGTAACCACCGCATATAATGATGAAACCACCACATATAATGATATAACCACCGCATATAATGATGTAACCACCGCATATAATGCCAAAACCACCCTAAGGAATGTAAACAAGTATCATAAGGCAGTTATGGCGTTCCATATATATAAGTAGGCTTACGGTATATCAACACGATTTTCTAAATTAGATAACTTTCCTTGT
Organism: Cladopsammia gracilis; assembly: GCA_022457155.1. Lineage (NCBI taxonomy): Eukaryota > Metazoa > Cnidaria > Anthozoa > Scleractinia > Dendrophylliidae > Cladopsammia > Cladopsammia gracilis. The sequence goes on along the minus strand of JAJGOT010000237.1, from coordinate 995,148 downwards.
AGCTCAAAGGGTTTAGTCAGCACCTAGTGAGGGGGGGGGGGGGGGGGGGTAGGATCCGGGGGGGATCCGTGGAGCATGCTCCCATGAAATGTTTGAATGTAAGTCGTCAAAAATGAGCGGAAAATGCAAATGACACAATGTATTTCTTGGGCAACTAAGCCGTAACACTGCCATTTATATCTTAATAACCAAACATGTCTATGGAACGCCATAACTGCCTTATGATACTTGTTTACATTCTTTAGGGTGGTTTTTTCATTATATGCGGTGGTTACATCATTATATGCGGTGGTTATATCATTATATGTGGTGGTTTCATCATTATATGCGGTGGTTACATCATTATATGCGGTGACTTCTTCATTATATTCGGTGCTTTTTCCATTATATGTGGTGCTTATTCCATTCTACGCGGTGGTTTCTTCATTATATGCGGTACTTATTGTATTATAAGTGGTGCTTTTTTATTTATATGCGGTGTTTATCGCATTCTACGGGGTGCTTATTTGATTATGTGCGGTGGTTAATTGGTTACGTGCATTGCTTTCTTCTTGCGGTGCTTTTCCCGGTATATGCGGTGCTTTTTTCATTATGTGCGGTGGTTAATTCGTTATACGCGGTGCTTTTTTCGTTATACTCACGGAGCCTCGTTGTCGTTTGATTTCAAGCGAGGCCAACAACACAAGGAGGCCTGGGTATGAGGCATGGAGCCAGCGACTACCGCCATTTTGAAGCTGCAACCTTTCGTCACTGTCTCATGGTTTTTAGCCAAACATGGAACCAATTTTGAATGAGTTAGGGTTAGGTGTTCTGAGGGAGAGATTTGAAGCTGAGAGAGTCGAACCAGAAGTCGTGGCATGCTTGTCAGATGGAAACCTGGCTTCACTTGGCGTGAAAACTGGCTCGCATTCTCAAATTTACCACAGGAGCTGAAGAGGAGCCTGTTTTGGGATTTGTTCTGCACCCAAGTTTAATCTTTGTAGAGGTTTCAGAGGTATTTTTACCAACAGCTAACACCTGCGTCAATCGTTTGTGTCTACCACGGCCAACTATGGATGTCCCCTTACCCAAAGAAGAGGACTTATTTAACATGTATGATCTTGCTTTTTCGAATGCATATTTTGGTAATGTATAATTCAAGCCAAAACTGAAGGAGATAATTGAACCCAGGAGTATCATAAGTCTGTTGAGTGTGATCATGTGGGTTTTTGTTGTTCTGTTGCTGCCAGTTGTTCAGTTAAGCCATGGTGTTATTCAGTTGACTATTGAGACTTAAGTCAGTGATTGGTGCATATATTGTTTGTCCTATCACTTAATGTTGTTGATCAGTTGTCTACAAACATCATTGACTATTGTTTTAAGTTGATAAACCAGCTTCTCAGTCTGCTTTGTAACACATTTAGCAGAATCGCAGTCAATATGTGACCAGTTTATAAATGTTGCTCAGTAAAGTGATTGATAATGTGACATCAGTCTTTGTCAACTACAGGCCAGTATTATAAATTCTATAATAACTATAACTAATAAAGATTTTTGTTGTTGTTGTGTGAGAGTTCTTTTCAGAACAACCATATAATAACAGACTCATAACCTCGGGCAATGACACATGACAGACTTATGAGCTTGTTTTATACTCACTGTTTAGTTCTTGTTATCAGGTATAGAGAAAGGGGTGGGTGCTGGTCATTTTATTGGACTTTCATTGCAACTTTGAGAGTTATAATCAGTGCAGTCAAGAATATTGTCACAAAATGGTGGTCATTTAGTTGTTTTATGGGATACCCAATAAATACTGCTCCTTCTTCTAACCAATTTAAACTTAAGCATTTTCTTCAGAATTGGGACAGGAATATGTTTATATTTCAACATAGCAAGAGTGATCTGCAAGGACAGTAACTTAGATACACCATGCAACTTAGATACTTTTTCAATCCTCATATTATTTTTTGCATTCTGCACTTCTGGTTGCAGGATTTGAGTTTCTGAAAATAGTTGGGTTAGTCACTTAGATTAAGGTTGTTCAAGTAGACTTACAACAGACTAGCTTTACAGTTAAATGCAAGAATAAAAGTAAGTTGAAAAAAATCAGAAATAGAGACTGATGATTCTTATTTTATTATTTGATGACATAAAGTAGTTGCATTGCAGATTGCATAAAGTTTAACAGAAATGTCTGTATTAGAGGGTAATATGAAAGGACTACTTTAACAAATATTTTAATAAATGGTTGTTTTATGAGTTGTTTCTATACAAGCTGTTGTTTGTACTCACTGAAGTCACATGTGCTTGTGTTTGGTACAGTATTTGAATTTAAATAGCTTTACCACCCTTGAGTGAGCTTCAGTTGCTACTTTAAAAAGCTAAAATTCAGGTGTTTTTGGGCAAACTAAAACATTAACCTAAAAAGTCACTTATGGTACTCGTACCACCTTTCAAAGGATTTTGCAGATCAGAATATCAACATAGAACATTCCAAGCGTAAATTCATCATGTCCACCCTGTTGATTATCCCTAATTGATTTATTTCATGAGTAGATAACATTGATATTATATCTGGAGTAATTTTTTGCCTTTGGAACAGTTCGGTCAAATGACCTAAACTGAGTTTTTAAAGAATACGAGCCATAACATCCAAGGAGGCCGCCATTTTTGCGAAAATGCCCAGAACCCAGGCCTCCTTGTGTTGTTGGCCTCGCTTGAAATCAAACGACAGCGAGGCTCCGTGAGTATAACGAAAAAAGCACCGCGTATAACGAATTAACCACCGCACATAATGAAAAAAGCACCGCATATACCGGGAAAAGCACCGCAAGAAGAAAGCAATGCACGTAACGAATTAACCACCGCACATAATCAAATAAGCACCCCGTAGAATGCGATAAACACCGCATATAAATAAAAAAGCACCACTTATAATACAATAAGTACCGCATATAATGAAAAAACCACCGCGTAGAATGGAATAAGCACCACATATAATGGAAAAAGCACCGAATATAATGAAGAAGGCACCGCATATAATGATGTAACCACCGCATATAATGATGAAACCACCACATATAATGATATAACCACCGCATATAATGATGTAACCACCGCATATAATGAAATAACCACCCTAAAGAATGTAAACAAGTTTCATAAGGCAGTTATGGCGTTCCATACATGTCCGTACATCGCAAGCTCAACTTAACGGACAGAAGCTATTAGCAACACCTACTAACTTTACAGACCTGAGCCTTTTCTAAACATTGCAAGAAACACAACGAACAAAATAACCGCTCTGAAGGAGTTGTTGATGACAACGATAAAAATAACGGCCGAGTATCATGACATATAAGATTCGATAAGATAAAGATTAGAGCCAGTTTCTTTAAAGCTACCGAAATTTGTTTTTCGATTATCATTACAACCAACTGTTACAGACGCAAAACTGAAGATTCGAAATAAAGAACGTGTCTGTAACAAACGGTGAATCGGGCGACATTCACAACAACTGATGTAACAGGAACACAAAATTTATTACGACAATGTGCTACAAAACTACAGCTAAAAACTAATAAAGTTCATTATAAAGTTCAGTTCGCTTATCTGCCTGGATCCAAAAGGTCTTCAAGGTCCAAGAGCCAAGAAACGGAGCGAAGCGAAGCGAAGAAAAACTTCAACGATCAAGCGAACCCAAATCTTTTTACACACTCAGCAAAACTAAAACTGAAAACCACGTGCTTCCTACATTTTCCATATATGGGCCATGAGACTTGAACAACAACACGGGAGCGTGACCTTCATAACACTCCAAGAGAAAGTTTTGGCAACAACAACTTTCTTTTAGTGTTAAGATAAACTGTTCTTATTAGTGTCCATATTACACTCTGGAAAGACACAGTCAGTGATAACATTGTCAGAGGAACCCAAATCTTTTTACACACTCAGAAAAACTAAAACTGAAAACCACGTGCTTAATTCCTACATTTTCCATATATGGGCAATGAAAAGATTATATAACATATACGCGTGACTTGAACAACATCACGGGAGCGTGACCTTCATAACACAACAAACGCATTAGCCACGTTACGAACTGCAACGTTTGTCTGTTCCCTGCGGCGTATGAGTGTTAAGTATGGTCAGGTTGCTGAACCTCCTCTTGCTTCATTGTGGAACGGAGCCAGGTTTTCAATCTTAGAGCTGCGGAAAATGATCGTTCGTCAGCTGTGCTGGTTGCCGGGTTTACCAGAAGTAGCTTAAAGCTTGTAATTTTTGTTCAGTTTCAATCGCGTCTACTCGATGTTTATTTATTTTATCAACATAGCGCCTATTAAAATAATTTTTTTTTTCTTAAAAGTGTGTGTGTGTGTGTGTGTGTGTGTGTGTGTGTGTGTGTGTGTGTGTGTGTGTGTGTGTGTGTGTGTGTGTGTGTGTGTGTGTGTGTGTGTGTGTGTGTGTGTGTGTGTGTGTGTGTGTGTGTGTGTGTGTGTGTGGGTGGGAGGGGGGGGGGAGCTGAAGTTCCCCCAGCCCCGCCCCCTGTACGGTGCTTGTAGTCAGCTGGTGAAATAAGTATTGTAAAGTAATGAAGTTGTCTTTCAGTAGCATCGTGTTGCAATGAAATAAAATAATGATAATAGGCCATACGCTACTGTGATTGTATGTTTTAACTCTCAAGCTTTCGTCGGACACCGACATCGTCAGGAGAAAACTGAAAGAATTTACATAAATGCGAAGCAATATAAAGACTAGCGTGGATACGATGTAACACCTAAACAAGAACAAAAACACTTAAACAAAGAATTCAGACTGACAAAAGATTCAAAACAAAATATTCAAAATAAAAGGTCCCTCAGTTCTGTGCATTCGTCACGAGAGTTTATTTTGGGTTTTTTGTTTCGAATATGTGCAGCCTCTAAGAGTCTTAGATTTACGGGGTCGTTGTTTCGGCCGATGATCTTGACAGAAAAATCCTGATTCATCATCCTTCTACAGGCACCTGCAGGACTGCCAACGTGGCCGCACATGTTTTTCTGTCAAGATCATCGGCCGAAACAACGACCCCGTAAATCTAAGACTCTTAGAGGCTGCACATATTCGAAACAAAAAACCCAAAATAAACTCTCGTGACGAATGCACAGAACTGAGGGACCTTTTATTTTGAATATTTTGTTTTGAATCTTTTGTCAGTCTGAATTCTTTGTTTAAGTGTTTTTGTTCTTGTTTAGGTGTTACATCGTATCCACGCTAGTCTTTATATTGCTTCGCATTTATGTAAATTCTTTCAGTTTTCTCCTGACGATGTCGGTGTCCGACGAAAGCTTGAGAGTTAAAACATACAATCACAGTAGCGTATGGCCTATTATCATTATTTTATTTCATTGAAATAAGTATATTTGTCATAAAAAGACAGATAATACAGGCAATCAAACTTTTGCTTACTTCAAGAACAAGAAGATACTGGTTTTTGTGTACATCCTGACAGCAAAAGACAAGTCTAAGTTGTCACCGATAAATATACTTTAAAAATGTTTAAGAGAGCCTGTCCGTAAAAATCAGACAAACTTGAAATTTTTTGGCAAGTAATAAAAATTCGATTTCTTTCATATTTTAAAGTTAGATAGGTTAAAGTATAACAAAAATCACTGGATACCTTTTTCGGCCAATATCTTTTTACTCGTGGACAGGGCGTAAAAACGGCTGAACATGCGCAGTAGAACGCAGGCCTGGTTCCCGCGATTCCATTTTCAAAATGGCGGACGACGAATCAGAATTCAACACGTCATTGTAACGGCCCCACGCAGCGTCGTGCTCGCTCAAGGAGCTCAAAACAACTTGTGTGAACTTTATAAACATTCATGCTGGAGATTTGATTATGATCAAGACAATCGGAACAATGTTTTTAGATTTATAAGGCGAAGAACGCAATGCCTTTCAAAGGAAGCGTTCTCCTTCTTCGAATTTGCTTTAAGTGCAGTTTTACGGTTAACTAAGGTCGTCTCAAGTTCTCTAAGGTTCGGAAGTACAAATTTTTGAACCTTATTTATTTCTACGAAACATATCAAAAATGACTTTTTTTTCGTTTCGATGACTTTTTTTAAGAGCTCTTGAAAGGTGGACTTCCTTTTAATTTTCTATAAAGGCGAACGAAGGCTTCTTCACTGCGAAGCTTGCAGACATGTAAGTACTTTTATCGCCATAATCCATTATTTCCCTTTGTGATTTTGCAAGCAACTCGATTGTACGTGTTTACACACTCAGTCAAGGGAATTCGTTCTTCGTATTTTCACGGTAGGATATCTAGAGTCCATGTTCACAAGCTCTGTAACTCATTAAAATCTTTTTAACTCACGAAACTGTAGTGTTGATTAAGCTTATCTACGTTTAGTAAATTTGAACTGACTTTAATTTTCAGTCGTTTTGTACAAACTAACAACAACAACAAATTACTATGTGCATTCCTATACGTTAATATAATTATGAATAGTAGAGATTGACTATAATTCAAGAATACCTTCTCAACCAACTCGAGTATGATACTTGTGACCTACATGTAGCATTGGTTTCTTGGAAGCTGCTCTTTAATATTGGACTATCTAGTTCCACGAAACCATGCAAATCAATAGTCAGAGTGATCCCACTTTGTTGTTTCATGCCGTGAAGGTTCATTGTTTCGGTGATCAGTGTTATAGCTCTAAACAACATCAACACAGTAAACAATTTTTCCCACTACTCATCACTCATGCAACTACTGTTCCTTCCAATGCAAAAAGCTTCTATAATGGTGACAAAAGGAAGACAAGTACTGCCAATTCACCAATTACTATATGGTCTGATTTTAAGAAGGGCATGCTTTGCCTCAAATCACCAGACTGCCATTAAAACATAGATTTGTTAACCAGACCTAATGGTGGAAGGCGAGCATTTTCAAATACAAACTCAACTCTAAACATACATGTAATGTATGCTAATGTCAAATTACTGCCTACCCAGGCATAAAGATTGATCAAATTTCCCTGTGTTGCCCAGGGGGAAGGGGGAGGGGGAGGAGGAGGGGGAGGGGGGTGTTAAAGGTTGAATTTGACCATTACATTATATCAGTAATAACATGGCAATGGAGCGGCAAACGGTTGGGGGTGACCCAACAGAAACTGCACACACCACTCCCCAGAGGTACATTGATGGATTAGTCGATTCCAGCAGTTGCCCCCCCCCCCCCCAAGGGCATTAACATCTTGTAAAAAAAAAAAAAATTGGTCAATGACCCATGGCAAGCACAAAAAGGTTGTGCAAATGCCAACATTCTTTGAATCTACTCTAATCAACAGAAAAGTGTTTTCCCTCAGTTTTCCTCTAGATCCAGGATTACACTGAGGGCAATTTAAATTTTATTTACTTTTTATTTACTTTTTAAATCCAAAAATGTGTATTTTAAAAAGTGGACTTCCATGACCACAGGACACCCAGATACCCTTCTGGAGAAGACTGCTCCTGTATACCATACATTGTTTCCTATTTATGTATAGTGTCAGAGATGACATTATTGTGCCAAAGTGGAATTGTATGAAGTCAGACAATGTGGGCCTCTTGTGATCTCACATTGATTTGTTGGTTTGTCCCCTTTATAGGCTTTTTGACCAGAGACCTTCACATGTGAAACCGTACATTATACAAACATAAACAGTCGAACCTCAATGATATGGAAAGTGTCTACATTATAGAGGTGTTTGTATAACAGAGAAGGGGTTGTATGAATTTTGGTACCTTCGGGACCAAGAGAACTGTCCACAATAGAAAGGTGTCCATATTATGGAGATGTCCATAAGGATGGGTTTGACTTAAATACTTTTGAAGATGGAAATATTGTAGTAGACATATACACTATTATACATAAACATCATGATTGACATATGCAATGAAATTGTTTATTAAACTACATTGACCTCATCTCCAGGAGTAGATATAGAAGAAGGGTTCTGGCACACTTTCAAAATCGTAGTAAGTTAACACAAAACAGAAATTGTCATCAGTTGACGTTCAATTTAGCAATACATAAGATGATTGATTTTCTGCTCGATCGCATACGTAAAACAAAAACAAGTCAATTAACATGTGTTATGTTAAATTTAACAAAATGGGGAGGAATTTGATTTTTAATATTTTCTGTTCGCGAACGAACAGAAAATTGGGGAACGACAATCATTTTTTGTTGTTGTTGAATTTAACATAAAATAAAATAAAATTCTGTTTTGTGTTAACATGCTACGATTTTGAAAGTGTGCCAGAACCCTTCTTCTATATCTACTACTTTTTTTCCCCTCATATTGACCACAAAAAAACATACCATTTTAGAATATTTCACTTCGATAAAATCTGGCGATGGCAACTCTCTCAAAAAATCACACTGAAAATTTCATCTCAATCTCCAATGACCAATAGCCAAAGTCATCACTCCATCATCCATCACAACTCTCTTGTCATCATCAGCACACAAAGCCATTTTCCAAATTTGCTCAGTGAAAATCTCATGCAGATGTGACCGGAGAGAAACATTTTTCATTGGAGGAAATTTTTCACCATGAAGAACGCGTACAAAATCTTCATGCGAAATCCTATTTTTCACCACATTCTTTTTTGTTCCCTTTGCTTTCTTGATTCCTTTTCCCTCATCTATCTTGATGGAATAACATTTTGGTCTCAACCCAACAAATTCACGAATGATTTTGCCTCCTGCTTCATCTTTAAACATTCCTAAAATTTTCTTGTTCTTCCCAACAGGAAAGCCATTTTCTACAGCGAAATGATCTTTCGGGTATGCCGATGTGTCAAACCATTTCTCAACATCTCCAGCAGTGTCAGCGAAGAAATCATCCGTTTCAATCTCCAAAATCAGGGAATCTGTGTCAGAATAGAGAACTTTGACTTTCTCCCACTTTTTTTTCACATAACCATAATGAAATTTGAACATGTGAATTTTGGAGAGATCGAGAATGGCTGCTCCAACAAAAATTGGTTTGTTCAAAATAACTTTTGTTTTCCTCATGTGAATAGCAGCCACTTTCTCTCCAAATTTGGTTGCGTGTTTAAAGTTGATCTTTTTCACCAACTTTGCTTTTTTCTTCCTATCATTCACCAGTTTCATGTTAATTCTATTCCTAACATTTTCCATGGTTTTCCCATAAACAGCATTGCTTGCCAGTTTGGAAAGATCTTTCTCAAAATCATTTTTGGCGGCTGTTCTCAGTTTCGTATTCCATTCAATGAAAGGTTTCATGAAAGCTTCTTCTCGAAATCCAATTCCTCTCCAAATCTTTTTCAGTTTCATTCCCAGGGAAAGAAAAAATTTCAAACTCCTTCCATCCAAAACCATTTTCTCTTTATCTTTGAGATTGGGAATCAACTTAGAGAATCCATTTACCTCCAGCAATTCCGGAGCTAAAGGAAAATCATTGTGGAAATCATGCAATTCATCTGGATATTCCAAGTCAACTTCCAGGACACATCCATGACCTTCTGAATCAACAATCTTCTCCCAATTCTTCAAAACTCCTTCACTCAACCATTCAAATCCTCCCACAGGGAGTGGTTCCACCATCGCAGTTGGATAAAGAGAATTTGCATCGAGATAAACGATGAACTTTGATGGTTGGGAAGGATCAAAATCTTCCATGAATTTGTTGTTTGCTCGAGAAAATCTGTGAAAGACTGTGGAAACTCCTCCACGAATTTGTCTTTCAAAAAAACGAACCATTTCTATATTTTCTTCGCAAATCAATTCCAACTCAACTCCTGTCATTTTCAACATAGCATCCCAAAAGAAAGAGGGGGCAGTCAAAAACCATGCGGGGTCCAATAGATAGTTTTCCATCAAAACTTTCCTGAAATTTTCTACAACATCTGCCAGGAGAAAAACATCCGTTTTGAGATAAAGATCGTGATATTCTCCCAGATTTGACATTTCAAATTTTTTCCAGACATTTTCAGCGTGAGCGAAATCTTCATCTGAAATTTCTTCTCCAGACAACTGGGAGAAAAAGGCATCTTTCCCAGGAAGCTCACAACCGAATTTTTCAAATGAATCCATGAATTCATAGGGAAAAACTCCTTTTCTGGAAAGTAAATTAACATCCTCTGGGAAAAATCTTTTCAAGCAATGCAACTCATCTTTCCCCAAATTTCCAACAAGATTTGCTAAAGAAGAATTCATAAATTTCAGGGAGTCAACAAAGCGAATTTCATGTTTCAAATCATGTTTTTTTCCCTCTTCATCTTCAAATGTTCCCCAAACAATTTTCAGGGAGAAAGAAATATATTTTTCATCATTGTTTGGGATTGCATCAATCTCTCCAAATTCATTTGTCATGTTTTTGATGAAAAGATGGGAATCATATCCATCCAAATTGTGAATGAAGACTGGAGTGAAATCTGGCACTTTCGCTTGCAAATTACAATATTCATGAGCAGCTCCGCGAAATTCTCCAGTCAGATGACAATGATCAGCAACTTTTTTTTCCACAATCTTTTTCCTGCAAAGCCAACAAATATCAGTTTTCTCAAATGCTTCCTTTTCTTCTTTCTTCCAAAGAATTCTCTTCCAATTTTTTCTCAGCATTGGTCTTCGCACATCATTTAGAATCCATTTCACCTGATCAACTAATTTCTCCAGAAATTCTCTCCCAACATCATCTCCTTCTTTTCCACGAAAGAAAACTGGGGAGAAATCAACCCCAACTCGGCTCACAGGAAGAAAACAAAAGCTGCAGGGAATATGATGTTGAATTTGCGTTGTTTTTTCCCCAATTTGCTTTTCTGTTTTCTCCAAAATCGACTCAAAATCAGCGTAGATGACAAAGGGAACGGTTGTTGCGCATGCCACTTTCTTGAATTTCATGATTGATTCTGCTGGAGGGAGAACAGCTTTCACTCCATCATCCGTGCAAAATTCTTGATGAACATCGAGTGATTCTTTGGAGTTGAATGAATTGAGGCAACCATCACAAACATGCCTTTGGTTTTTGTTCTTAGAATCTTCTCCAAACCACAAACGATTTAAATTATTCACCAAAGCGAAATGTTCATTTTCTCCGTTTTTCAGTTTGAAAAGAATCACATGATTCTCTTTCTTTTCCCTTGCTTTTCTCAAAGTCGCGATGTTCCCCTCAACAATCCCCAAGACATTCACAGAAATGTTATTTTGTCTTTCAAATCGATCAATGTCTCGCCATGAAATGGGGAATGAAATTCCTTCCCAATTGAATTCCTCCTCGCATTGTTTTCTCAACAAAGGAGTTATTCTTTGTGGATTTTTCTCCACTGGATTTTTCCATCTTCCCATGCACCACTTGTAGCATTCATCATCATTTTCATTTTGCATGTTTGTCAAAGCTTTTTTAGCAGCAAGCCAATCAGGAAGTGGAATGAATTTTCCAACAGTCATTTCATCCAGATGAATTTCTAATCTTTCAACTCGCAAGAATCTCCAGTTGCTTCTTCCCCTTTGGAAATTCCGCATGTTTTCCAACATCCATTCATTCATTTTTTTCAGCAATTGTTCCAAGTCAGTTCCTTCAAAAACTTCTTCAACCAGGGAAGAAAAGAAGGCGTCATTTTCAATGGATGTTTCCTCTGCTAAATTATGAGAAATCATTCTGCAAACCAAAACCATTTTCACTTTGAACCCAAAATGTTTCTTCAGAATTGCCATCACATTTCCTGTCACGTTCTTCAAGAATCCTTCTGCCCCATATCCGTCTTTTCCCTGGACAACAAAAGTCGATCCACCCAACCCTGGATTTTCTTCAATATCAAATTCAGGTTTCTTCAACATCTCTCCAATTTTCGCATTCAACTTCAACAGTTTTTCCCGAGTTCTTTCCTTCAGATTCCAATCAACTCTTTTCTTTATCTTTCCAAACCAATCATTCATTGAATCAAGGGATGACTCAACAACTGTCGAGACTCTTTCTGGAAGAATTCTTTGAATAACTGATTTCACCGCAGGAAAAGATGTTTTCTTGATGATTTTTCTCTGTGGGTTTTGCAGCTCTTTTTCCAGATCGGCTTTTTTCATCCGGGAGAATCCCACCATTCCTTCCGAACGTGCACGATCTCTTAATTCTTTCAGGGTTGACATTTTGAATGAAAAAAGAAAAAATATTTTTTCTCCATTCAAAAATGAAGTTTTCGATTCAGGAAGAAGGAAAAGAAAAACAAACTTTTTTCACATTCAAAGAAGCCAGTGAAAAAACTGGACTCCCTTCCAAGGTGATTTTCCGAGTTCTCAAATCAGGGAACATTAAGTATTTCAAAAGAGCCGATCAAAAAGTGTTCTGGATTCAGGATGAAGAAGACACACCATTTATTTCGATTGATGGGGAAGATTTTTTCACCGCAGAGGAAATTCAGGAACGATTTGGGTTATCACGCACAGTTTTTTTCAATCAACTCTGCAAGAAAAAAACACATTTTCTGGATTCACAGGAGAAATCTCACGAAGTCACTTGGGCTTCTCCCAGATTGGAGCAGCTTATCCATTACACGAGAGTGAAGGCTGCAGATGAAAAATTTCTTCATGCTCGGGCAAGAAAAGGAGCCTCCAAATTTTCCACCACCAAACAGTTTGATATGAACAAATGCGTTGAAGATTTTCAAGCCACGTTTTAAATTTTTTCTTCATTGGAGAAAAAATGTCAAGTGAAAAGAAATCCACTCCTCCGAAAGAGGCAGAAAAAATCAAAGAGGAAACGGACTGGGAAAAAGCGTGTGACGCAGAAAGAAACTTTCAAAAAGCTGTGGATATGGCCACTGGTTTTCTCCCAGTCAAAACGGAAGAGGATCGCAAGTTCATGGAAAAATGGATTTTCGCGATTTAATTTATTTTTTATCTCCTCCCAAAAAATGAATCCCGAGAAAATATCTATCCCCGACTGCTCTCTCGACAACCCCGTGAAAAAATCTTCCGGAAAAATCTCTTTCTGCCTTCTCCCATGCCTCCACGATGGCAAATGGCTCAAAGTGAAACTCCAAACCAAATTCAAGATTTTCGCTCATCAAGGTGACTCGTTTTCTCTGGGAATCACTCTTCCGGAAGAAAACATCGAATTTTTCAAAGATTTGGAAAAACATCTCAACTCTGCTGCGATGAAAAAGAAGTCGGAAGTCAAAGAGATCGGTCCGAATTTTGCTCGATTTCAGGAGGGAGATTTCACTCTCGTGAAAATCGACAAATCCGAGCAGGAAAAGATTTATGCCAAGATTTATCCCTCCAAACTCAAGCACACGGATTTCTCCTGCAGATTTTGGGAATTATGCGACGATGGGAAGAAAAAACCAATCCTGAGGCAAAAAGAACTCATTGGCGTTCCTCTCCGGGGGCAAGTTGTGTTTTCAATCAAACATCTTTTCTGCGGAAATCTGAAAGCCATCACATGCATCGTGGATGAAGTTTTGGTGGAGGAAAAGGTGGAAGCTGCCTCAGAATTCGATGAGTTTGAAGATAAGAATGAGGATGATGAAGTTTGATCTCGCTGAGATCTGGAGGAAACTCCAAATTATTTTCCAGAATCTGATTCTGAAAAATATTTTTGTGATTTTTCAGTGAATTTGGGCAGAACCTTTTTCCTGATTTTTTCAGATTTGCCACGTGTGACAGGTCTGATTTTGCCCCAGATTTTTTCAGTTCATTTTGGGCAGATTTTCCACGCACGATCGGTTGATTTTTTCCCAAATCCGCTCCGGGAAGAATTTGGTATTCGGTTTCGGGAAAATAAATTCTGAATCCCCAGAAAATAATTTGCGGAATCCAACTCCGGGGAAAAAATTCTGAAATCCACTCCGGGGAAAAAAATTCTGAAATCCACTCCGGGGAAAAAAATTCTGAAATCCACTCCGGAAAATAATTTTTGAAATCTGAATTCTGAAATCCACTCCGGGGAAAAAATTCTGAAATCTGCTCCGGAAAATAATTTTTGAATTCTGAATTCTGAAATCCACTCCGGGGAAAAAATTCTGAAATCTGCTCCGGAAAATAATTTTTGAATTCTGAATCCTCAGAATTTGATTTGCGGAATCCAACTCCGGGAAGAATTTTTTTTTGACTCCGGGAAAAATATTTTTTGCTGAACTTGAAATTTCTCCGGAAACTGATTTTGGAATGAAATTTCTCTCCGGAAAATATTTCTCCAAAATTATTTTGAGGAAAATTTTTTTCCAAAATAATTTTGAATGAAATCAATTTCCGGGGGATGAAAAAATTCTCCGGGATGAAAAATTTTCTCCAAAATGGATTTCAGAACGAAAAATTACCCACAAAAACTGATTTTGGAATGAAAAATCTCTCCAAAAACGGATTTTGGGATGAAAAATCTCTCCGGAATTAAAATATCTCTCCGGGAATAAAAAATCTTTCGCTGAAAATCAGCTTTTAATTCAAATTCAGGAAAATTCAGGAAAATTTCTGCTTCATTTCATCTAAATCCTAGTTAACTAAATTGGAGAAATAACTAGCTAAAATGGGGAAATAAATGGATAAAATGTGATTTTAATTTTTTATTTCCTTTTTTTATCTAAATAAAATGTCGAAGCCAGCAACTAAACATTTTTCAATCTCCGACGGGAAAAAAACCAAAACCTTCTTCTCCGTGAATTCGGCAGCGAAAGAATATAGCATTTCAAATTGCGCCATCACCAATGCATTGAAAAAAGGAAACTCATCCATCACCCGGAGATCGGATAAGAAAATATTTTATCTCAGAGAACCAAAAGTGGAAGAACCAAAAGTGGAAGGATCAGATTCTCCCCAGATAGATTTTTCTTCACTCCCAATGGATGAGGAATGGTTTGACAAATTCAAGGTCGCCTTTTCATCCCTGGATGATTTTTGCAGACAGATTGTTAATAAATTATTTGCGGATGAAGATCTCAAATTTGATTGGAAAAAAAGGGAATTAATCTACAATGAGGAAAGTGTTTCATTTATTGAAATCATCTCCATTATCTGCAGAGTGGCATTTCCGATTAACAAAGAGCGTTGTTTAGCAGATGTGGAGAAGGATTTTTCTGTTGGAAGTAAAAAATCTCTTAACATGAAACGAATGAAATTCGTTGCCTGTTTGAATAAAAATGAAAGAACATTTCACGTTGATATCTTCAATAAAATCAGGAAATATAAATGAATTTTTTCCTCTGATTTCTTGCATGATTTTTCATTTTCGGGAAATGAAAATTCTCGTTCAACCCTCAAATTTTTTCTCCCATTCAGCTTCAAACTTTTCCAAATCCAACCCCAAATCAATCACAATCCCATCAATCGCTTCCATTGAAAACAAAAATTCATCCCTGTCGAATTTTCCTCCCCGCAAAGCGAAGCGCAAATCACTCAATGTTTTTTCATAGGTGGTGAAAGCGAATTTCGCCATCTTAATTTTGCTTTTCAGATTCTTCATTTCATTCGCGGTTTTCAAGATCAGTCCTGCTCCTGAAATCACTCCCAAAACGATTGGATTCATTGTTGTTGCCCCAGCAATCGTCCCGATTGCAACCAGACCGGAAGAGGTCAAATTCATGAGCAGATTCATTTTCTTGAATCGACCATGCGCTCGTTTCAAACACCAAAATCTTTTGTGATAAAATCGATAAAGTTTTTTGATCTCTTCCAGTTCTTCTTCCCGAATTGCGGGGTTGATGTGATTGAAACCAAAGATGTTTTGTTTTCGCGCTCGCTTCACTCGGCTCGGCTCGCTTCGCTCGCTCCCTTCGATCACTTCTCTCGCTCTCATTTTTCTAGATAATTTCAAAAAGAAATGTGATTTGGGCCTGGCCAATATTTAATGTTCGATCATCTATTCTTGCTGTAAATAATTCTCCTTCCTTATAAACAACATTTGAAAAAGAAAATAATTGAATTCTATTATCTCTGCTAACCCTCGTTCCACTTTGTGATTCTTTATCTGGGAGATATAAACTTAGTTGTGGAAAAGAAGATGTTTTCGATAAAATTTGAGAAAACGCTTTAATTAATTTGCATCGAATGGGGATGACTATATCATTGAAAAAATTATCAAAAAGTATATTTATGGCGTCTCCAGATGATTTTCTAAATCTTCCAATCAGCATGAAATTATTCTTCAAATTTGAATTGAGCAATTTGTGGCCATTCAAATCCAAGTCAGTCTCCATAACCATCTTCCCTGCTTCGAAAACAAAAGGGGAATCGAAGACGCTGCTTGCAACATCAGGTTGGGAACCAGCAATGCCATATATGATCAGATTTGCATTTCCTTTTTCAGCGGACTCGGCAGTGCCTCGCCATTTCAAATCCAGGAAAATAAATTCAGGTGGAGTGATCTTCCATTTATGCATATGGATAATGGATCTGGAATACCCCGAAAACTTCTTAGTTGATTGTTGATTGATATTCAGACTGGCGCTCACAACGTTGACGCTCACACCATCCATTGACGCGGGGAAGAATTCCACGCACACGGTAAACTCTCCCTCTGGGAGTTTAAACATATTGAATCCAAGTCTCCCATCGTATTCATTGAAATGATCTTTTGTTATTTTCAAGTCATAAGCCTTCTTGTTGAAATGATGCGGTGAATTTGAAAAATCAGTTATGCCAGTTACTTCCATATCATGTTCAGAGCTGGATTCATCCACATTTTCCATCAGATAGCGGAATGCGTCCTTCGGGTGAGAGGTTGACGTGATATGCGATTCATTGACATATTCTTTAAGTTTCTCTTCTAATTCCATCGTGTGGGCTACCACACCTCCTATCTTGCCATCCACATAAGATTTTGACGTGGGTTGATGCTTCAGAGTTGGCGCTGCGATATTGTTTATTTGTTGCGAATTCATATCCAAGTTTCCGGTCATTGTCCCACCTTCCAACGAAAGCTTTTTCGCGGATTGGGCATCCACATATCGCATATTTGCGCCCTGATCGGCAACTTCGGGATCTTTCACGTTAAAAATGGTGTGATTTCCCATATCCAAAGCCGTCTCCATTGGAAACGTCTCTTTGCGGCTGAGAAAGATATTCTTGACGTCATTATAAGAAACCAGGTTGTTATAATGCGCTCCCAAATCATGCCATGTTTGTTGTTTTGAGTTTTTCACGTTGAAAAGCCCTTTCAAATCCAGGTCCTTCGTGACTTCATGAGTTGATACAGCAGGGTGGAATTTTTTCAGAGTGACCATATTCACCGCTGACAAATCCTGGTTTTCATCCGTGTCCAGATTGACGATCAATTTGCGATTCATTTCTATTTCCCCGGGGTTGATGAGTTTTTGCCCCCTGAGATCAAGATCCCCAGTCATATGGGAAGACCCATCCACCTGGAGAGAATCTGCTCGCAATTGCGTTGCAAGCGTGTCAACTTGGTGCTTTGTGATTGCGTCATCATTGTCAACTCCTTCGGCAACATTAGCCAGTCGTTTTTGTTGGATATCATAATTATTGTTGGTGTCTAATTTCAAACCACCTTGTTGAACTTGTTTGTTGAAATTTTTCATGTATTCCCTCATGTCAACACCTGTGTATCGTCCTACATTGTTGAATATGCCCATTTTAAAAGGTTTCATCAAAGTTTTTGGCAACACTTTTCTTTTCTTTGTCAAGGAAAAGGAATTCGAAGGGTCCAAGTTTGTTGAAAAGATGGGGGTCAATCAAATTCTCTTTTGCAATGAGATCGAGGTGAGTTTTTGTTGCTGGTGGATAAAGCAGCATGTGTGAACAATTCAAACGAATCTTTTGTGGAACATCATAATAAGACTGGGAAAGATAAATTGGACTGATTCCGTGATGCCTTCCATCTGTCCAATGATTTGCGATTTGTTTTTGAATTCGATCGGATGAGTTCATGAGGTCATCAAACACGACGACTTTCCGATTGTTGCTTGGATAATCTGAGGTATTCATGATGTCATCTGGCCCCAGAATTTCGAGAACTGGATATCCGACTTTTTGGCTGACACCTTCCATCAACTTTTGTAGATCAACGATTTTGTCTTGATGTTGATTGGGAGAGTAGAAATAAATTTTATCATAGAAGACGAGAGGTTTTCGCAACATGTGCATCAAAGTGTTTGTTTTTCCGCAACGGGTTTGACCCGCAATGAGCATTCGGAAATCTTCATCAAGGAAATCACAATATTTTCGGTCTGGCTTCGCTCCGCTCGCGTTTCGATCATAATTTGGAATCTTCATTTTAAGTGTTGAGATAACATTTATCTTTGGAGATAAATGTTATTTTGTCACTTAAAATGGATCTTAACAACATACGAAAGTTTGTCGGTAGAGAATTTGAAGGGTATCAAATCGCGAAAGCCGTCACAGAAGTGAAAAATGAAATGAAAGACCGAGAAAAAGGGCGGGATGTTGTCATGAGTGATTATTTCAAGACTCTCAGAGAACCCCTGCTGGAGCAACAAAAGAAGACAGATGCAAAACAAGATGCAGTGATTGAGCAACTCCGGCAAAATCAACTTGCGTTGACTGAAGGCATCCAAGACATCGTCACGCTGAATAAAGAATTGCCGCTTGAAGGCGCTGAAGGCGTGCCATTGCCAATACCCTATAAATCACCAAGAAGATTTGATGTCGATATCTATAAAGGAATTTCTGAGGAAGATAAAAACATTTTCCAACGATATCATTTAACACCTTTAGACAGCCTTTTAGGATTACCAATTGAACGCGTTAAAGATGCCAAAACATTGTATCAAAAAAATAGAAAAAGCCAAAATGCTTCGCAGATAGCTAATTTACAAAAGAAAATGAAAAAACAGGACTTAAGTGATGTTGAAAAACAGAAAATGGATAAATTAAAAACTGACGCTGCCGTCTTAGACAAATATAGAAAGCAAATTGATCGTTTAATTGACGCCAAAGAAGGTGTCATGGTAACTCCACAAAAAGGAACGGGGCTCAGGAAATACAAACAACCTCGCAGAAATGCCTTCAAGATTCAAAAAGACCACTATGGTGGGCTTCTCATCGATGTCCCCAAACTTTTTAATGAAATGAAACTGAATGCCTTCCGAGGTGGTAAATTGATCTATCAGGCTGATGCAGACAAATCACTCATCGATTTGTTGACAAAGAGATTCAACCCGAAAAAGAACTATTCCTTGAATGCCGTGAGGATTTTCAACGATTTGAACACACTGTCAAATATGCCACCTCACAAATCCTCAGGTAAATCAAGGATGGTGGGATCCAGCGTTGTCTTCTATCAAAAGCCAGAAGAGCTGGCAGATCGGATGAAGATCCTGGTTGGCTCAATGGCTGCTGGCAACAATTCGCATGTCTTGAGGAATGATCTTTCCCAAATAAATGATGAACTCTTGAGAATTGGAGCAATCGATAGAACAATGCATGAAAAACTTTATCAGAAGTATTTAAAATAATGGATGCAAATCGAGTACTTGTCTTTAAATCAATTGATGCAAGAAAACAAAACCCACAAAATAAACCAGGGAATTTCACAACGAGGTTTTCTCCAGAGTTGCAGCTGGAAGAGAATAAACCGCACTGGCTGGCTTTGGATCATCTTTCCATGACGGCAAGCTGGCATAATATCAAGCCTAAATACCGCAACAACAAGTTGGTGATTTCCAAAGACAAGGGCAAGACATGGGAAACAATCACCTTTCCTGCGGGAATTTATGACTATGAAGACATCAACGAATTCATTCACAAAAGCATTGGGAAAAGGAGCGAAGCGACCTCCACAGGTGATAGTTATGGAATCAATGAGTTGTTTGATTTGACCACTTTCAAAGTTTTCATTCAACTTCAAGAGAACTTTCAAATTGATTTTGCAAACAGTGGAAACTTTCACATCTTGGTGGGATTTGATGCGGCTAAACTGACAGCTAGTGCTTATGGAACGAATTTTCCAAATATATCAAACAGTGTTGACAATCTCTATCTCAGATGCAGTCTTTTCAGCGATTCAATTGTCTCCGGGAAAAGGTCAAATGCGCTTTACACGTTCTCAACCAACACTAAAACCAGATCATTGCCATTCGAAATTCAACCAATAAATTACTTGTGGAATAAAATAAACTCCCCGCATATTTCTGAGGTCACCTTCTACATTACTGATGATGAAGACCGAGAAGTTGATTTGAATGATATTGATATTTCTTTGACTGTGGTAATTAAAAATGGATGAAAGAAGAGAAAGAGATCCTGATACAGGTGAAATAAGATATGGAGGTGGTTTTTCTGATGTTTTCTCAAAACTCGCAGCTAAATTAACAGGAAAAACAGCTTCAAAATTAGCTTCAAAGGCAGCAGAAAAATTAGTTGAAAAAGGAGCAGAGAAAGTTGGAGAAAAGACTGGACAACTCATTGGTGAAAAAATTTATGATAAATTTACAACAAAGAAAGCGAGTGAAGCGAGTGAAGCGAAGCGACCGGAGGGAGCCTCAGTGCCAGCGCCCCCGGAAACAAAAGGAAAAGAAATTGGGGAAATACTGAAGAAAGTCCGCTTCCAAGAAGACACTGACAAATTTCAATATGTGAAAGATGTTTATAAGGGCCTCCTCTGAAAAGAAAAAACTATCTAATAAAATGGCAGTGAATTTTAGAAACCCGGAATTCGTAAAAAGATACGAATATACATATTATGATCTAGCAACACCACTCAATGACAACATTGCAAATGACAACAGGCAGACAAAAGATAATTATCACTTCAACGTGGATAATTCCTCAGAAGCAAACCCAATTGATTGGTACAATGCATATCTGGAGGTTGACTTTAAGCTTGTTACAACGGCTGACAGTGCAACTGGAATAACCGCGGGGCCAAATAATGGCAACCAAGATTGCACGACAACGAATGGCCTGACGTTCATAAAATCAATCAAAGTAGAATGCAATGGGCAAACCATTTATAACAACTCAAGAGCAAATGAATCAGCGAATGCATTGACGCTCTTGAAATACACGAAAACCTATGCCGATTCGGTTGGGCAAGATCAGTTCTTCTATCCCGATACATCAACGGGAACAACAGAAGCACGGCCAGCAGAAGCACTTTATAATGAGGGTTTTGCCAGACGAAAGATCCTGACTGATGCGGCGAATATTAACAAAATGTCAATTCCCCTGAATTTATACAGTTATTTCGCTGCTTTCAAAAATAACCTTCACCCAAATATAAAGACAACTCTTCTGTTGGAACTTGAAAATGACAACAACTTGATTTTCAGAAAAGGAGCTGCTCCAGATTCAAAAGTAATTCTCACTAAACTCAGATTGTGGTGCCCTAAAATCATTTTCAACGGAAAAGGCTTGAAACAATATCTTGAAGATTATCTGAAACCGAAAAAGTGGACATATTTGAAAGAACACCATGAAATATTGCAATCAACAGCTGTGAATAGCTACTTTCGCATTTCCACGGGGCTTCGAAGGCCGCGACATGTGTTGATTTGGGTTGTTCCAACAGCATCTTACAATAGCCAGACACATGATATCTTCAAATTCACGACATTCGGCATTGGAGCAAACAACCGGCACTTCAGTCGAGCCCAACTGGAGTTGAACAACTCAATTTATTACCCTCAATTGGAAATGACAACGGATGAGGAAACTAGGCTTTATCGAGCTTTGATGGCATTCAATTCCGCTTATAATGACGTTTTAAGCGGGCCATTGATTACCCGAGCAAATTTCAAAAACCTCTTTGGCATGCTTTACTTCGATCTCCGAAACCAAGAAGATGATGTGAAAGATGGAGTTGTGTCTCTGACTTTCCGATACGAATTGAGTGGCGCCAACCCAACACAGTACACATTGAACGCCTTGGTGTTGCATGAACAAGAAATTGAGCTGTATACAGCATCAAACAAACTTCTGGTCAAGGCCTGAAAACTTATTTCGATATTCAAAATATTGAAATGACGTCGTATATTCCATATGGTGTGAAATTATCAGATGGGCAAAAAACAAAGCTTGCAAAAGCTGTGAAAAATAACTCTTCCATAACATTGAGACTTTCGCGAAATGAATTGAAAGGGCCAGATGAACTGTTGCTGACAAAGACTCAAATAAGCAAAGTTCAAAAAGCCATCAGTTTGGAACGGGGAGTTGAATTGTCAATCTCTAAAACACAAATCAGAAAAGTTGTGGGTGGGAGTCTTTGGACTTCGTTGATTTCCCTGGGATCGAAGCTGCTTCCATTTGCAACAAAAGGGGTTTCAAAAGTTGCCCCGCATCTTGCGACTGGAGCGTTGAGTGCCTTGGGGAGCTTGGGGATTGATAAAATATTTGGAAAAGGAGCGCAGCGGCCTCGACTGAAAGGAGAAGGAGTGCCAGGAGATCCGTTATCCTTCATTATGAAGTTGATTGAGAAAGGCATTGAAGTTCCCGCAGTATTCTTATCAAAACTCGCTTCCCTTGGAGACCTCTTGACAAAAGGCCAGAGAAACTTGGTGGGAAAAGGAATTCAAAGCGGAAGTGGAATTACGTTGAAACCAACGCAGAGACAGATTCAAGGTGGGTTATTGGGAACACTTGCCGCTATAGGAATCCCAATGGCTATTGAGCTTGCTTCGAAATTATTCGGATCGGGGCTTCAAGTACCCAGAAAAGGCAAAGGCAAAGGCAAAGGATTGATGGTAAGTCCAAAACCGGGACTGTATCCTTATATGCCGCCGCCATTTTTTGGAACATGGGAAGGTCGTGGGCGAAAAAAAAAATCTGGATCGGGGCTTCTGCTGGGGCCAAACAGTCCCTTTCAAAACATACCGCTAGTAGGGGCCATCCTTTGAGGCCAGCTTGGAAAGATATTCCGATTTCAAACTTTGATATTCTTGAGTGGGTGAGGTTTCTTAAAATTCCCAATTTCAAAGGAATCTTTTCAAGAGATTCAAAAGATCATTTACATAAAACTGGTTCCTGCATAATTAATCTAGATGATTCTATTGGGAATGGAACGCACTGGGTTGCCACATGCATCAAGACACATATTGTCTATTACTTTGATTCATTCTCAATATCACCTCCAATTGAATTGGTAAAATATGCAGATAAAATTGGGAAAGAAATAATTTACAATTATGGGCATCCAATTCAAGCTTTGGAATCTGTCCGATGTGGATATTATTGCTTATATTTCTTGAATGAGATTCGACGAAAATCCTTCTATGACACGTTGAAGGTTTTTTCATTGAGTGACCCAGGAAAGAATGAGAAATTCATAAAAGAATATTTCGATTGAAAAATGGAATCATATTGCGTGAAGGAGAAACGCAGGACGGGATGCGTGGAACCGTCTGGATACATGACTGCAAAAAATGGGAGGAAAATGTGGTTTTGCCATTGCGCTTCCTGCGGAATCAAAAAAACAAGATTTGTGAAAAATTCGGGAAACTGAATCTGCCCTCACAAGGTGGGGGCATTGGTGAACTTGCGCTGACTGGCGTTGCGCATGCGCTGCCTTGGTTGGGAAAAAAGACAGTTGAAATGGGTCGTTATGGAGCCAGTGAATTATTGCGAAATAAAAACACTCAGAAAAAAGCATTGGATTTTGCCCTGGACAAGATGAAACCATTTTTTGCCAAAACCTCTGCTGATATGATGAATGAGCTGTCCACGGCGATCCGACCAAACAGAAAATATAAAACAGATCGAGCAGATTTGGATGGTCGTGGGTTGGATGTTCATTCCCTGATTGGGAAGCTGCCAAGACCAAAGAAAGGTTTCACCCTCCCAGGCCATAACTTCACCGGGCCCTGGAACCCACTCGAAAAACAAGTTAGATTTGATGAAAAGGGAAAGATTCTCGAAATCTGGCAGCAGCCCACAGGAAAAACAGATGCAGTTGCTATGCAACACGATGTTGATTATTCAGTCTGCGCGAAGAAAGCGGATCCGCGTAAATGCAAGAACGAAGCAGACAGGAAAATGGTTGCCGCTTTGGATGCCATTCCCTGGAAAGAAAGACAGTGGGGTCATGCTTTGGCGCGAAACGTGATTGATGCAAAACAGAAACTTGGGCTCGGCGCCCCAAAAAACGGGAAAAGATTTTGAGTGAAGGCTGGGCTCAAAATCTGGCAAATGAACTTCACCGGCCAATCAGGCGGCGCTTTCCAAAGAGGCGAGTCATAGCATATGGGATTGACAACATCTGGGCGGCTGATCTAGTCGAGATGGGGAAATTTTCGAGGTGGAACAAGGGAATCAGATATCTCCTGATGGTAATTGATGTTTTCTCAAAATTCGGTTGGATTCGTCCCCTGAAAGACAAGCGAGGTCAAACAGTGGCTGATGCTTTCCGAGATATATTCAAGGGGCGAAAACCGAAAATGCTCTGGACTGACAAAGGGTCTGAATTTTTCAACGCAACAATGAAAAATCTGCTTGATAAGAATGGGGTAAAATTGTATGTCACGGAAAATGAAGAAAAGTCATCTGTTGTTGAGCGCTGGAACAGGTCTTTTAAGGAGAAACTCTTTAAAATGTTTAGCGTGAACAACAATACAATATACTGGGACAAACTTGGCAAATTACTGGATGAATATAATCATCGTTTTCATTCGAGCATTCGGATGAGTCCCGCAGAGGCGAGCAAACAGGAAAATGAGAAAAAGGTTTTCGCTAATCTTTTCGGATATTTAATTTATGCTAAACATGCCCCAGCAAAATTCAAAGTCGGCGACAGGGTGAGAATTTCAAAGTTTAAACGAAAGATATTTGACAAAGGATTTACATCGAATTGGACAGAGGAGATATTTGTGATTGACGAAATAAAGAACACAAACCCTCCGACGTATAAATTAGTTGATCTGTTGGGAGAAAACATCACTGGATCATTTTACGAGGCGGAACTTCAAAAGACAACGCAAGATGTGTTTCGAATTGAAAAAGTTATTCGCCGCGATAATAAGCGAAAACTCGCGCTTGTAAAATGGAAAAGTTACCCTGACAAATTTAATTCTTGGGTTCCATTGAGCGATGTGGAAAAACTAGCACACGGTTAATAGTTTATTGAAAAGTTTTAATGATATGCGGCCACAGCGTAGCCTAATGATATATGTATTTTCACATACAAACAGAAGTACATGTACAAACGAAAGTTTATGAACAAATACATGAAAATACATAAAAAATGAAAGCATCTGATTGGTTGAGGTAAATCATACGACATTTCCTTTATCACCTTCTAGCACGTTGTAGACATGTGACATATGATGCAATACCATCTGGCGATTTATTGCGTGAGCGCATCAGAATATAAATGTTTTACATTAATATTCACAGTCTGTTATTTCAAAACACCGCTTAGCATCGCTTTCGTTTCGCTTCGCTTGACCCGTTTCGTTTCGCTTGGCTTTCTTTCATTTCCCGGTGGATTTCCCAGAGAAGACCGCTTTGCTTTTGGAGTTCCTTTTTGAGAATCTTGTGTTCCTCCTGGAGATTGACGAATGATTCAAAGAGAAGTTCAATTGAGTCTTCGATTTCGTCGCTTCGCTCAGCTTCCGCCATCTCCGAATCAGAGGCAATGAATTCCTCGTCTGAAGTGGTGGGAGTTTCATCGTCGCTTCTTGTTTCTTCCTCTGAGCATGTTTCACAATTTTCATGGTCACTCGCACTGAGGCTCGCTTCGCTCGCTTCGCTTCGCTCGGCTTCATTGGAAATTTTTTTTTCAAGATCCATTTTCTTTCCAATCACATTTTTTGAAGATTGTTTGGATTATTTTTTCTTGTTCCGCCCGTCTGGATGGAAGTTTGAGCAGTTTGAAATCATCTTCATTGGGATTGAAACCGTTCTTCTGCAACAGGGCAAAAAGAACTTGATGGCAATTGAGAAACTTTTTCCTGTTGAGATGAAGATCGTCATATGCCAGGGAAAAATATTTAAAATCGTCGATGAGATATTTCTCCAGATGTTCATAATCATTTCCGTCGTGGCCTGTTATGTGATTAAAAATTGAGTGATCGTTGCCATTGACTTTTTTCCATTTGGAAGCTTTGACAAACTCCCTGACTTTTTTTCTTGTAATTTCGTCACGGGGAATTTGGGAGAGAATTTGTTCTTGATAAAATTCGAGATCTTTGAGTGGAATTTGATTTTTCCCCTGATTTTTGCGGATGATATCTTTGAAATGTTCCAGCCTGGGATTTTTGTGAGATTGCCATGTTGTGAGGGTTTCCTGAACGAGTTCAGGAATGAAATCGATTTCTTCTTCGGAATCAGACATTTTCTTGCCGGAGAGAGATTTTTCCCCCTTTGGGAAAAAATTCCACCCAGATTTTCCCAGAGTGGAATTTTTTTTTTTTTTTGCCATCGCCGGCGACAGAATTTTCCTGAAGTCATCCAGAGTGAAATTTTCTCACCAAAATGGTATGTTTTTTTGTGGTCAATATGAGGGGAAAAAAAATAGTAGATATAGAAGAAGGGTTCTGGCACACTTTCAAAATCGTAGTAAGTTAACACAAAACAGAAATTGTCATCAGTTGACGTTCAATTTAGCAATACATAAGATGATTGATTTTCTGCTCGATCGCATACGTAAAACAAAAACAAGTCAATTAACATGTGTTATGTTAAATTTAACAAAATGGGGAGGAATTTGATTTTTAATATTTTCTGTTCGCGAACGAACAGAAAATTGGGGAACGACAATCATTTTTTGTTGTTGTTGAATTTAACATAAAATAAAATAAAATTCTGTTTTGTGTTAACATGCTACGATTTTGAAAGTGTGCCAGAACCCTTCTTCTATATCTACTTCCAGGGCCCTCTCCATGTTCAAAATAGCAGACCATAGAAATTTACGGGTCCCACACGACCAAAAATGATACAAAAATTTTTCAAAATTGAGCCTTGAAGCCCAATCAAACAGCGCACAACGGTAGACAATAGCATGGTTGAGAGTTTTGATCACGCTTATGAACAGTGAATAATGGCTTGTAAGAGATTATCAATAGGACTTCAGTGTCTGTGAATACACAAGTTATGCTAGGTTATCAAGTGGTGACATCCCATGATTCACTTCACGATCAGTATCGGTTTTGTACACCTCAGTGTTGGCGAAGAGCCACAGATATTTATCTCACCCATCTACACTGTGGCTTGAAAAATATGTATCACTATTCACCTCTACTTCGGTGAGTTTGACTAGCCTGCATTTTTGTTATAGTTTACAATAATAATTGTTATTGTTAAATTATAACAAAAATGCAGGCTCATCAAACTCTGGCTTTGCTGTTTGATTTCTCTAAGAATTTAACTATTGTCTCAAGGCCGTGAGCAGATCTCAAAACACCAGCTGGATTGCTGTAGCGCAAGTGCAGAATTATTTACATCAACCAGCTTAGGGAAGGATTTGACCAGTTTGATCCATAAATTAAAATATTTAATTCCCTTGCCTTGAATGTAAGTGACTTTATATTCCTTATATATTGGAATTTCTTCACCATTAAATGAACTGTATGTCATAACTTAGGTATTGTTTTCTGCATATTTGCCAAAAACCTTTAACCTGCTTTGGCTTGTAGGCTTTAGAAGGTAAAATATACCGAAACGGTTGATATGTCATGTCTATGTTGTAATTAATTTTTTTCTGGTTTTAAAAATTCTCAAACCAGTTTAATTTTATTCCAATAATTATTGTCTCAAACCCATTGCCACAAACTGAGAAACAGTTGAACTGGTTTGACAATTATTAAACTGCTAAGTTTGCAATACACATCTTACTTTATGTCTTGTCCTAATGAATGCTAAAAACTGCCATTATGGTTGAAAAGAAAAGAGGAAAAAATATATTTTGGTTGAAAAATCTTCTGTAATAATTATTAAGGAACATTTGTTTCTTGACTTTCAACAGTACATTACTCATGGTGACTTGTTTATTGTGTTGTTGGTTTAGGAAAAATATTTAAAAAGGAAAACACCTTTTGGCTAAAAATAAACAATAAAACAGAGGCTTAGAACAATAATTTTGGTAACAAAGATTGTAATATCATAGACAATGAGCACATGGAATTACAGCTGATCACATCTTAGCTTGCTACAAATACAATTCCAAGTCAACACAAACTGTAATCGGCATTTTTTCATTTGCGGCCATACATATTACAAGTATGACTGTGCTACAGCTGTATATGCAATATGATGAGCACAGTGAAACATTTTGTATCTCACAGTCCCTTTTTTAGGACCACAGGTGAAAAGCTATTAAATGCTGCTGCTACAACATGTAGCTCCACAGTTCATTATTAAATGTCCTTCACTTGGTCTTTAAAAATCAAATTCAATTTGGCCTCAGCAAATGTTAACATCAGAAAATTAAAACTTAATATTAATAAGCTTATTTGTATGCTGCTAAAATGCAAAGATTTAAAAATATTTTAAATATATTACTGACCTGCAGCCATATGATTACTGTGCATGTGCTGTTTTGTTCACAAAACATAAATAAATAAAGCTATGTGGCAGAAGATGATGACAGGATTGCAGAACTTGATTTTACATGTATTAGTTCGAAGATCGGATGACCTGAGCCAAACGATTTTAAAATATCGAGGAAGCCAGCTAGAGAATTTGACAAGCCTAACATTTCGCTGTTTTCTGTTTCGTCTCGAACAGGAGAATAAAAATAAAATGAAACAATGAAATGAATCCTTAGCGCCATTAAAGGAGTGGATCCAAATGTGTCCAGTTTTGAGATCGAGGGAGCAAACAAAGACAGAGTAAATAAAGCAAGTAAATATAAATGGAGTGCTCGACTGTTCAGCTGCATTAAATCTGTTGTAGGTTACTGCAGAAGAACATAATTCAAATGATATTTCTCCAGTGAGTGACAGCTAACAGTCAGTCAATATTTCTTATAATGAAACGATCTAAGACATCTTAGATTATCCCCGAAGTCAAACTTTCCGTGCTTATACGAGCATCGAAGCCGTCCGCCATTTTGAAGAATTTTTCTCCGTGAAAGCTTCGCGCAACCGCATTAATGCTTTCATGATGCGTTTTACGTCATATCTCTCAGCCAATCAGCCGTTTTTACGCCCTGTCTTACTCGTGCCGGTAGGGCAACGAGTTAAGGATTGGCCTCCGTTTTTCTCCTTGTTTTCCTCTGCGTTTTCGTATCTACTTCTGTGCATTGCGTTAGATCTGGGTACGAGAACACGCACGCATGCCCTGCGAGAAATTGTGAGCCCACGGTACTTGGGATTCGGTGTAATCGGCGTCGTTTTGCAAGCAAAAGCGAAACAAATTTGGGTTTTATTGTTTGTCGCTGTTTACTCGTGACGGATACGGTAACAAGGTAAAATTTGCCCTCCG
The DNA here is from genome assembly GCA_022457155.1 of Cladopsammia gracilis. Lineage (NCBI taxonomy): Eukaryota > Metazoa > Cnidaria > Anthozoa > Scleractinia > Dendrophylliidae > Cladopsammia > Cladopsammia gracilis. The sequence goes on along the minus strand of JAJGOT010000237.1, from coordinate 965,852 downwards.
TTTTTCTTTTTATTCTTTTTGTTTTCGTCTCTTATTTGTGCATCGCATTAGTTCCGGGTACGAGAATACGCACGCATGCAAGCAGAAGCGAAACTAATTTTCGTGGTTTTATTTGCCTGTTGTTGTGTAACGTAAGTGTTCCCCGCGAGTAACGTACATTACCGGTACGAGTATAGGCTACGGGTAGCCTCTTGTTATTTAAAAGAAACATTCGGAAAATTATTGCACAACTTTGACAGTCTCGCTTGCAAAAACATGGCATTTAAAACATAAAAATCGTATTTCGCAATCTTAAAATATTTCGTAGAGGGGTTTGTGGAATTATTATGTTGTTCTTTGCGTGCAAACTAATTATATTTCGAAGACGTACATTTTACTTCTTTAAAAGTACTTCGTAAACAAAACAATTTTTCAGTATGTGCTACACCCTCAAACGGATTACGTTTCTGTTGGTTAATTTTTGTAAAGATGATCTTAAGATTGACGTAAAAATTTCTTTGGGCAAACGATTCAGAGCGACGCGAGAGCATTTCAAAGTTCGTTAAATAAGAGTTATTTGACCTTTTGAGGTCAACTATCAATTTGCCGGTCACAAATATTTTACTTTCTACCACATGTCTTAACACAAACGAGATTAAACTAGCCACATAAAAAAAATGTTTTGAAATTTTCTTACCTTCTTTGCTGTAGAACACTGGTCTAGAGATCATTTTCTTGTATTTTTTTCATCGTTCATCGTACAACGTCCGATATGACGTCGGACGACAACAACGTAATATTAAACGGTCGGGAGCCAATCTTTGTTAAACTTTCGACACATTTCAGCATTACGGCATCTGTTTAAAGGGCTTAGTACTTTTTGGGACGTTCCTCGGTTTTGTAGTGCACTTTTGTGTCTAAAAGATTTCAAATACTACTTTAGAAGTACAAACAAACATGTCGGACCTCTGTCAGTTATGTCACGCAATGCGGTTTCATCGGCATTTAAGGGGGTAGGGGTACGGATAAAGCAATTTAATTGAAAAAAAAAAATTACGAAAAAAGCAAGTGACACACTCGAACACCTACCCCGCGGCCTGGCCAGTACCTTACGCATGCGCACGGCCATATCACCCGGGTAGTGGCAGCCATGGACAGCTGTTTCGTCCTAGTTAGGACTCATCAGCATGGCATAGCCAGGCAGGGTCTCACATCAGATCATCGACCCCGCCACTTTACTGCCAAGGCGGATGCAAGCATCTCTTTAAGGGCCATCTCCACATGACACTTGGCAGTAAAGTGGCGGGGTCGATGATCTGATGTGAGACCCTGCCTGGCTATACCATGCTGATGAGTCCTAACTAAGACGAAACAGCTGTCCATGGCTGCCACTGCCCGGGTGATATGGCTGTGCGCATGCGTAAGGTACTGGCCAGGTAGGTGTTCGAGTGTGTCACTTGCTTTTTTCGTATTTTTAATTTAATTGAAGCACTCATACAATTAAAAAATAACGGTTTTTAGCCCCATTTTAGTTTTTCGTTATGAATATGTTCTAAAATATATTAATTGGTAGCCATAGCCTTTTGAGTCTTTTCTGCCTTTCCTTTTTTAGAATATATATATCTTATTGGACGGTTTAGTGTGTAGTATCGTGGGATATTTTTACGAGTCTCGCTGTATTTTGGCGAGCCCGTAGGGCGAGTCAAAATACAAGAGACGAGTAAAAATATTCCACGATACTACACACTAAACCGTCCAATAAGAGATTTATTATTCAACTTAGTCATGAACACCGTTTTCAGATCTTTCTTCTTTTCCAAGGTTGTCGTGCGCGCGCTATTTGAACTTGTTTGTCAGCGCGCGCGCTTTATTAAAAAAAATGATGACGAATTGTCAGTCGTGTAGTTGTTTGGTCGCGTGTACTTTTTTTTTGTACAGCGAAGAAAGACTTTGTGTGATTAAACGCATAATTGTTTGGATTTGTTTGGGTAAAAACGTCAATAGATCCCGTCAGTTTTTCTCAGTAGTTTTTCTCAGTTTTGTCCGTTCTAGTTTGGGAACAATTTCAGCCATTTTTTCACCGCTTACGTGAGACTAATGCTCGAAGTGACGATTGTGAAAAACCGGTCAAACCGGTCTTCTCGAGTACAAATACTGTGAGATATTTGTACTCGTTTTGGGTGTTATTTGTACTCTACTGAGTGCAGTTGAATAATAAATTTAGTTATTCTCTTCTCGTCTGTCCACATACACTGGTGCACGATGATAGGCTCATGCCACATATAAAATATTCTGGAACTAACCACTTAAATTTGTGCAAGCTTATGACGGGAAACCTTTTAATCAGCGGTGGGAAAAGTGTAGTGGGAAAGGAGAAACTAACTGCATTTTCTGGATTGGGCGTGGCATAATACATGAATGAGGTGTGCTCTGTTTTAAAGGATAGGTGGGTTCCATAACAGAAAGGATTGCTATTGTTCTTTACTAATACTGTTTTAATAGTGATATTCCGTTAAAGTACGGGTGGGGCATTTGAAACATAGGATGCTCAGTTCTAGTTTCCTAAGATTGCAAAACAGCCGTTCTTTTTTCTTCGAAAGCGCGCGGGGGAGGTTGGAAGCGCTGACGCTCGCAAAGGCAGGCGTGGAGCGCCAACTCTCGCGAGCAACGATTTTTAACGCATCTCCCCATCCGTCTTTGCTGCTTCGCTTTTTGGTGGACTCGCGCACAATTAAGGTTTACCTGCATTCTATTTTTCTGAATGCTCTTTCTAACCAGGAGAGTCATGCAAGGTGCTCTTTTTTGAAATGATAAGCGACTCATCTTACATATAGGATGCTCTGTTCTCATTTCCTTAGATTTCAAAACAGCGGGGGTATTTTTTCTCCAAAGCGCGCGGGAAAGGGCTGCAACCCTCCCTTTTTGTGCGTTTTACATTTGCTTCTAGTGTTGTATAAGTTTACTTGTTTTCGTTTCACGCCTCGTTTGTTTTGCATCTCAGTCAAGCTCTAGTGTGTTACGGGCCTTTCTGCACGAGCGGTCTACATTCTTCACACAGTTTATGGATACTCATCTAAATGTTCGGCGGCGTACACATTTTTAGTTGCCTTTTATTATCGCAAGGCATCTCTGTCAGTTGTAGGCTTGGTATGTGTAGTTAACATGGATGGAATATTTCATAATTTTGTGAATATAATGGATAAATGTGTAAACTGAAGCAGCTCGGCGCTACTGCATGGCTATTTGTTTTTGGAGTTATGGAGTAGAGTGGAACGGGTGAGAGTTCAGCGCAGCTATTTGTTTGACACCACTAAAGCGGAGTGTAGTCGAAAACAAAATCTAATAAAAAATATAAAAGAAATGGAGTGAGAGTTCACCAAAGAAAGGAAAAGGAATGGGGTGAGAGTTCACCACGGAAAACCAATTGGGGTGAGAGTTCACCAAGAAAAAGAGAAAAAAATGGGGTGAGAGTTCACCAAGAAAAAGAGGGAAAAAAATGGGGTGAGAGTTCACCAAGAAAAAGAGAAAAAAAAATGGGGTGAGAGTTCACTAAGAAAAAGAGAAAAAAAAAATAGAGTGAGAGTTCACCAAGAAAAAGAGAAAAAAAAATGGGGTGAGAGTTCACCAAGAAAAAGAGAAGAAAATGGAGTGAGAGTTCACCAAGAAAAAGAGAAAAAATGAGGTGAGAGTTCACCAAGGGAAAAAAAGGAATGGGGCGAGAGTTCACCACGGAAAACTAATTGGGGTGAGAGTTCACCAAGGAAAAGAGTAAAAGAAATGGGGTGAGAGTTCATCAAAGGGAAAAAAGAAGTAAGTAAAGTAAAGTAAGTGAAGTCGCACACCCGAGCCAGAAGGCTCATGACGGCCGGAGCTTAAACCCGGTTTCTATAGCATGAAGCGACTAGGAATATTGCTACTCCCCCCTGGATGGGATGCTAGTCCATGGCAGGGTTACCCCCAGGATTTTGTCGCCGGTATCCATTTATACACCTGGGTGGAGAGAGACAGTGTGGAGTAAAGTTTCTTGTCTAAGGAAACAACACGACGGCAGAGAGGTTACGACCACCTCGAGCGAAGGTTTGGAACTCAACTGGGGCTTCGGCAAGGCTGGCCTCGAATGCGGGTACACAGCCTACCAGTACATGGCAAGACATCTATTAGTTGAGACGGTTTGTGTATATGCCTTCGGACAGCCCAGGGAAGAGACCTCATGAAAGGGAACGTCTGTAAGTCAAGGTGGGCAGTCTCTCCCACCAGCGCTATCGGGTTAGGTTTGGGTTTAGTTTTGGGGAGTTAGACTAGGTTGTAGGGCAGATATCTTGGGCAACCTAGCGAAGGCCTCCTTAGTTAGTTATTAGTATTGGGGAGGAGCCTATCGTTAGTATGATAAGCAGAAGGACACTGAATGACACAAGGGGACGGTAGCCAAATTTATCCCCGATCTTATTGCCGTTCGACAATGGATGCAGTGTTGGATAGTTTCAAATTTCGCCTTTTACTTAAACACTACACTGGATCTATATCTCACGATAGAAGGAGCAAATGGCATTAAAAAATACGAGGTAAAAGTCGTGAATAGGCCTGCCACCGGCCAAACACAACAAGTTTGGTGGACAATTATCATTAAGCGTTTAGGTGCGAACCTTCTGGCTGTGATCCTAAGGTCGACAGGAATTTGCGTTAAAAATAATGCTATACATAAATTTACTGCCAAGTGCGTGGAATAAAGTTCCAAGTGGCTTTTGATATATTAACTTGTCAGATACGGGTACTGGTTACTAAAGACAACGGACAATTAACTATTATAGCGCGAAAGCGCGCGTGATATCGCCTATTCTTAGCCAAATAGAGTTGATTTCCTTTCAAAGAATCTGATCTACGGTGGAGGCTTTCCATTGTTCAATCGGCAAACTCTGAGCACGTAACAAGGCTGAAAAACTCATAAAAGAACATTGTCTTCCCCGTGAAATGTCATTAAATCGTTCGTGACCTTGATGAATGCTTCCAGCAACAAATAAGTTTGAATTAGGCATGATATATTAGCAAATAGAAACACACTTACCTTGAAGAAGCAAGCAAGAGAAGCGAGCGCGAAAGACGCATCCAGATCCAGGCGCATCTAAGTTATGATGATATCGTACTCGCCTGGGTGCTCGCAGCAATTAAATAGATGATTGTAAAGCTAAAGCGCTAATGGACTATACAGAATAAGCGCTATATAAATGTCACCAATTATTATAATTATTATTGATACTTAAAAATAATTGATAGAGTACTACTTACGTGCGCAATTACGGGTTGATCCTTTACTGAGAAGGAAATCTTCGACTGAGAGTGCATGCGAGAACGTGACGGGCATTTATATAGTCTCAAGATACACTTGGAACAGTACGTTGTCTTGACAGAGTGCTGTGGGTAGAAATGTAGCAGGAAGGATGTATAAACGAAACAGAAAGGATGACGTGTAAAGCACTCCAAACAGTCCGGAAGGATGTCCTAAGATAACAATGGGTTATAAATAACGGTGTATCTCTAAAATGGTAACTCTCAAATAAAGCAAGGACCACTTGGACAAACAGCACGGCGAAGTGAAGCCGGATCTTGGTATAGATCAGGATCAGCAGTATTGAATAAAACGTAAAACTAAATGCAAGGCTGATCGGACAGCTATAAAGGGTATTTTATTGCCCAATATTTCAGTTAGGCAAAACTAACCTTCATCAGGGGCTACAAAGAGCTAAGGAAAAATGGAGTAAAACCAAAAAATAAAATGGACGGCTAATTTTTGTTTTTAACTGTAGTGCAACCAGGCCCTAACTTGAGAGACCATGCTAGCGAGCGAGAGCTGCACAAAACAATACGATTAGTATAGGTAATCATACGGTTTCGAGTTCAATTTGGGATTAATTTGCACGAGTGAGTTTTTCAAAAACTCAAAATTGCACGAGCCGCTTCGGCGAGTGCAATTTGAGCTTTTTGAAAAACTCACAAGTGCAAATTAATCCCAAATTGAACGAGAAAACCGCATGATTACTTATTAATAATTATACATGAAAAAATTTGCATCCATTTTTGTTTGGAATTTTTTTTTTTTTGCAAAAATTTTTTTTTGAAAATTTTTTTTCTTTCATTTTTTTGGCAAAATAAAAGAAAAAAAAAATTTTTTTTCGATTTGTAATTTGCACTGGTGTTACACTTTTTGCACCGGTGTTACACGTTTTGCACTGGTGTTACACTTGAACTGCACTGCTCTTAGCCAATCAGAATCGAGTAATTTTTTCATGTATATTATTAATGAGCGAAAACAATGCCTCTGCACGTGCATTTTACATTTAACAAATTTACACCGGTTTTCCGTGGTGTGGACTCTTATTTACCACGATTTACGTCATCACATGGTCAAAATGTTGTGGACTCACATTTTTACCACAATTGTCGCTAAACTCGCAATCTGATTGGTCGACGTGAGTGGTAAATGAGAGTCCAGACAACGGTGCTGACGCTAACATCACGCGCACTTGAAAAAAAAAAACAATCAGATTGCGAGAAAGTTATAGACAACGCTTGCTCTTTCTTTGCTGTCACGTTTGTAACAAGACTTCGATTTTTCATCGTATTTTTTTCTAAATATTGTTGTAAAAAACAAATTTACATCGGTTTTCTGTGGTGTGGACTCTTATTTTCCACGATTTACGTCATCACATGGTCAAAATTTGTTGCTGACTCACTCGGCTGCGCCTCGTGAGTCCACAACATCTGTTGTTCTTTAATTAATTTCCATGGGAACCGCTAACACGGTTAAAATTCGGTGAACGCAAAAAATACGCGGCCGCATCAGGAATTTTGTTAAACCAGTTAATTTTAATTTTAATTTATTAATTAATTAATTGCAAATAACATACATACATACATACTTTATTGTAACTCCCTGCAAGGGTTTTTCAGTTACAAAATTATAAAAATTGCTAAAAGAACAAATAAATAACTAAATGACTAAGGTAATAACTACACATTAAAAAAAATAGTAAAATACAGTAAGAAAGAAAGAAAAAATACAATGAATTGAATTGACTATTTACAAATTCAGACTAATTAGAAAGAAGTAAGTTAGCAAGTCTTTTCCCAAAGACTTCAACCACTCTAGTGCGGCCGCAGCCATTGACATGGAAATTATATGGAAAAATTGTGAACAAAGAATCTTATTCCCAGAAGGTTTGAATTGGGTACAACAATGCGTTAGCCGAATTGGTCTATTTCCCTTCGTATTGGCCCTATTTTTGAGTTATTTTTACTCGGCTTACTCGAACTCGGCCGGACAACTCGAATTTTTCAATTCATTTCCCTTGGCCCAAATTTACCCCGATAACTCGAACTCTGTTGTTATGACTTCTCAAAATACAGTATCAAGAAAATAGGCTGCTTGTTATTTGATTGTAACTTCCTGATCACGTATTTAACATTCATTTCACGATGTTATCAGTCACTACCGGATGCGATGTCTTTTGCTTCGGCAATGGAAATAGGAAAACGCACATGGTTATACTTCTTTAATGTTGTTTTGTATTTAGTTAGACTGTAGTAATACACTGCAAACTTCGTTTATATTGCAAAAAAATGTACTCAAATGTTAAAGTTACACTTAGCTGGAAGTCATAATCTTTGGAATTTCTTGTTAATATCGGTTATTGTATTGTATTGTATATATTGTACGCAAATTGCGCGATGTTTATCACAGACGTAGATAATACAGCTATGTTCTATATCATCACTATTATCAACAATTGTCAAAAATAAATAAATTTCTAACCGACCCCGATAACTCGAAACCCAGCGGGGTTCTACTTACTTAATTCCCGCAACATCACACTGATGTCACGTTGTTTTGATATTGCTGTGAGTAGAAATGTAGCAGGAAGGGAAGGATGTATAAACGAAACAGGAAGTCAGGAAGAATGACGTGTAAAGCAAACAGTCCAGAAGGATGTCCTAAGATAACAATGGGTTATAAATAACGGTGTATCTCTAAAATGGCCGGCAGGCGCGCGGGAGGGGTGGTGGTGGGTGGGGGGTGGGGGCGGGTTGATGGTTAACGGCGAATGGACAAAAGGGAATCTTTAAGTAATGCTCCACATAAGAACTACGGTAAACTTCATTGTTATGCGGCATTGGCTCTTTCCTACATAGAATGTCTTTAGTTTCAAGAATAGAGGAGTGGCTGATGGTTCATAATTATATTTCAGTGTACAAAATAAAGAAAATCCATTTGCGTCAAATAAATTTTGAATAGCAAAAGACAATAGCTTATAATTTTGCTTCTTTGATGAAGTTTCCCAAATACAATATCTTTTAAAAATTGCTTGTTGTGCGATTGGGTCTCAAATTACCTGAAACCTTAAAAAAATTGGACAAAATGCACCTTGAACCTTAACTTTTAAGCGGTTTTTGAGACTAGGCCAAAAAAAGTTGACATTCCATCGTGCATTGCCGTTCCACGTTCTCTGATTTCCCTACCCTCTGTTGTAAAAGGACAAGATTTTAGCATATATATATGACTTTCACTGCTCTTGTAAAAATGTTTCTTGTAAATATAAAAGATACAAGGGAGTTTTTTATTTACGCTTTGTTGGTGTTGAACACAAGACACAACAATGTTCTGCTCCCAAACACAATTTTGGAATGGCATGTACATTATAACACCATTCTCTGTTTGTGTGGTGTACTGTGCATCTGCAATGGCCGTATCTTTTAAAGCTTGCCTCAAGATGAACTTAAATACGCATCGTGTATAAATAAATGACGTTTTGAAATTCATAAGTTAGATTATTTGTAAAAAAAAAACCGTGATTGAATTAGTTTTAACTGTTTTTGTTTATCCATGATGATGATTCCTGCCGCTGTTTCCTACGTCATAGACATGTTTTTTCTTTAATAGTCCACACTATTTTGTGCTTTGTTTAATTTGTAGCTTGTAAGAATAAGTTCGTGAGACAACATTTTCCTTTCTAACAAGCAATCTTATTAGCCTAACGAAAATAAAATTCCTGTAGACTCGGATTATTCATCTGATTTTTGTATTTTATTGAACTGAGTAATGAAATCGTATTTGCAATTATGAATACAGGTTCAGTGGATTCCGCAAAAATGCGTGATATCGAGAGACATACCTTTTCAAATAGAACACTTATATATGCTAATATTGTGTCAATCTTTATTCTCGCAATTCTGTATCGTACAAAACAATCATTTCATAATCGATAAAAGACCTCTTAAAACGGGACTATCGTGTTAATTATCGCATGCAGGCCCTACGAGCCTTAGTTAAATTTTGGTACAATATTTTAACCCTATCATTAAAAAATATAATTTAATAATTTATATTGCGCAAAATACATGAGTGAATGATCAGATGCGCAATTACAACTACATTAACATGAGCTGGCGTTTTTTGCTAGTTCCATTGGAATAGAAATAATCTCCAGGGATATTGACTGATGTTTTGGAAGGTAAGCCCTTGAAGGGATAGATGAGAGGCCCTAAAGGGGGTCGGACACCTTATTGAGAATTATATAACGTAAAGTTGGCACTTATCCCCATCTAGAATCGAACCTGTCAACTAGCGTATCGACTGTTAGACACTGTCAATTACCACTATGGCACCACCGTGCCGCTCGGGTCAATTCGGCTTAAATTTAACTATTGACCTGCTAACCCGAACCGTAACCCAGCTAAACAGCTAATCCGTTTTTTACGTCATATAATTTTTAATAAGGTGTGCGATTTCCTGTAGGAGCCTCACTTCTATCCCTTCAAGTGCCCTCCGTTTTGTGATTTATGTCTTTTTCACTGAAAAGGAAATTTTGACAATTAAACGGTAAACCTCGTTTTTTAATGAAAAAGTTTTCATGTGTGTGTGGAGAGGGTTTGAAGGAAATAATAAATAATTTGTTATAAGTCAGTCCCAAAATGGCTTTGAGAATTATTTTTTTTGTCTGTCTAAATATCGCTTATAACTCCATCGTTATATAAAAACTCGAGGGCGTAATATTCCATAGCATAGAGGACTTTTCCGCCTAACCGTTATAAAATACTATAGCTATAAATTAGAATGTATAGCTAGAACTTAAAAAAATATATTTTACCAAGCCCCGAAAGAGTTTATAACATTCCAAACAATTCAAAGGGGACAGACCGCAAATAAATGTGGCTACTAAATATATTTGAATTTCGTAACTGTTCATCAGTAGGATGCCCAAAATGCGTGCAATTCCACAATTGGTTTCGGCTCCATTAAATCCTATACCAATTGCAGAACATTTTAGGAGGAGCCACCCACAGTGTGAGCACAGTTACTGACAAGACATATCAGTTAGGAAAACAACGCAAAATAAATGTAGTACGTTAAATAACGAACTAAGCACACACGTCAACTAAACAAGCTAAGCACGCGCACGACTCAAGGAAAATTGCGCGCGCGCGCACACTAGCATTAACCTGAATAGAAGCAATATAGAAATTTAATAGGGGCGCTAGAATAATATAAAGGATCTGAAATAACAAAGGATACGGCGGTGTTTCTCAATTTTGGATTGCTAGTTTAATTTCTCGTAGTGTAGTGCCATATTTCTCAATGATAGCACTGTGGCGTTTGAAGAATTTAGTCAATGATTTACGAAGGAGTGAAGATTTGAACCCTTGGTGAAGGAGACGTGATGAAAGTCGGCGAAGTCTATGCATAAAATCCAACTTCGATGTGCAAATTCTAGCATATCTTACCAATTGAGATATATAAACACCATAAGCCGGATTGGCTGGAATGTTGCTGTCCATATGAGGGAAATTGACAATCCGAAATGAGAAGCCATCCCTCTTGTCGTAGACACTGAGATGGAAAGGTGTGTTGCTGTCACCATTCTTGATTCTCGTGTCCAGATAACACACCTCATTTGATGTTAAGGTAGTGTTCTTTAGTTCCAGGTCCGACGGATAAATGTCGCTGATGTAATTTCCAAACTTTTCATTGTTAACGCTCAATAAATCGTCGATATAACGAAAGGTGTTGCTAAATTGGACAGCTATGGTCATATCTTGCTTCATTGTTCTTAGCATGAAGTCATACTCGAAGGTGTGGAGGAACAGATCAGCCAACAAAGGTGCGCTGTTAGTGCCCATAGGTATGCCAATAATTTGCCGAAAAACTGTGTTTCCGAAGCGGACGTAGATGTTGTCGATAAGAAAGTCAATAGCGAGGCACAGTTCCCTACAGGAGAAGTAAGTGTACTTCGTAGATTTCCTATCATTAGCCCAGAATGTGTGGAAATTATTGGTTGCTATGAAATTTTTTCCTCTGGTGTTAAAAACCCTTTCAAGTAGATCATGGAGTTGATGTTTAAGTTTAGCGTGTGGAAGGCTAGTATAAAGAATGGAAAAGTCCCAAGTACTCACATGATTAAGCGAAAGTTGTTTGCCCTGCAATGTGTGAATAACATCCAACGAATTGTTGATGACCCACATGCAATTAACTCCTGTTCGTTCTAAAATAGTCTTGCAGTATGAAGTACAGTGACTCTTGACCAGTTTAAGGCACTCAGTTTTCAATTTAGAGATCTTAGTAGTAGTGCAGGAACTTGAACCTGCAATAAGACGTGCTTTGTATGGTGTCTTGTGAAGTTTTGGTATCCAATATATTTTGGGCAAATTTTTCTCCAATGTCCAAGATTCTAGTATTCCTGAATTGAACTTTCCATTTTTATCTGGGTCCATACGGTAAGTTTGAGATGATGTTTGTTTTTCTATTTGATGCGATATTCTTCTCCGCTCTAACTCTTCTTCTTCATCTTTGAATTCTTCATATGATTCAGGTGGTGTGTCTACATAGTCATCCATATCGTCAATTTGTTCATCTTCAGGAGACAGGCTCCTCACAACTCTAGAAATATCAGTTTTTCCATCTGTAATCTGAGCTTCTAGGAGTTCTAAGTCATCTATATCACCGCGGTTGATATCGTCCGGAACGCGGGCCAGAAGTTCCGCGTTGAGTTTTGAGAGTTAGGATCCTTAGACAAACGAGAGAGCTGATCTTCCAGTGCTTCCTGCAAAACTTCCAAATCCTTGCCATTGTATTTAGAATCTGTATAATCCTGGTCATTGTTAGGATTTTTATCTCCTGTAAGTGGCTGCGATTGATGAGAGCGGTCATCTCGATCATCATGGCTATCTAAGTCGTTGTCCCCTAAAGTCGACTTTAACTTGCCAACTGCTAAATAATGAGCCAAGGTTTTATCTTCCTTGTCTCTTTCAATTCATTGACGCGAGTTTCATTTTCATTTTCTGGACAATGCGGCTTTCGGGCTATCGATGAATCATTATGCTCGAAAGCATTGTGAAATTGATGCAAAGACCTGTGCCGTATTCATTGACGTTGTCCAAATCAGGTCCATATTCTGGTGGTAGATCACCCTCCTCATCACCTTCAACAGCCTTTTTCACGTTTTCAAAGAAATCCTCTCCATCTCCATCACCAAATTGGCTTTCCTTTTTATCTTCGTCAATTTCTTCGAACGAATTATCTTCCCTTTCAAACAGGATGAAACCTTCAAGGAATGTATTTTTATGGTACAGGAATAATATAGGGTAAAAATATTGTTTCAATTTGCCAGGAAAACGCTGGCATCGACGAATTAACAGAAAGTAATGCGATTTTTTAATATTTTAATGGAAAATATTCAACCCAATTTTATTCGAAAACGCTCTCATAGATTTTTTTAAACTTTGCAGTCTTGAAGACTTACATTTAGACTATAAGCCACATACAGTCGTTTTAAAAGTTTAGGTCTATAGATGTTGAGAAAATTACTAATATGCAAAAACAATGACTGTATCAGATTGTTGTTATGGTAACGCCAATGTCAATCAAATCTACTTTTTTGGAAAGTTTATTTTATCTCTAGATGATATGTGTGAAGCAGCTTGCCTGACCGAGCTCAGACAGTGAAAAGTATCAGCCGTTCAAAGTTGGGGTGTTATGTCGTCAAAAAACCCAGTCGAGCCACCTTTTACAGTGCGGCTACTGTTACCGGGGTCACCCAGACAAAGTTAACCAATCACAAAGCAGAACCAGAACGGGACAATAGATTGCAACATTTTTAACTTCAGCCAATAAAATGTCGAGTACAGAACAATGAAATTTCAACTTGTTCACTCGTGAAGCTTATGTTGAATAAAGCTTTAGCTAGCGTTGACTTTTCGATTTAAAAATTTGAGTAGTTTCACATGCTACATGAATGAATGTCATGTGTCATGCAAGTGAGCGAGAACTGATTTCAAACTCTATGAAAGCAGGGAACGCGACAGCCGTATGTTTGGGCAAATTGCGTGGCGGATTTGAATTCTCGAAAAAAATAACAACTCAACCGCTGGCTGTATGCAAATGTTACAAGGTACACTGCCAGCGTAGCATATTAATATAAGCATTTATTTTCTAACCGTTTGAAAAAGAGCGGCTCCTTCATTTCAATTCTTTTTTTATTGAATTGTTGTCAGAATTTTTTCCATTGCAGATTTTCTTGCGGTTTGAGCACTAGATGGGTTTCTTTAATCTCCCAAGGCGGTCGTGGCGGTTTTGAAGAAATCATTTTGGTGAAAGTATTAAAAGTCTATTTGTGTATGCCAAAACAAAAAGAAATAATTATTAGCCAAACCTAGAACTCTGTGAAAAAAATATTCTAGTCTGACGGTTGATTTTTTTTTGTCAGGAATTCATCGCGAGGGAGTTGGATTTACTGTTTTGAATCGTCTGGAAATTAATAACTTGTCCAGAGTGGATTCGTCGGTTTCTTTGATGCTTCATGATCCGAGTGATCTTGGATTAGTGATCCGGATCCGGATCATCCCAAAGGAAGGCACCCGTAGTTGTCGACGAGAGGATCTTTTTTTATTTTTGGTTTACAAAGTTTTTCAATTTCAATGCATTCAACTGCATTTGGCGTGAGAACGGTGCGCCCTCTGTGACCTTTTGGAGCATGAAAACACGAGTTGGTCAAATCATTTTGAACAAAATGACGGCTGGTTCCAAGTTCTTGAGCAATCTGGCGCTGAGATGCCCCATTGTGATGCAGATCCAAGACCCCTTCGCGAATAAAGTGAGGCAAATGTCTCCCGTTATCGAAAAGTCCACCAGCCTGATTGATTCTGAGCTGAACAGACATAATTTTGACTTCTCTTTTCGGGAACGGAACATTAACGGGTGAAAATTGAACAAACGGTCATGAATTTGGTTATATGAAAGCAAATTTCTTTCGAAAAATGATACTGTTTCCCTTGAGGTCCGCATGCCCAATTCTTTGTTTAAGGATCGGTCTCTGATTGGCTAAAAGTCCTCGGGCGGCCTCGGTTGAGGTAGTTGCACTGTAACGGTGTCACAGAGTGCTGCACAGACTACATAGCTATAGAGGGCTTTGTGGCGTTTTGATGATACCACAAAGTGCTGTGTGTGACAAAATTTGTGGGAACAAGATTATTTTCAAAAGATCATACCATATAACTTAACGTGTTTCAATGAAGCAACCAGTTTTCAAAGTTAATATCCAGCTAAGTCATCACAAAGCGTTTTGTGGCATTTTATTTGTGCACAGTGTGCTGCACAGAGTACATAGAGCGCTTTGTGGCGTTTCGATGAAGGCACAGAAGGCCAAAAAGTGCTTTGTGATAAGAAAATTAGTGAGAACGCAATTATCTTCAAACAATCTGCGATATGCTTGGGAACTTGGATAAAATATCCAGTTTTCAAAGTTTGTCCCGCCAAATCACCACAGAGCGCTTTCTACTTCGAAGTCTCGTTCCTAGATCATCACAACTGGTGATTCAAGTAAAGATGAGTAACCACAAAGCGCTCTAGGACTGTATATCATAGGTTATAATTTGAGATCAAAGTTGGAATCAAAGTCGTTGTCGATAAAACAACGAAAACCGGCGGCTAACGATTCTGTAAACATCAGTACGGTGTAGAGTTAAAGGAGGACTTCATGTCGCGTTTTGTCCGTAGCCACTGACTAAACCAAAGCATATATTGAATAACGTGTTGATGTGACCAGTACTCATCATAAAGAATCAAACCCTGAGTGAGCAGACGCAGCGAAAATTATTATTACCATTTGTTTTTTTTTTTTTCGCGCAGAGTCGAAGTGATTTAGTTTGTGCTTACTATTATTGTAGTTCATCAGTCAAATTTTGAATGAAACGATTTGATAAAAAAGCAAGGCTGATAAACGGTACGGAAACGACTATATTTGTAAAAAAATCCAATATTTCGAAAGGCACAGCCTTTCTTCTTCAGGGTCTTACAGATAATAACACGTAAGGCAAAAACACGTTACAATTTAAATTTAAAAGGGGGCGGGGGATAAAATATGATACTATGACAGAATAAACTGAAGTGACAAAGTAAATGTAAATAACCGTAAATAACTAAGCAATATAGAGGTAAGAAAAACATGCAACACAACACCACAGTAAATATAAGTAATGGAAACTGAGAAAAGATGTCTGAAAGGCTGTGCCTTTCGAAATATTGCATTTTTTACAAATATAGTCGTTTCCGTACCGTTTATCAGCCTTGCTTTTTTTTTTTTATCAAATCGTTTTATTATTTTATAGCTGATCAGATCCTTTACTACAGGATCCGGTGCTTCTATCTCGTTACGGTGGTCTTTGCAAATACAGTTACTTGTTTTAAATTTTGAATGTTATGATTCAAAAAGACTGAAGAGAAATAATAATTTATCAGTAAAATGAAACATGCCGGTATCACTGCCTCATAAATTTGCAAGTATCGCGATCGTTAAACTAGTTAACCTTGTGCTTTTCACGACAGCCTTGGAGCTGTACAGGTTTTTTTTTGTCGCAATGTGCTCGTTACACGATGCCAAAGCAACACCAAATTGAAGAAAAGGCACGTATGACTAAGCCGGCCTTTTCTCCTCGAAATGAACGAGGTTTGCAGGTCAAATATTTTTACTAGCCCCGACCCTCCCAAATGGACAATTTTGCTCAAAGACCGAACTGCAACAGAGTTTCTTTACCAGTCTTAGCCGAGTGTTGCAAGATAGATCACACGATATGATTGGCCCAGCATATCGTATTACGTCAGAGGACATATTCACCACGGAGGACATAACTGCAACGGTACAGGTGTTCAGATTGTGAGGAGCAGCGAAAAGCGGCGCGCGGCGCTTGGGTCTGCGCGAGGGAAGACTGGGAGAGACTCGCCCCAGCCTCCCCTCGTTTTTTCTCTTACGCCCTATTTTTCTTTCGCGCGCCACAAACTTAACGCCTGGAACAGGTTATCTCGGCTGATATGTCGTGTTTTCGTCATATGTAACAATAAACCGATAAAAAAACCGATTATCGGTTTCTGTCGCATTGGTGTCTTGCAAAGTCAACTTTTTTACGTAGTCAGATCAGCCTTGCAGTTTATTGTTATGTTTGTTCATTTTTTCGGCTGATCATTAGGTCTTTTAAGCTCCTGGTCTTTTGAAGATCCTACGTATCGTTAGCAGCATTATCGTTTGCGGTCGTTTGCAGATTTTACTTTTATTTCGTCATATGGCCAGGAGCTTGGTTTAAGCGTACTTAATTATCTTGAAATACGGAAGAAAAAATCGCCATAGGTCAGTTGAATGCAAAGAGGCCTAAAATATTCAAAATTCAACAAGAATGGTAATTTTGATTTATTGGACCACCTGTCACGATATCAAATTTGTTGAAATGAAATCCACTTCCATCCTTGCAATCCTGCACTTTATCTCCAAACTACTGCTTCTCTTTTGCTTTCTAGATTCTTTTGATCTAATGAAGTTGTATAGAGTGTTTTCACTGACGTCAAATCAAAATTCAGAAGCAGTTTTCGATTCTAAAATGTTTACGGAATTGTAGAGAGTGTAAAACTACACATCTAGGCCAAATTTTGAAGCTCAAGAGCATTTCATTCAAGAGTTATAGGCGAATGAGTATAGACAATTTTAGTAAGAAATGTATGGAGCGGCCATCTTGGTTTCCCACTTAGGGACGCCAACATGGCGGCCAAAACTTTGAAGACTTTAAAGCCTTAATAACACCAAAAATCTCATCACAAAATTGTATTCACTATAAGAGGCATGAAATCGGCTTATAAGCATCTATAATTCATTAATAACTTTCAACTAGGTCAATTTTGTTTATTTTTACGGCTTATCTGAAATAGCGTGACGAATTGCGTGACACATTTACAACCTTTATAAATCGAAAACGAAACATCGTTAAAACCTGAAACTTTTGTGAAAGATTATAACACTGGTATCCAAAAACCATGTTAGAAACAGCTTTGTAGGATGTACACATTAGATTTTTTAATGTTTATGACGTCATGTGAAAACACTCTATATTGGGTGGTATTTAGCGATATAATATGGAAATTTTGTTATTACGGCGGGTCTCCGCTGACCTACAACGCATGGGCACTGGAGACTAGATTTTTGACGTAGTTAAGTTTCTAAAGTGAAAGTTTTCTGTCCGCATTCGAAGCTGAAAATTAGTTAGCATAAGATGGGAAATTCGAATTCTTGCTATTCCTGTGGAAGGCCGAAATTTGGCATCTATAAGGACTATAAGTACTGCCAAAGGTATGTAGAGAAAGCGCTGTTTTACACTGATGTTTGAATTTGTGCATATATATTCCGAAACAAAGCTATTGCACGTTAAAATAACACGCAAGAATGTCTAATTTAATACGTTCTATTTTCAAAGCAACCTTCAAGTGTCTTTTTTAGCACATAGTTTAAAAAATTGATGCTTCGATATTGATTTCATTGGTCTGTTTTACGGTTCGGACATAGAGTCTTTCGGCCAACTGATTGCTTTACCAGCGTGCAAAGTTTGCTTCCAATATCAAGTTATCACTAGACTAATAAAACACTTCTTTGTCTCAGAGATCATAGGCAATCGGATAAACAGCTTTTGGGGGGCTATCATGAATACTTCTTTTAGTGTGAAAGATAAAAAGAACATCGGCTAGACATACAGCATGACCACAAGTGCCCAGTACGTTGTAGGGTATGTACCTCGAACGATTTCGATCGCACAAATGTTGATGGTATCGTTTCTCGGGAATATTTTTCGATTTAGTAATATTAAATTCACATCCCACTGCTTTTACGCAGTTTGAAATCCTTTGTTTAGTCCAAATGACTGTGTCCGTTATTCAAGATCGAACTTTCTTTTACTAAACCTAATAAATCTTTAGTTTTTGTCATTCCCTTGACATAACGCCCAAAGCTGTCTTTAGAGTGTGAGAAATGATTCTGCGCTCATTGCAGGGTTATCCTATTAAAATGATTTTGAATTTAACTGCATGTAAAGTATATGTTCAATATATATAGTAGTGGTGAAAGATTCTTTAACTATCCGTTTGATTACCGCATTTGTAGGTTGTATTTGTAATATTTGTCTGTGAAAACAAACCCAAAAAGATGGCGAATTCTTGGAAATTTTGCGGAAGTGAAACCTCAAAGTGCCCTGGTGGTGTCTCTGTTTTTAGATGTCAACAAAGATACAAACTGGCGTAATAATCACAGTGAAACCTGATTGATCTATTCTTTTCAGGAACATACAACAAATAAAATAAACGAAGACTATGAAAGTCGTATTTCTGTTTTTCCACACTGTTTAAAGTGGTACTACGACGAAAATTTGTTATTTTGTTTTCCACTTTTTTCACCAGCAAACTATCAAATAGGCCCAAAATAATAGGAATCGCGATAAATTAGTTTGGTATATGCGTAACGGCACTGGAAATTTCTAAATGAAAACTCCGTGAAAACCGTCCGCCATTACTCAGTTCGGTGAAGCAGTCTTACTTCTGATCACGTGACGTGACGTAAAAGACTCAACCATTTATTTGCATTTGGCGTCATTTGGCAGAGAAATAAAGCGGAATTTGAGAGGCAACAATTCGGAAAAGAACTTCGCGAATCGAATAGGAAAATTAGCCACGTTTGTCACGTTTATTTTGCTGCGTTGAGTCTCTACGTCACGACTCGCCCCAACTCCCCGAAATTTGTGTCCCGGCCATTTTTTTAATCGAGTAATGGCGGCAAGACGATTTCGAAAATTACATTTCAAATAAACACACTTCCAGAGCGAATTTCGACCCAAAATTTGGCACGGTAAGTAATACTTACTTATATTTTTTTAAATATGTAAACGGAAAAGAAAAGAAAATCTTCGTTATTAGTTTCCTGCTAAGGAAGTTTTAGGTGATATCAAGCTAACACGGAAATGTGGTTTTAAATTGGCCACCGTAAGGGAGATTGGCCACCGACGCAGTACCACAGTTTCTTCAGCCGGACACTAACCAATTTAACTGAATTTTCACTGATAACACTATTTTTGTCAGTCACGTAGCTGCCTGTGATATAATATTAGGCATATTTTGAAAAAAATGTTATATTGTGCCATTAGTGTTTTAACTTACTTAACTAAATGATTTGTTTTGGTCTTTGAGCAATGCCTTTTACTGAAAGAGTTACGTGACATTTTTCAGTTGCATGGAAAGACTGTTTCCGTCTTGTAGCTACTGCAAGAAACCCATCCTTTCTAACGAAGTGGCATTTCACGGCATGCACAAGACTCCGTAAGTGTCGTACATCGTATCTAAATAGCAAAGTAGTTGATGTGTTTTAGGTTGTTTGTTACTTTCTGGGGGCTCGCTACTGTCGGGATTTATTAAAGTGCACATGAAGAGAAATTCCACTACCGTTTTTTTAGGGTTTATGTTGTTTATATAACCTTTATTTCATTTTCAGTCTTCCTCTTTTGCGTAAGAGGATCCACTATTTTTAGCGGTTTGAAAACTCCCGCCGGGACCTGAAATTTGCGACATTTGAGCGCGGCCCAAAAGGTGTTTGTGACGTCAGTCGTGTGTTCGATCACAACAAAACATGGTTGAGAAGGGGACGAACCCGGGGCTAAAACACGCGTCGCTTTCAGCCATATTTAATCGAAATAATCCTCCCACTAGTTACCAAAACTCCACTGTAAAACGAGTGACGCGTCCGTTGTAAACACATTAATAATAATAATAATAATAATAATAATAATAATAATAATATAAATTAAGAGCATTTTACAGTCTCAATGCTCTTACCGTGGTCACCTGACATAAAACCTAACAATCCTACAAGAAGAAAACTATAGACTATAGACTGTAACGCTACTATAATACTGTACAATACTGCTATGATACAACAATAATATGTAAGAATAATAGCGGAACACTTGCCAGGCCGAAGGCCTGGCTGCGCAGCCCCATACTCATAGAACCAGAACCTGTGTCCGTCATTTTTCATGGTCATGGCTAGCGGAATGTTTCGCGGGCGCGCGTGTGCCCTCCGTCCGCCGTCGCACAGGACCGGACTACTGTACTACTGTAGTTCCGCCGCCGCGCAGGACTAGCTCTCGGGCGCGTATGACGTCGCAAAACATCCGCGTACAACGTCATGTTGAAACCAAAGCGAGGCTTTGTTTTTCGCGCGGTTACACGGCCGAATGTCACGTCATCTAGAAAAACACTTTGATGTTTTGCTGTGAATTTACTAAGCGGAGAAAACCGTTTAAATTAAAGGCGTTATTTTCCTGAATATTTCGCGGTTTGCTACTCAAGACAAGGATACTAATTAAGGGATACTCAGAAGCCGCTTTAGTGGAAAAAGACGAGCTTTCAGGGATAAAATCTTGCTTCGAGGAACTTCATGTATTACGTTTTTATCAAATGCATGCGGGAGATGTTTGTTTTCTACGGATTTGAGAACCAGAAGCGGAGATTTAAATTTCCAAGCAAGCGAGCGACTTAAAGGTAAAACAGATTACAGTTTTCGATGAGAATTTATGTTGATATCAATCTGAGTGACTTTTTATTGGTGTTATTGTTAGTTTTGGAGAATTGATTTTAAAACGTGCTTAAATTCAGTTGTATCGATCCAGGTGATCGATCTCTTGAAATTCATCGAAGAAAGCTTGAACTCGATGAGCTATAATTAAATGGTACGTGTTTTGCTTTTAAACGTAAACTAATTTGAATAAATTTTTTCAAAAGAAGATTGTATTGTCCATTTTTATGTGTTTGTTCATTCATTGGATAGTTTGAAAAGCGATTTTATGTAAACAAAACAAGACTTTGATTTTATAGTACAGTTCTATCTTCACTCGCATCGCCTTATGCAAATATGTTTGTGTATTTTTCAAATCAGTTTCTCGGGCAATTTTTGACAAACAAAAACTGTATTTTATTCGGAAACTAGTGGTACTAGTTATTCTAGACAGAGAAAAGTTGTTTTTGTGAACTTTTGTACGGTCTATAAAAATGTACTGTGCAGACGGTCGCGTAATACTGTTTTTGAGAATTGTTAAAATTGAACAATCTTAATTCTTGTGCTTCCAACCTTTCACCTTAGTTAAGTTTCACCTTAGTTAAGTTTCACCTTAGTTAAGCTTGTTCAAAGTGCGACGCTGTTAGGCTTGGGCTATCTATATATATTAAAAATTAAAAATCACATATTGAAAAAATAGGTTTTAAGCTGTGACTTAAAAGTGTTAGCAGACTTACAGTTGCGAAGGTGTAAAGGAAGCGAGTTCCATAACATGGCAGAGGCAACAGAAAAATATGACATCACTAGAACCCAGGTCCTTGTCTAATATGCCCAACTTGCGTCGCTTGTTAAAATATGTTCCCGCCACTTCAAGTGGCTTATTTTCCCATCAAGATTACCGAAAAAAGAAATGATAGTGAAATTTCAGTTCATGTGCACTTTAACAGCCACAGAGTTTTGAAGTTTCTTTGGGGGGAGGAGGGTTCGCTACTATCGGGGAGTCGTTGGTTCCTGAACGTTACGGTAGTATTGTAAGTTACCTTAACGTTCGTTTTTCAAAACTCTCAAAGTATTTTGGTCATCAGGAGTCTTTTTTAAAATGTGTTGTTATCGAATGGCGGTCATTCGCTTTTATCCCGCAAACTAGCCCGTCGTGGAATTTTATTGCTTAGATTTTTCAGTCGTGAATACGCAAATCGTAATAGGCCATTTGCACGATGACGTCATTTGACTACTACTACCAGAATCCTTCAGTTTTTTGTTTTGTAGTG
The DNA here is from genome assembly GCA_022457155.1 of Cladopsammia gracilis. NCBI lineage: Eukaryota > Metazoa > Cnidaria > Anthozoa > Scleractinia > Dendrophylliidae > Cladopsammia > Cladopsammia gracilis. Next base: position 943,705 of record JAJGOT010000237.1, on the reverse strand, counting down.
CAAATTAGGGCTATTGTTATTTAAACCGCACTGGGATTACAAAATTTAAATAAGAAAGGAAAAACGAAATGAATTCTGGTAGTAGTAATCAAATGACGTCATCGTGCAAATGGCCTATGAACGGGTTATCAGAGAAGGCAAATATGTAAATTTTAACTCCTGGAATCACTGGATTGTACACTTTTTTGTAATTCCCCAGTGTATTACCTCATCCAGCTGTCTCGTTTTACACAATGCATACTTATGGACGCTAAGATGTTTTCATCGTTTGAAACCTGTTTATCCTTCAATTCTTTGACTTCAAACGCAGTATGGAAAATTACAACACTCCAGATCTGTTGACTTCGAATGGATTTTGTAAACGCTACAGCATGATAAATGTTCCTAAATGTGAAGCCTGCGAGAAAGCGCTCGGTCTCGGGGGAAGGGGGAGCATAAATTTTGGTTTGAAATGCTGAATTAATAAAACATGTCTTAGCGTGACACAAATACGCATCGAAAACTGTTTACTCGTCAACTCTTTGACTGCTTTGTGAAACAACAAAAAGCTTATAGACCGATCATAGGGAACCCACGCACTTATTTGTAAACTGAATACGCTTATTTCAACACAAACACGGATAAAATATTGAAATTTAACAAATCAAATCACTCGTTTATTTGCTGGTCCAGTGGTGTAGGGTGCTGGATTTCTCAACCAGTGTTACCGGGAGCGCTGGCGTGTGTTCGAATCCCGATACAGTATTTGTTTTCCTTTCTTCTATTTTTAACGGAAATTTGATAAAGTTGGCAAACTTTATCGAAACTCTATTTTCTAAAATTGCGACCCAGAACATTCGACTCTAAAAATCGATATTTGTAATTAAAGTTATTTACCGCAGGTCCGCAGTGACGCCGCTAAAAGTCAACTTTTATATGGATCTGTTCCTCAAGTGTATACCTCTATATACCATTAATGTTTGGGTGAATAATCTTTCATTTAGAGCGTTTCGTATCACGAGTTGGTTCATTGGAGCCTTTGATTTATTTAAGTTTGTAATTAGACACGTCGTATACGACACAGCTCTTCCGTTTTATTGCCTATCGCCGGACAACGAATAAAAAGATAACCCCCCCTCCACCCCTCTCCCTGCCTGGTTAAAACGGGATGGTTCAAGCAATGACTACCAATGGTAATTACTTCTCAGGGTATGATTGTTTCATTAAGAAAAATTTAGACCCAGGTCTCAATGAACGCTCCACCACAGGAATCCCAAGCGTAATGTTTGTATAATAATGATATTTTAAAATAGAAAATATAAGACATTGTATGGAATTTCGAACTGAATGTTTTAAGCAATATCTAAAATCTGTTCAGCCCTTGTTATTATGACGAATAAGCCACTCAAGAAAATCACATAGCAGTTCAAAATTGGCGTCATAAATCCGTGAAAATCAGAATCAAGACCACAGATGCGAGGAATAGACAGATCAAACAGGTCACTGTGCACAAGTTCGAATTTCCATACATTGTCTGTCTTATATTTTAAATACAATGTCTTTCTTAAAGTGTATATGACAGTGATTTTTTTATTTGCTTGATCGAATCTACATGATGTTCTGATAAGAAAATGGAAAAAAATTTTCGATATCGATTTTCCTTCTCCGCGTTTGGGCCGTCTAAAAACGTGAAATTTCACTTCCGGTGTGTTACAAAACCGCGCAAGAAGAAAGACTGGAAATAGTCCGCTGTGACGTCAATACAAGAATGCCAGTGTCGCGATTTCTCAGTTCCTCCGTTTTTTGGTGCGTGTTGCTACAACCATAGACAACACACCCTAATAGAACCATGTTTCTTCCCAGGGCGCATCAAAAAATGTCAGGAACTGAGAAACCTCGACACCGGCATTCTTGTATTGACGTCACAGCGTACTATTTCCAGTCTTTCTTCTTGTGCGGTTTTGTAACACACCGGAAGTGAAATTTCACGTTTTTAGACGGCTACAACGCAGAGAAGAAAAATCGATATCAAAAAATTTTCTTATCAGAACATCATGTAGATTCGATCAAGCAAATAAAAAAATCACTGTCATATATACACTTTAATATATTTCAAATATCATTATAGCGGTTACCATTAACACGCGACCCTTCGCTCTTCATCCCCGAAGGTCAAACTTGAGTTTGGTGGACGTCAATAAAAGAAAAGCCGTACTTTTTAACATTGTTTTATTAAATTCCGACTGGATTCCGAACAATTTTACCAAAAAGAAATAGTAAATATTTTAAAACAATAAATTTCAAAGTCAATTGTAGTTTCAAAAGAAGATTTCATTCAACTGATATTAAAAACTGGCGCTTCGTGCAAACGCGGCTTCATGAGTTGTGATCCGCCTACAAATTTAACGGCTTTTCTTTGTTTGACGTCCACTAATACTCAACTTTATCCGACTGTTTTGAAGGCGGAGGGGGGGGGGGGGGGTGGCGTGTAAATGGTAACCGCTGTAATAATTGAGTTCGACGTTAGGAGAACGCCATCCTAATTTCAACCGGATTTGGATATCCTGTGGTCGATGGGATGCCTGTGCATGCCAGGCGTGACGAATTGAGATTTTTTGGTTCGATGGACGGGCGATGTTCAAAATCTGCGCCATTTTGAATAATTATTATGCGCGCGCACCAATTTTAAGCCCAAAAACTGGCCAAAGAAATTGCGGCTCCACCTTTTCAGCTGAAAAATACCTCGTGCGTCCGTAGCGTGGATATCTTTGGATTATTCCATTTTCGGTAAGTGCAATCATTTTTCTCAACATGCGATGTTTCATAAAAAGTTCATCGCTTCAACTTGTCAGAGCCTTACCAGGAAAGTTTTTAGTACTCCAAGAGCATGTGGAAAGCCCGACGTCGACGCCCCAAAACAAACCGAAGACCTTCGCTGCTTTCCTGCTTTGAATTAAGCTTAATGTCCTCAGTCGAGTTTGCTGAACAACAAAGCAAATCAACCGATTACTTTGAGCCAAAGTTGTCTCAAAGCAAATCAACCAAGCCATTGTGCTTTGACCCATAGCGGTCGCAAATACAAACCAAACAAACCGAGTTATTGTATATGTACTTGTGGCCATTGCGCCAAACTTACATGTTACCTTGCAACTATTCAAGTTACTATCATTCATGTTATTGTTACAAAATTAGTCTCACACAATCAGTATCTGAAACACATTGTAATTAAGTAGATAGACTGTTTTGATACATTTTGTGGTTTCACTATTAAAATTATTGTTGTTCATGTTGCTGTTTAAATACTTCGTGTTTCTCAATTAATGTCTCAACTAATTTGCTCCTATCTTTTTCCTATGATTTTAGCTAAATTCATTGAAATTCGAACGCACTTATTAATCTTTGATTACTGCTAGTTATACTGACATTACGCTTGGCCCCACCAGCTCGTACGCCAATGTTCGTCCCGGTTGAAAGAAAAGACGTTTTGAACATAAGGTTTCTTCCAAGGACGAAACGGCTTTCACAACCATTCCAGACTAGTGAAACCAATAAAATTCTTCCCAGAGTGGAAATCAATCCCTAGTTAACAAAAACGTTGTCAATTTCGCCACATTTTCATATTAGTTGGAAAATTTGACAAGGTAAAGGTCGAGTGGAGGGTTTGAAATATGTAATATTAAGAAATAAAGAATAATTTTCAAACTTATTTTCGGTTGTTTTTACGGTTACAGGTGTTATAGCAACAAAACCAAAAAATGCTGTGAATGCGGTGCGGCAGTTGATTACAGCCTGAATGCTTTTTACTGCAGGAAGTACGTACTACTGTTCCTTATTCAGATATTATATCATGTTGGTTTTATTTCGTGAAATGTTTTAAATAATCACACAACAAACCAAAACGTGAAATCCTTTTAACGGGTATTATTCCCCAAGCATGTCACCATTGGTTTTCGAAGCAAAACGTGAAATCCTTTCGACGGCAACATACCTAGGAATGTCATTATTAGCTTCTAATTTGTTGTGCAGATCATAATATTAGGCAAACGAATTCCACACGACTTTTTCGAAGCAATTATAAAGTTCAGCTTACTACAGTCACTCGTAAATGCGTCTTCCAACTTATTTCGGATCGTTGCCGCGTTGTGCGACAAGCTGCCCAAAAGATGTTACACTAAACAATGATTCTTTAAACTTTCCTCGCTCTCGACGGTAACCACAGCGCAGATGAGTAATGATCACAAACAGGAAATCAGAAAATTAACTCTGTGGTTAATTCTTGCGCTGAGAACACCCCATAATCTTCCCACTGAGCGTTTGTAAGGAAATGTGGACCACACAAGTCAAGGAAAAAATTCTTTGAAACTGATAAGATTGAAACCCATGACCTACTAATTAGATATTCCGTCGCTCCACCGTTTCACCCAAATCGTGGGTGATAAGGTGGTAATTCGTGGCAACGAGAATTCACACTTTTCTTCTTTTCTTGTATTATAAAACTATGGTTACATCCTTACAAATTTCTGTCAACCTGCTATTATCGTAACCGTGTTTTGCTTGCAACGATTGCGGCGATGACAAAAATTGCGCGAAGTGCTCGTGTAGGGTATGTTACACTAGACATTTTTTGTATGCAACTTTGCCTAATGGAACACATGTCCCCATGTCTTACATGTCCCCAAAATTGCATGGTGTTGCACAATTATATGAAAGTGTCAGTTCACGCGAGGGGACGTGTCGCTGCAACATGTCCCTGAGACATGTCCCCGCAACATTTTCATGTATGTGCAAGCGCTATATATATATATATATATATATGATTTTGTCCCTGCTACATATCCCCGCCGCACGTCCCTGCTACATGTCCCTCAGTGTGTACTACATTAATTTTTGTCGCTGCTACATGTCGCTGCGACATGTCCCTGCTACATGACCCCTCATGTCTGACCACCTTAAAGGTGGTCAGACATGCCCCCCCCCCCCCCCCCCCCCCCGCCCCGATAATTATTGCACAGTCCCTAATAGGTGACGGTGTTAACACTAATAAAGATGCGATTGCATTATTTACCACACACACAGTTACACACGACAAGAGACATACACAAAAGATACACAAACCAGCAAGAGCAGTACTTTTTTTTACATATATTCTCAAAATAAGACATGTTAAATATGGGCTAAGTGAATACCTTAGAGTTAAAAGAATTAAACTAAGAAAGGCCTTCAGTGCGAAATTTGAAGGCAATTCGTTGCCTAAATTCATCAAAATTTATTCGTTTATTGTTTATTTTTTGACAGTATAGATAATATTTTGCAAATAACAAACAGTAATTTAACTTTTTTAGTGTCTCGTCGGAACGCGCTAATTGATCATTGTCAAATTTTCCAAATAAAAATTCTTCAGTGGAGAGTGAATAGGAGGTGGCATGTTCGCTGTTAAACCATTCAAGAACGTGACTGAAAAAAGAAAAGTATGACCTATCGAGTCGTTTTCATTACAGCAGTCTTTGTTGCTTTCAATACCAGAGTGATACAATTCCTTCTTTGTAGCGATAATTCTATGTAGAAATTTGTAGTAAAATTTAAGTTTAGTCTCCTTACAAATTACCTTCAATTTACTAAAATAACACGGCCAACTCAAATTCATTGGGCCAGTAGCCTTAGTTATAGACTTGTTTGTAAGAAGCCAGTAGAAATCTTTACTTTTCATCTTGAGTAAGTTTATTGAGACAGTAGGTGACAAAGGAAATAATTGCGTTCGAGGTACGAGAACGCAACTCCTAATTTGTGTTGACAGTTCTGTGCATTATTGGGTGTCCTGTGCAACTGATAAGGGAGTTTTTTTCGAGATTGCTTTGGTTCGTCGTCGTCAACACACATTTGCCTCGCTTTGAGGCGCTTGTGAAGTCCTGACTATTTATTAAGTCAACGCAACGATGCTACAGGATTATCAAAGAACAACATCAAACGAGCATCATGGCTTCCCTCGAGCCCTCGAACAACAACTACAATGAAGCATCACGGGATGTCTCACAAACGACTTCCGGTTACATTCATTTCTGGCGTACACTACATCCCTCCATGTTTTTTTTTTAAAGGAAATTTAACACGATGAAAAGTCTTAAACGTAACAGGAACATAGGTCAAAACATGACCGTAGATAAACAAAGTTCAGTTGTGCTAACAGTTAGCAAGTCCATAAGTACATGCCAGTAACAATGTTCAGTTATCCTTTGGATAGTTCAAAGTCCTCAAATCGTTTAGGTAGTCTTATAGTTCTAGTTGGCCTTGGAGTAGCCATCTGCTTAACGGGACTCGTGTTAGCAATCGGCGGAGCCAGTGGTGACGAACAACTTCGCTTTAAGGTTCCACGTTCCACACTTGATTGATCGCTTTCTCTCTCCTCCTGACGATCAGCCTCCACAGCAATCTCGCCATCGTTTGAGGTTCTCTCCTGGTACTTTTTCACAAATGACACGTTTCTTTTTATGTCAACGCCGGCGCTGTTTCTTACTGTCACTTCTCCTCCTCTTCTGTCTAAGACTTCACAAGGGTTTGGGTTGTAGTTTGGAGACAGCTTGTTCGACTTTGTGTTTCGCAGCAGGACTTTGTCTCCAATTTCTACTTGACTCTCAGCTGCACGCCTCTTAGCATCAACATAATCTTTCTGTGACAGCTTCCTCGACCAGTCTCGGTCACGAACTTCTTCACTGGTAACAGGTGCTTCCCGTCGCAGGTCTGGTAACTTGGACCGCATTTCTCTTCCGAACATCAAATAGAATGGCGTCGCGCCAGTTGTCATCTGCGGGGTAGACCTGTATGCAATTAGAAACGTCTGTAATTCTTCGCGCCAATCTTTCCCTTCAATTTGGGCAATTTGGATCGATTTCATCAGCGTACGGTTTTGGCGTTCAACTTCCCCATTTGCTTGGGGCCACAATGGAGGTGTTGTTCGGTGTTCTATCCCGTTCTCTGCGAGGAATGCTTCGAACTCTTCCGAAACCAGCTGAGGCCCATTGTCAGTTTTCAGCGTATATGGTACTCCAAACCGAGCAAATATTGGTTTGAGACTTGCGATGATCTTTGTACTTGTAGTTGACTTCAGGATAACTACTTCAAAGTACCTACTATAGTAGTCCACCACAACGAGTAGATTCTCTCCGGAGGGTAAAGGGCCTAATATGTCGGCGGCACAATCCTGCCATGGGCCACTGGGTGGGAGGGCTCTCGCCATAGGTTCTGGTGTAGAATATTCACTGACGGCTTGACACCCATGGCAACTCTTGCATGGTTTCTCTGCATCCGCATCTACCTTGGGCCACCATACCTTGCTGCGTAATCTGCACTTTGTTTTGACAATACCCTGATGCCCTTCATGAGCTAACTCCAAAACATTCTGCTGCAAAACTTGAGGAATGACAAGCCTGGAGCCACGTAGAAGCAATTGACCATAAGTGCACAATTCATTCTTCACATGTAAGCAAGCAGGGACATTACACTTGCTCCAGTCTCCTGTTCTGACACATTCTTTAATAAGGTTCAGTTCCGGGTCTTCAGCCGAGGCCCTCTCTATCTCAGCTGGTGTCAAAGCACTAGGGACACTGTTCTCAACTACAGCACGAATGAAGTTATAGTGTTCTCTAACATCGCAGTGGACCCCACAATTCAGCCCGGACAAAGCATCTGCAATATTAGTTCTGCCTGGTCTGTAGATGACCTTAAAGTCATAGGCCTGTAGGCGTAAAACCCACCGCTCCACTCGGGCAGAAGGCTTTGTTTTGTGTGAGTATATGTACTCCAAAGGCTTATGATCCGTTTCTAGCTCAAACTCTCTCCCGAAGACATACATGTTGAAACGTTCACAGGCCCATACGAGGGCAAGGGCCTCCTTTTCTGTTTGACTATATCGTCTCTCTACATCTGTCAGGCGTCGTGAAGCATATGCAACTACTCTCCATTCACTGCCCTGCAACTGGGTTAACACCGCTCCAAGCCCCACTGGTGATGCGTCTGCTACAATCCTCGTTCTGCTGTCTATGCTGAAGTAGGCCAGGGCATTTGCGTTTGTAATCAATTTCTTTAACTTCTCAAATGAAATCTGCTGCTCTCGGCCCCATTTGAATTCAGCATTCTTGTGAGTTAATCTCTGGATCGGTTCTGCAATGGATGACAGGTCTGGAACAAACTTGGACACAAATTGGACAAGTCCCAGAAATGATCTAGCCTCGCTTGCATTCTGCGGAGGATCTGCATGTTGGATTGCAGCAACCTTCTCATCACTGGGCTCCACCCCTTTCTGTGTTACCTCATGTCCAAAGAATGTCAGTCTTGGTAATCTGAATTCACACTTGTCTTCATTCAATGTTAAACCAGCCCCCTTCAACCGATCGAGTACAGCAAACAACCTTTCATCGTGCTGCTCAACCCCCTCTCCATGAATGATCAGGTCATCTGCAATGTTGACCACGCCCTCGCAGCCACGCAATACGTCCCGGATGATTTGTTGATACTTCTCAGGTTCTCGCCATCTGTCACAAGGGTAAAATAAACTTCTTGCACTTCGAGTCCGGCCGTGTGAAGTAACAGACCTTGTTTCTGCGGGTCACTCGTGATTCCTTTACCCAGCACGTACAACTGAAAAGCCCTTTTCCACTTCCTCCAACGCTGTGAAATCGAATGCGGGTCTCCCTTGACTTGAAAAGGCTGTAAACCACCAACTTCTACAGCTACAGGTGTCAAACCTCCGCCGCTTTGACTGCCACCGGCGGCATTCGCCGATCCACCCCCGTTGCTCGATTCTTCGGTTCCTCCACCAGGCATCGCGCCACAATATATGCTTCTATCACACGAAGATCCGCCTAAAACCAGCAAAAAAGCATCCTCCGAGATCCCGTCCTCGTCGCCAGATGTGAAGTCCTGACTATTTATTAAGTCAACGCAACGATGCTACAGGATTATCGAACAACAACATCAAACGAGCATCATGGCTTCCCTCAAGCCCTCGAACAACAACTACAATGAAGCATCACGGGATGTCTCACAAACGACTTCCGGTTACATTCATTTCCGGCGTACACTACAGCGCTTGCTTTCGTTTTGCCTCACTTTGACGAACTAACTCACGTGGCGAGTCCTTCAAAAGATTGCTGAAGGTCATTCACCTCATCCTTCAAAAGATTGCTGAAGGTCTAAAAGATTGTTCGGATGGCTTGGCTGAGCTAGAATTGGGCCATATTCAAGCCATCCCGTTCGAAAATTTATGGCCAGACACGAGCGAGATTCAAGCCAGAAAACGAGCAAGAATCAAGCGACGAATGTTTTTCTCACTTTGATGGATCGATGGAACGCTCGCGAAACCAAACGCGGCTTATGCTTATTCCCGAAGACACTCCAAACTTTCTGTAATGTTTTAGCGCGGTGGAAAACTTGGAAATGAAGGCTGCGAGTTTGGAAAAGCTTAATCTTAATATGGCGAGCGAAACTACAAAGAAAACAGAGAATTTGTAGAAGCGCATAGTCTGTTTATATAAGACTTAAATACTTGCGACTTTCGCTTTAAGGTTTCAAATTACCGTCTTGACATATGCAAATTCGGTGCACTTTTCCCACTTTTCCCAAGGGACCGTCAATACCGCTACTAAACTTTCCCTACCGTCTCCATACACAGAGTAAATACAGGTTTCACTGTACACAATAGGGAGCTTAAGATCCAGGACGCGACGGTTTTGAGACGCGGCCGGAAGTAATTTTTCACAGAAAAGCAGCAGTCCGCTTGCCTCGGAGTGCTGGCTCGCAGCGTCGCCGTCGCGTAGAGAACTCGAGTCAGAAGGATTTGGCGTTGTGTAGAAAACGTGAGTATTAAATGTTCTTGTTTTGAAGAAAACGGTGTATTAAGTGCCAACTCTAAACATTAATCGAAACCTTGATTCATATTGAAACTTTCTAGCGAAATTTACGCCGCAAAAATGGGAAAGCTCTGACTTTTTTAAACTTTATTTACAGGTTGACTTAGGTTAGCGGAGAATGGCTTCGACAAAATCTTCGAAGTAAGTTGTGCCTCCAAGCTTCCTCGTTTCCCCCCCTGTTTTTTACCCTTGTATTTAGCAAAATTAAGCGTTAATTTGCTAAGAACATGCAAGAAGTGAGTTTCGTGCAATTAAGCACAAAATTATTTTCAACTCAGTCTGAGCTCAAATTTAACTCGGTTTTAAAGATGTTGTTGTTTTATTTTTTCTTTTAGCTCGGTGATGTCTTGGACAAACGACCACGGCATAATCCTATGTAGGGAAGTTGCCAAGTCCACACAGAGAAGAAGCCTGTGGGAAAAAATTGCTGACTTTGAATAAATGTTCAGTTGCTAAATTTAGCGTTGATAAGCGGTCGGTTCGCGACCACGTGGGAATTCTTGTTATTAGGTACAAGAAAATACTGAGGGATGAAGAAAAAGCTGCGGTAATAACGCCAGACGAGCCCTCCGAATTAGAGAATGCTTTGGATAGGAGGAACTCTTAAGGGGGCGTCGATAAAACCCGGAACACGGAACATTCCGGAACAATCCGGAACATCCCGGAATATTCCGGAACATCCCGGAACATGAAAAAATTACAATGATTATTTAAAAAAAAAATAAATAAATAAATAACCAAAAGAAGAGAAATAAATAAATTAAATATTAAAATTAACTGGTATCATCTCCGAATATGAAAAAAAATATATTTTGTTGGAAGTTGGGGAGGGGGTGTTGAATACAGTTTATGCAACTGACCGCAACGAGTTAAAATCTTTTAAATGGGGACGTCGGGATCAAGGGAGTGTTCTAGCTATCCCCATGCAGCCACCCCTGCCAGTTGTTCGCCATGAGTTTAATCATGTGACGGTGATCCATCTTTGATGCTGTGATCGTGAGACGAGCTTAAGGTGGTCTTCTACTCGAAAAAATTTTTTTTTCAAAACAATTTTACAGGAAAATTCCACCATCCTGGTTAACAGTTTTGTACTCTGAGTTAAAACAAAAATTCAGTTATCTTATAGTTGACTTCTTTCAAAATGGGCCTTCTCAAGTGTTTACAGATTCCAATTTTGACATGTACAAAAAAGCGAACGTTGCTAGCTAGACATCTTATTTTTGAGTGGAAGACCACCTTAATCAAGCTTCGGATTTTGGTTGACAAGATTCATATTCACGGTAAGTTTCAAGACTATTCATAGCCCGATATTTTTCTGTCTGGTTGAAGAGATCAGAGATGAATAAATACAGTTACATACAGACTTTTGGGTTTTAGGCTTTCTGTATACAAAAGACACCGCATTCAGTAGTGGCTGATAAGATCATGAAATGAATGTTCAAAACGTGATCAGTCCGAAGTTACAATCAGATAACAAGCAGCCTATTTTCTTGATACTGTATTTTGAGAAGTGATAACAACATAGTTCGAGTTATCGGGGTAAATTTATCTATCCAACTTTCTGGACTCATACAGAACAGAGGGAAAGGCACGAACGGGACTCAAGTCCCATGCGAGGTGCCATCCCTTCCAATCCCACAACCCGCAAGGTTTAGGCCAAGGGAAAGGAAAAATAGTTCGAGTTAGCGAGCAATTTGAGTTATTCGAGCAAAAATGTATCCAAGTAAAAATGACTCAAAAAATAGGGCCAAATCCAAGGGAAATCTTAGTGTTCGTGTTAGCGGGGAGTTCGAGTCATCCGAGTTCGAATTAGCGGGGTTTTACTGTACTTTTTTTCATATTCGGAGAGGATACCAGGTTATTTTTATTTATTTATTTATTATTATTATTTTTTATAATAATTGTTATAACTTTTCATGTTCCGGGATGTTCCGGAATGTTCCGGAATGTTCCGGATTGTTCCGGAATGTTCCGTGTTCCAGGTTTTATCGACGCCCCTCTTAAGGTTTCAACAAGTAAAGAGATATCTCCCTTTTCCACGCGAAAATTTGCTTTACATTTAGACGGGTCTTCATTTACAAGAGAAAATTTTTCATACGATGAGTGAGCAAATGGAGGATTATGCGGTGTGTAGGCTTCGTACAACACGGCAAATTCTTCATCATCAATGATTTCTTCTTCCAAGCAACAATAACAACATTTCTTGGACTTCTTTGAACGAGCTCATTTTATATTTTGCGTTTTCTTTTGTCAAAACAAAAATCTTGAACAACCGCGTCGCATTGCAAAACTTAAAAGTTTATTTTTCCCAAGCTTAGAACGGCGTTCTCGTTCCAGGCTTTAGGTCGGTCACCGCGTTCTAAAAGCCGTCGCGTCCTGGATCTTAAGCTCCCTAATAACTCTTAATTTGACAATATGCCATAGACATATTCATCTATCCCAATAACCAAAAATTAAAATCCCCCTTTTCAACTGCCGAACGCACTACCCTAATGAGCGAATATACTCCTAGTATATATAGATAGGCTGAGCCTAGCAGCAAGGATCAGAGAATTAACTCTGTGTGTAAATTATAGTGCTAAAGTTAACCCATAAATTTCCCTGTACTGAGCGTTAGCCCTAGTAAGGAAATGAGGGACCACACGAGGGAAAGAAAAAATCTTTGACCTCGGTGGGATTCGAACCCACGATCTCCGGATTAGATCTTCCGTCGCTCTACCGTTTGAGCCACGAGGCCGTACGGGAGCAGATCGTGGGTAATAAGGTGGTAATTCGTGGCAATGAGAATGTAAAGGGTACAAATAAATGTTGAGCCACGCGCCGCCACGCGCAATTCGCTTCAACCCAGGCTAGTTGGTAGAAAGTTAGTTGCTGATTTTTTGCCCCTGCTTCCCCTCCCGCGGGACGAATTTATGAAAGGGCATTGTTATCATCCAATCAGAAAGGAGAAAACGTCGTGACGGTTGGAGGCCGGCACTCATTTTACCAGCCGTGGATCTTTTGAGCTTCGAATGCTGGATTTCTCGATATTATCTGGGGTCTCGCGCTTCGAGTTTTGGACGGATTTTAAAAGTAATGATACGAGAAGAAACCTCTGGATTTCAGCTTCCCTGGTACGGAGTTTGAAAGCTGTGCAATGGGAATTTCTTGGTGAAAATCGGCTCGGCGCTGGAGAGGTCCAAAATCCAGCTTTCCTCCCTTGCCTCTCTACCATACGCTCAGGTAAACGTCCGATGCAAAACCCTTCAAATCGCTTAAAGTCGCCGTTTTCAGCTACAAGAACGACAACACACGACATTTCAGGTAAAAATACGTTTATTTTGATCTTATATATGAATATTCATCGCAGAATATTACGGTAAGTGAACCTTTTCGATATTCCCATACATTTCCTCTAAATTTCAAAATACGAACAACGGTCACACAGTTTGTGTGGGCCCCCTGTGATACAATATCTTTTAAAATTGCTTGTTGTGCGATTGGGTCTCAACTGAATTACCTGAAATCTTAAAAAAATTGGACAAAATGTACCTTGGTTTTTGCGACTAGGCCAATGAGATCACTAGTTGTAACAATGAAAAAAGTTGACATTCCATCGTGCATTGCCGTTCAGCGCTTTCGCAATTCCTTCTTATGCGGATCATTACTTAAAACGAGTAAACATCAAAATGGAGAAACATTCCACGTTCTCTGACTTCCCTACTCTCTGTTGCAAAAGGACAAGATTTTAGCAAATATTTGACTTTCACTGCTCTTGTAAAAATGTTTCTTGTAAATATAACAGATACAAGGGAGTTTTTTATTTACGTTTTGTTGGTGTTGAACACAAGACACAACAATGTTCTGCTCCCGAGCATAATTTTGGAATGGCATGTACATTATAACACAGGCCCACCATCCTCTGTTTGTGTGGTGTACTGTGCATCTGCAATGGCCGTATCTTTTAAAACTAGCACGCATCGTGTATAAATAAAGGACGTTTTGAAATTCATAAGTTAAACTATTTGTAAAAAAGCCGTGATTGAATTAATTTTAACTGTTTTTGTTTATCCATGATGATGATTCCTGCCGCTGTTTCCTACGTCATAGACATGTTTTTTCTTTAATAGTCCACACTATTTTGTGCTTTGTTTAATTTGTAGCTTGTAAGAATAAGTTCGTGAGACAACATTTTCCTTTCTAACAAGCAATCTTATTAGCCTAACGAAAATAAAATTCCTGTAGACTCGGATTATTCATCTGAATTTTGTATTTTATTGAACTAAGTAATGAAATCGTATTTGCAATTATGAATACAGGTTCAGTGGATTCCGCAAAAATGCTTGATATCGAGAGACATACCTTTTCAAATACAACACTTATATATGTTAATCGTGTCAATCTTTATTCTCGCAATTCTGTATCGTACAAAACCAATCATTTCATAATCGATAAAAGACCTCTTAAAACGGGACTATCGTGTTAATTATCGCATGCAGGCCCTACGAGCCTTAGTTAAATTTTGGTACAATATTTTATATCATTAAAAAATATAATTTAATAATTTATATTGTGCAAAATACATGAGTGAATGATCAGATGCGCAATTACAACTACATTAACTTGAACTGACGTTTTTTGCTAGTTCCCTTGGAATAGAAATAATCTCCAGGAATATTGACTGATGTTTTGGAAGGTAAGCCCTTGAAGGGATAGATGAGAGGCCCTAACGGGGGTCGGACACCTTATTGAGAATTATATAACGTAAAGTTGGCACTTATCCCCATCTAGAATCGAACCTGTCAACTAGCGTATCGACTGTTAGCCAGTCCATACCACTATAACACCACCGCGCCGCTCGGGTCAATTCGGCTTAAATTTAACTATAAGATTGACCTGCTAACCCGAACCGTAACCCAGCTAAACAGCTAATCCGTTTTTTACGACATATAATTTTTAATAAGGTGTGCGATTTCCTGTAGGGGCCTCACTTCTATTCCTTCAAGTGCCCTCCGTTTTGTGATTTATGCCTTTTTCACTGAAAAGGATATTTTGACATTTACACGGTAAACCTCGTTTTTTTTTCTAATGACAAAGTTTTCATGTGTGTGTGGCGAGGGTTTGAAGGAAATAATCAATAATTTGTTATTTTAAGTCAGGCCCAAAATGGCTTTGAGAATTTTTTTGTCTGTCTAAATATCGGTTATAACTCGATCGTTATATAAAAACGGCGTCATATTCCATAGTATAGAGGACGTTTTCGCCTAACCGTAATAAAATACTATAGCTATAAATTAGAATGTATAGCTAGAACTTAAAAAAAATATATTTTACCAAACCCCGAAAGAGTTTATAACATTCTAAACAAGCCTTATAAAAGCTAATTAACACAAAAATTGCTAGTGCTATTTAGTTCCATAGAGTATTAATGTCCAAGATTCTAGTATCCCTGAATTGTCCTTTCCATATTTATCTGGGTCCACATGGTAAGTTTGAGATGATGTTTGTTTTTCTACTTGATGCGATATTCTTCTCCGCTCTAACTCGTCTTCTTGGTCTTTGAATTCTTCATATGATTCAGGTGGTGTGTCTACATAGTCATCCATATCGTCAATTTGTTCATCTTCAGGAGACAGGCTCCTCACAACTCTAGAAATATCAGTTTTTCCATCTGTAATCTGAGCTTCTAGGAGTTCTAAGTCATCTATATCACCGCGGTTGATATCGTCCCGGACGCGGGCCAAAAGTTCCGCGTTAGATTTTTGAGAGTTAGGATCCTTAGACAAACGAGAGAGCTGATCTTCCAGTGCTTCCTGCAAAACTTCCAAATCCTTGCCATTGTATTTAGAATCTGTATAATCCTGGTCATTGTTAGGATTTTTATCACCTGTAAGAGGCTGCGATTGAGGAGAGCGGTCATCTCGATCATCATGGCTATCTAGGTCGTTGTCCCCTAAAGTCGACTTTAACTTGCCAACTGCTAAATAATGAGCCAAAGTTTTATCTTCCTTGTCTCTTTCATTGACGCGAGTTTCATTTTCATTTTCTGGACAATGCGGCTTTCGGGCGATCGATGAATCATTGCTTGAAAGCATTGTGAAATTGCTGCAAAGACCTGTGCCGTATTCATTGACGTTGTCCAAATCAGGTCCATATTCTGGTAGTAGATCACCCTCCTCATCATCTTCAACAGCCTTTTTCACGTTTTCAAAGAAATCCTCTCCATCTCCATCACCAAATTGGCTTTCCTTTTTATCTTCGTCAATTTCTTCGAACGAATTATCTTCCCCTTCAAGTTCTTTGGATACTTTTTTTATTGATTGGCCTGAACCAGACAAGAAAGCATCTTCCTTTTGTGTTCCACTACAGTTCTTTAGCCATACACATCTCAATAATTGATAATGTTCTAACCGCTCTATTTTTCCGAATCCACTTCCATCAGGATTTTGTCCACTGTCCGAGTCACTAAAACTTCCACTCTCTTCACTTCCACTTCCACTTCCACTTCCGCTAACGACATTTTCTTGAGTATCTCCAGGATCTCTAAGTATTTTGAAAAACTGAATACCTCTGTGTTTGTGGAAACTGAGTGTTGCCGGTCGTCTTGATTTAAACTGTTTTAGTGGTTCTTCCCCACTTGCATCATCGCTCTCATTGTTTGCATGACCAATCCTTGTATCTAATATTTCTTTCTGGGTGTCAGTCTGGATACCTATGCTTAAAGATGACCCATGTATGTTCGTTTCATTCTTAGCGTCCTTGGTTTGCTCTCCACTCTTTGTCGAAAAAAGACCTTTCTCAATTTTTTCAGCTACATTTGTAGAGGAATCAATACCAAATAGTTTGCCAATAGCAGGATTTTTTAAGGCTTCCACGGCAATTTTGGACACCAGTGGATTTCTCTGAATTTCTGATATTAACTTTGAGATGAGATCAAGGGCTTTTGCGCTGTCGGATGTGTTTAAGTTCCTAAACATAGATACACTCGATTTACTCAAAGTCTTGACAAGTAGAGGAACCACAGTTGAAGTTTTGTTCAACTTCTGTTCTGAAGATTTTGGAGGTATCAAAACTGTCTTTTCATCATGGACTTTTTTCTTCAAAGTGGCTTTTAGCTTTTCATGTTTATGCTCGAAAGTTAGTTTGGACAACATTTTCTTTGATGCTATGTTCTTCTTCGACGATTTTCTATCTTTCTGATCTTTTGCAACGGGATGAATATTTTTCCTCGCCACGCCTGTTGTTATTTTCTTTGCTTTGTGTGCCTTGATTTTGTTCTTTCGTTCGGTTTTCCAATAATGTTTCTTCAAACGCGTCTGTTTGATTTCTTTTGTTTTCTTATTATGGATTCTTGTTATCACCTTTTTTTTCATAACCGTTGGTGGATGCTTATAACGAATATGATGGGGTTTCTTTCCGTAAACGAACTTTGAAAATCCGTTTCCATTAAAAAGCTTCCCAGCTGTATCTTCCATTGTTTTTAAGACATGATCTTGCGCATGACCCTTATTGGTTGGCTTCTGAGAATATTCAGTCTGGCGGTGTTTTCCTGTATCGTCCAAAAATATCCTCGTTACATCTTCCTCGTCTCCTTGTTTGAGCTTCTCCAGATAATGTTTACGGTTATTGTTGTCATTGTCTGTAACAATCACAGTCCACGATCCTCTAGGATCTTCACCCCAGCAATGTACAGTCATAAAAACCCAATTCTAAAGAAACAATACCATTCGTTAGAAAGGTAATACTAAGACGAGAGGTTAAAGAGATTATTTGGATGATTATAGAAACGGATAAAGATTGTGGCGTAATGTATTTCCGGCCTTTGCGTTTCGCAACATTTTTTATATATTTTTCTCCCGAAATTAGTCTCCAAACTTTTCAGGTAATCAAAGTGTATATGCATGTGTAGTTTATCGCCTGATGGTCAACTGTCCACCTCAAAGTTAGCCATGAATACGAAAAATGTTTAGACTAAAATCTGATATACGAGAAAACACGCATAAAAGATTCTACTTACCTTGAGCCCTCGGGCCGAATGGTCATTTCGCCTGGTTGTCAACAACTCACTTCGTGTCCCGGATGGTGAAATAAGTGTAATGCTTATATCTCCTCTGTGTCGGTGCTGCAATGTAACGTTTAGTTGCACGTGTTCTACTTTTCGTATTTCTGAGGCGGTGCTTGAACATGCTGAGGTGTTTGCGGATAGAATGAGACTTCCAGACGCTGGAATATACCTGTTAGATAAAAATTGACGCCTTTAAAGCCTTGAAAAGTTTTATAAGCCGAATACATTCGAGGCCAGCACTAGCTGTCCGCCTTAGAGAGATGTGCACCTTATAGAAAGTTAAGCTACAGACGAACAATTGAAATTCGACCAGAACCAGCCAATAATTGACGTCCGTCTTAGAGAGGTGTTCGCCTTACGGAGAATTTACGATACGTATATGACTTGAGTGATGTTTTTCGGCGAGTCATGCAAAGCGAAGATTGATATGCAAGGCAAGGGAGTGTTTGTTCAGAATATATAGAATGAGGCTTGAATAAACGTGAGTTGCGATTATTAAATCGCCAGAGAATCCCACAATAATGTCTTTACAAACCTTGTTTTATTGTGTGCAGCTCCGTGACATATTCTTTGTTTATCTACGTTCTTCCACTTCAGTGCTTTGTCCACCATTTTACTAACATCCAGTCGCCCAAAACCAAACTTGTGATTGTAACGTTTTCCTGCGCCGTTGATCTTCCATCCCTCGTCCAGCGGACTTGTTACCTGTGATGACTCCACGATGACATGTTGTACGTCACGCCAAGTAAGTTTGGGGCTAAAACATAAGAAAAGTAAGTATTTTCAAACGTTTGACCGGCGATTATCGTCTACTGCCGTTGCACGAAGCTATTAAGAACATTCGTACATAAAATACTTGCCGACGGTTCATCTCATTCCTGTCTAAAATCCTAGGATTTAATATTCGACATTGGGTACTGGCCCTAGAATCATGGACTTACTTTGCTTCCAATACGAGAGCCACCATTCCTGCGGCCAGTGGTGCTGCTGATGAAGTGCCCTTGAATACTTCAGTGCATTTGTGATGCAGATCCGTGGTCACCTTTAAAATAAATGTCACGTCACTTTCAAACAATATCGCTTAGAGGACGAATATAATCGCACTCGAAAATTACATTGCAACTCAAACAGAACTTCTCAATTTTTGAACTTCCCATTTAAAAGCAACGTCATTTTACATGCTTACAACTTTGATCTTATTTGGATTCACCTTTGTGTCAGTACGAGGCGAGGAATTCACTTCATTTTGATATGTTCTGTTTTCAGAACGAGTGCGGTGAAGGTAAAGGCAGCAAGGCGTTACAACAACCCTAGTCTGGTTATCTCTGCATTTTAAATAACAAGTACTCCAGGATTTCAAAACATGGAGCTGAAGAGACTTTTAACCCTTTCACTCCCAAGAGTGCCAAAAGTCAAAATTCAAGAAAAATCCCAAATTTCATTTTGTAAAACATTGAAAAACAAATGGTACCATGCAAAAGTACTGCCAAAGAGGTTTCATTTGAATGGTCACACCATAGGATTTCATCAACAGCCTCAAAAGTCAGAACAAATGGTACCATGCAAAAGTACTGCTGAAGAGGTTTAATTTGAATGGTCACACCATAGGATTTCATCAACAGACTCAAAAGTTAGAACAAATGGTACCATGCAAAAGTACTGCCAAAGAGGTTTCATTTGAATGGTAACACTATAGGATTTCGTCCACAAACTAAAAAGTTAGAACTACACTATTTGTCTCCATAATTGACGCTGGGAGTGAAAGGGTTAATCAGGTGCATTTAAAAATAGGATTTTGAAGATTTTAAATATTCATAAAAAATTCACGTTTTGCTGAAATCAAAAATTTTTTCGCAGATGTTCATTACGTGACGTGTAGATTTAGATACGAAAATAAAAAATTTTAGGTTATGGGCACTTTAAATTATATACAACTGAGAACGTTTCTTTTCTGAAGTCACTACTCAGAGCACAGTGAACGCCATGAATTCAGCGGGACAAGAGATTACCGGCAAATCAGTTCACCAGTTGGCCGAACAACCGAACAATATGGGGCATTCTGTTAAGAGAAACCGAAATAAATTAGCAGCCCTGAGCTCAAGAAATGGTTCGGTAGATTTCCTCTTCGTAACTGACAATTCCAATAACTTACAACTTTGTTTTCCACAGTTTCTCTGTGCGATCCTCCAGAGAATGTGACAGCCAAGGTGGATGCGCATGTCTCTGTATAATATGTAGAAAGGCCATGGTCACTGATGGCGCCAATCGATATTGTGTATATACTTGTGGTGTAGCCGTCACAGTTACAGTCGTCATCTGTCAGACCTCCATTACCAGTCGCCCACACATAGATGTTACCTTTACCTCCACGACCCTGCAGAAACAAAATTGGTACGCAATGTGTATATGCGTCGTATCTGGCCTTAGTTTTCAACAATTAAATGGGTGAAGAGACAAATGAAATCAAAGGCTCCTAAGAGCCAACCTGTGAATAAGCGTAATGCAATATTGCGGTAACCTTATGTTTTCACACTGACACGGTTCGATATTTTTTTAAAATTAAATGTAAAGATTTTTGACGAACGCAAAAAAAAAAGTACATCACTTTCATAATGTCCAGTCCGAAGAAGAAAGAAATCAAAATGAAGGTCCTGAACTGAACTTGAACTCGCGCTTCCCGACTCCGAGTCCCGACACTAAACCACTCCATCACCGAGGAACACATACTGAGTAATGACTAAATTTTGTTATTTTTAGGCAGATACGCATTAATAAAACGCGTCTCGGTTGAAAAATCCTCTTAGATCGATTTCAATGTTGCATTAAAGACTCCAAATGCGAAACATCTTTAAGCTTATTATTGTTTATATTCGTTTACAACAAATTAGTTTTTGTTATCGCTGGGTTCACGTTGTTCTTGTTGCGAAACGCATTCGTAACAAAGCATTACGTCAACAAGTTTACAGCTGATGGAAGGAGCGAGTGAGCGAGTAAGCGAGTGAGTGCTCATTTGCATATCTGTCTCCGTTACCGACAACCCGTTCATTACGTATGCGCCTATTCACGGGTTAAAATGCGTACTTTCTAAATAAACTGTGGTGCTGTGTCGGTGGGGGAGGGGTGGGGGAGTGAAAAATTAATATTTGGCTTTATCAAATGAGTTGATAAAGCCAATTCTTTTTTGGGTGAAGAGACAGACAGTATTATTGCTGTGCAAAGTTAAGAGTGTTTCTTGGTGTTGCGGAAGCCATTGTTGGTTAGCTTTTGTGTCGTGGTGTGGTGTTCAGTGTCTTTTGAATCTTTTGTTTTACGTCATTTGGTGATCACACCATCCGCAACACCAAGAAACTACCAAAGTTAATGTTAATAAAATGGAATGTCAAGTTAGGAACACTGGGCGATCTGCTGCAATTGAAACGTTCTATTAGTCCAGATAACAGAAATACTTATAGCACCACGATGCTCCTAGGCTTAAAAAAGTGGAGGTGCAAGTATCTTGCGTCCAATAATAACAGAGATTTAGAACAAGCGAGCATCAAATGCACGACTCAAGTCAGGTTTGGTCGTGGAAAAATCCTTTATAATTTTGAGTCAATCCCTGAGTTGAGCGGATAGAATCAGTGTTTATACAAAGGACACACTGCTATTTTATTCCAGTAAAGATTTAAGATTATGAAGGTTTGTTTGTACATTTAATGAACTTTTGTAACACTGTAAAATTGGTGAAGCCGCTCTAATTACGTAATACGGTGCCTTCTTTAATACAGACACCGAAATTTATAATCATGCTATAGGATAAATAAACTAGTATACAGAATGCTACAGAATTACTTATATAGCACTGAGGCTTGTTCAATTGAGACATGAAAATTAGTGACGAGACATGAACATTCTTTAAAGAATTCGCAATATAAAATTTCACAGCCATGTATCTTTAATTAAATGAACTGAATACTATGCGCTCTGTTATTGGTCGTTGCCTATGATCTATCAGAGTACAGACACACGGCTGGCGTCATAGAAAAATTGTTTGCTTTGTTTTGTCCAACATGGCGCACAGTAACGTTTTGAAAATGTTTGCGAGATTATTCTGGATTGAGCAAGTGAAAGCCTCGAAAAATGTTTAGCAAGAGCTGTTTACGAGCAGGAAAAAGAAGAAACCTAGACGAAAAGTGTTATTGGCGACTTGAAAAATACCTAAACTGGAACAAATCTTTGAACAGTCGAGCGCTACGACGCAAGTTCGTATTTTCTTTTTTTTTTACTTTTCTGTTCATTGTATAAAACAAATTTCTTTTGGCCGTGTGTCTGTTCAGTTATAGATCACAGATGACGTCAAAATGTGGTAAGAACATAAAAGTGGCACAAGAGCCGCAGGCGAGTGTGTCACTGATGTTCTTACCACATTTTGACGTCTTCTGTAATCGGTAACTGAACAGACACACGGCCAAATGGAATCTATTCTTGGTTTACACTTACGTCATATCAAAATTCAGAAGCATTAAACAACAGATTTCGATTCGAAAATGTTTATTGTATTGTAGAGAGTTTAAAACTACACATCTGGGCCAAATTTTGAAGCGCAAGCGCGTTTCGTTCAAGAGTTATAGGCGAACGGGTATTAGACATTTTTAGTGAGAAAAGTATGGAGCGGCCATCTTGGTGCTCCACTTAGGAACACCAACATGGCGGCCAAATATTCAAAGATTTAATCACACCAAAAATCTCATCACAAAATATTGTAATCACTATCAGTTCCATTAAGGTGGTTCGATACAGTTTTCAGGAGACCATACCAACATTTTTCAATCGGCTTTTAAGCGATCTTCTCCAAGTCAGATCAACGTGAAATTTTCACCACCAACTTGTTTTGAATTGAAGTTTGGCAAAATGTATTTTCTGGTAAAATCGATATTACCATGACAACGATAAACAAGAAACTTAGAAATCAGTCAAAGTGAAATTTAGCGCGTTTAAGATCTCGCATTGAAAATCCCACATAGACATCTTAAAATATGGTATATGGCATATATATTTTGAAAGAATAAAAAAATTCTGTATGTTTGAATTAAAATAAATCGCAAGAACATTTTAAACCGTACTTTTTGTATAGAAGTAATATATGAACCATGAGATTAACACTGGTTTCGTGAAATTAATTCCAAATAGTGTCATAATGTAGCTTCATGTTATGTTTGCACGCCAGGAAAGTTTTGTGTACTTTCTCCTTTGCGATCTTGAGAACTACCATTTTTCCTAACATCGCTCCGTGTGTAATTTTTGGGTAGTTTTCGATTTCGATCGATTTTGCGAAAATCTCAGAAACGGCTCGATGGATTGTTTTAAAAAAATCACCACGTATGCTTGGTGATGTGAAAAATATTAGCTCAAAGTTTCATTGGCATTGATTTATTAGAACACCTTGAAATTTAAAGATGAAGACGACGTTCAAAGTGGCCGATAGTTGGCGTTACAAATTCGGCACGGTTGTTAACTTATGCTAATGATTTCAAATCAATGCGCACCACATTCCTCCATGATTAATACATTTCATTGTAATCTGCTTTGCATCTATTACACGCAAATCGTGCCTCGCGCGTGCTTATTAAAAAATGCGCGCTACATTCCTTAGTGATTAATACATCCATTGTACGCTCTATAATGCAAATTTCTTTGCAACTGTTTTCTTTTACGTTCAAAATGCCTGCTGTGAAAACGTCTTTGAAACGCAAAAGGGCATTAATTGCGCAAAATAATCATAAAAAGAGACCTCAGGATGGGAATCAGGAAAGAAATCAGGACTAGCAGCAGAAAAAGCACCACCACGAGTGACAAAGGACAAAAAAATCCTTTGTAAAATAATCAATTTTTTTGAAGAAAGACAACACTAAATGTTGCACCGGGCTATGTTGTTAAAAGTTTCTGTCAGTCACAAATGCAATAATTCTAGGTTTTTACATGTACTCAGGAACGTTAAATAATAATAGTTATGTAATGATAGGCTTAATATAGTGCACATGATCCTAACGTTAACAAACACGCGCGAGGCACGATTTGCGTGTAATAGATGCAAAGCAGATTACCATGAAATGTATTAATCATGGAGGAATGTGGTGCGCATTGATTTGAAATCATTAGCATAAGTTAACAACCATGCCGAATTTGTAACGCCAACTGTCGGCTACTTTGAACGTCGTCTTCATCTTGAAATTTCAAGGTGTTCTAATAAATCAATGCCAATGAAACTTTGAGATAATATTTTTCACATCACCAAGCATACGTGGTGATTTTTTTAAAACAATCCATCGAGCCGTTTCTGAGATTTTCGCAAAATCGATCGAAATCGAAAACTACCCAAAAATTACACACGGAGCGATGTTAGGAAAAATGGTAGTTCTCAAGATCGCAAAGGAGAAAGTACACAAAACTTTCCTGGCGTGCAAACATAACATGAAGCTACATTATGACACTATTTGGAATTAATTTCACGAAACCAGTGTTAATCTCATGGTTCATATATTACTTCTATACAAAAAGTACGGTTTAAAATGTTCTTGCGATTTATTTTAATTCAAACATACAGAATTTTTTTATTCTTTCAAAATATATATGCCATATACCATATTTTAAGATGTCTATGTGGGATTTTCAATGCGAGATCTTAAACGCGCTAAATTTCACTTTGACTGATTTCTAAGTTTCTTGTTTATCGTTGTCATGGTAATATCGATTTTACCAGAAAATACATTTTGCCAAACTTCAATTCAAAACAAGTTAGTGGTGAAAATTTCACGTTGATCTGACTTGGAGAAGATCGCTTAAAAGTCGATTAAATAATGTTGGTATGGTCTCCAGAAAACTGTATCGAACCACCTTAAATCGGCTTATAAGCATCTATAATGCAAAAATAACTTTCAACTGGTTCAATTTTGTTTATTTTCACGACTTGTATCGGCTTATAACAAAACATCGTTAAAACCCGAAACTTTTTGTGAAAAATTATAACACTGGTATCCAAATACCATGTTAGAAACAGCTTTGTAGGATGTATACTTTAAATTGTTTAATTTTTATGACGTCGTGTGCAAACCGTGAGCGGCACGGTGGTCTAGTAGTTAGCGCGTCGGACTTTCAACCTGAAGGTCGGTGGTTCGAGCCTGGTCTCTGCCGACGTGTTGTTTCCTTAGACAAGAAACTTTACTCCACACTGTCTCTCTCCACCCAGGTGTATACATGGGTACCGGCGACAAAATGCTGGGGGTAACCCTGCGATGGACTAGCATTCCATCCAGGGGGGGAGTAGCAATATTCCTAGTTGCTTCATGCTACAGAAACCGGGTTAAGCTCCGGCCGTGTGGGCCATCGTGGCTCGTGTGCGACTTTACCATGTGCAAACCAAGAATTTGTTAAATATTTGAATTTCCGGCGGATATACTGTACACGTCCCAACAAACTAATCGTCTGTTGTTACATGTAACTTTTTCCTAGGGTTTTCTAAGATTTTTCGTTACCTTACAAAATAGTGTATTTCTGTTGTTGGTAATGTTGCCTAATTTTTTAATTGTGCCTGGTTCGGTATTTTAAATAGGGTCTGCCAAAATCCATGTTTAACGAAAACATTTCTTTACCCGATGAGCGCCAATGTGAAGCGCTTTACTCGCCAAGTAACCAGGTTTGCCGAATCTCTTCCCGTCATCCTTCGGGCCCCAACAGCAGCTGTAGATGTCGATGTAATCTGCACGGTAGCTTAGCGAACTTCCCTCAATTGTGTCGGTAGCTTTTCCATCTAACATACGAATACCTAAGGAAAGAATTAATGATAGAATTTTTAAATATGAAGACTAGTGCTCACCTCTGATGTAAAAATATGTTTCACAAAGACAAAAAAAAAGTCGAATCCCGGTTAGTGGAATTGAAAAAGTGTTTTTAAAGTAATTTCACTTGTAATTTGTTGTTTTAAGTTAGAGCAAGCTTATGTAGAAACAGTTCGATTTTTTATTTTAGAGGAAATACCATCTCTAGAAATTGTCTAGATCTTACTGATTTGTGATTCATGCTTATCGACAAAAGTAAGATCGAATATTCTGATCTCGTAGACAGTCTCCGACCGAACGTTTTTGCTGTAGCTGAACTGAACTTGATTGAACTGAACTGTTCAAAAATATAAATAGCCTCACCTCCAATACTGGAGTTGAACGACACTCCCACCCCACAGATTCCGTTTCCCGCTTGCGCTGCTACCTCTCCTGCACACTTCGTGCCGTGGCTAGATAAATGTAAATTAAAAAGGAAGCGTAACATTAATCAAGTTAAACGAAAAAGAGGAATAGGATAAATAAGAAAGAGAAAAAGAAGATTAAGAAGAAGAATAAGGATAAGTTTCAAGACAAAAGTAAATAGCCTGCTTACAGGTTATATTCGAAGTTTAAACACTCGGTAAGCAAGTCATGCAGTCCAACCACATTTATACTGACAAGAATATACATACCAGCTTAAAAGTTTTTGCCGTTGACTAAAGACACTAAATTTGCTAGATCTTTTTGACAGAAGTGTAGCTCTTATTATTGAAAGAAAAATAATAGGGATTTAAATCACTATTATTTTGTTGAAATATATATGCGCTATTAACCTTAGGCATTTGAAAATACTTAAAGTCTATTACGCTTATAGAGCGTATGCACATGACGTCACGGCGGCCATATTGGTGTACCAAAACAATAGAACGGCGGCCATGTTGGTGTACCAAAACAATCCTGTGGGATTTGAACGCTTTTCTTATGTTAACACTTTCTTTTGTTCCAATAAATTTGCATAGCTGCTTGCCACGTGAGTGCATACGCTCTATTTTGTTCAACACAGCTCTCTTCTATTTCATTTTTACCAGTTTTCCAGGTTTTCGTCACGTGGTTTTGGATCTCCATCAAAGTCATTAAAATCAAAGCTTGCGTCAGGGTCCTAAAAGAGAATGTAACATGCAATAGTTAGGTGTGAACATGACATAATGCAAATACCAGGGAAAGAAAATCCCCACATAAATAAACTATCGGAGCTGCTCGCCGTTCATGTAGTAAATGCCGTCCGTGTGTGTGTTGAGTACCACTTTGAGCTACGATTCAAATATCAACATTTTTAGTTTAAAATGAAAATGCATCTCAAGCTGATCTTGAGTACAACCATGACTTGGCAGCTTAATACTGCACCTGTCCGTCCAGCAATTCCTTGACGTTTTGTTAGCATTGTCCCTGAAAAGCCCCTATGGAGAGTGCTCGATAAAATATTGTTTTGTACTGTATTTTATCCCATGGCGCCGCATCGGGAGAGTCAGCCAATCAGAAGGCTGGAAAGCCGTTGCATATTCTGCGGTATGCGGCGGGTTGTAAATTGAACTAGCTTGTGGTCTAAACTAGATACATGTATGTAAGTGGGATATAATCATAACATCTTCGTATCTTCCTTCATAATTTTCAATTATTTTGTTGTCAATTGATCATCTAAACTTAAAATGGTAAAAATTGAAATCACATGAAACGTAACTCACATAGTTGGTTTTCAGATCCGGGTGAGTATGATCAACCCCTAGGGATGAAAGCGAAAACATATTTAAGAACTTGATTAAGTTCGGTATAAAAACAGTCGAACCTCATCTCTACATCGGAACGGTCATCTTCGGAAATAATTTTCCGGCTGTTGGTGCCGAGAGGTGAGCGGGGTCATAGCTGTCCAAACGATGTCTGTGATTGGCGAATAACACAATTGATATATCACTTGAACAATGCCGCTATCCCTAATCCCTATCCTAGCGGGCCAAATCTATTGTTTTCTTAGCGAATCACAGACATCGTTTGGACAAGTGCAGGACTACCGAGAGGTGGCCGTTATAGGGAGGTTTTTTATTCCAGAATTTGAGTAAATAAATAGGACGTTGGGACAAGATGGATGGATGTGCACTTTGTGGCCGTTAGTAGAGGTTCGACTGCCACTGCTTCATACTCCGGTTGGATACTCTAGCAACGGAGTCTTATCATATACTTCTAACTTTGAAATCTTTGTTTAACGATTCAAACTAACTCCCCTTGCAATACTTTTCCATGGAACTCTTCATTTTTCTGTATGTTATAAATAAATGTGGCATTTTTCTTGAATTTTGATTTTAGTCAATATTGCGATAAAATTGTTATGTTCAATAGCAGATCTAGGAGAGATTCCTGGGGCCCCAGCCCACCATGCCCTTAGTTTCGAAAAATTTGAAATGCGTTGCTGAAATTCAGTCTACGCAGAATTTGACATTAGTCAGTAAGCCTTCAAAAAGCGCCTCCCACCTCCCCTTAGCTGACAATCTGGATGCGCCAGTAAAGTTAAATTTCATATTTCTTAACTCACCGTCATCCAGGACCGACACTACTACTCCTTTACCGGAGTAGCCTTGAGCCCAGACTGGTAACACGTTGATATCAATCCCATGGGGTCCAGAAGATTGTCCGATATTTTGCTAAAGATTAAGACGAGAAAGATTTTAATTAAGATAAGAGTTTAATTCGAACTATTGTCAACTCTCGCTACCAGATAGGCCCGTGATGTAGACAACAGAATCTACTGCACCCGGGTGTATAAATAGATACTGCTAAACATGTTTGGGATAAACCTGTTATGGACTGGTATCCCTACCAAAAGGGGAGTAGCAATATTTTCAATTACTTCATACTGCGAAAACCAAAGTCACTTTGTTCGTAAAAATACTTTATTTTTACCTGACCAGGCATTCCAGGAATACCGGTACTTACTAGAATTTTTGGATATTGCTTAGGGTGAGGTGAAGGTTTAAGAACCAGGAAAGTATAAAGACCGCTATAAAGTCTTCAAGTTTTAGGTGTGTTTGAAAACAGACGTATCGTTCTCGTATTAGCAGACAACGTACGGGTGCAGTTACACGTGCAGTGATCGATTGACATAAAGCATTAATTTTACTCCTTTAAAATACACCACTTTGCATGATACAAGCAGTACCAGTCTGTCATAATTGTATGCCAGAAAAGCAGACCGGAGAAGTATCATTCGATCAATAATATATTCCTGATATATTCTGATTATATGTAAAAGATAAGATACCCGCTGGTACCCGCTTACACACCTACAAAAGGTCAACGAACATGGATGCAGAGACCAGACTAGAATTCAAATTACCGAGCTACCGATTGAAAAGCAGAGGAGCCAATCACCAAACCAACGCACCTCTACTGTATATAGAGAGTAAATGACATGTCTTATGTTTGTTTGAGTTTTTTCTTTCAGTGCATGGGTCTCAAAATAGACTTTAACATTGAACTCTGTCTCCGGCAGCTGTCCTTTATAGAGAGGTATCCGCCTTATGAATAGTTTAGTTACAGACGAACAAATGAAATCGGCCAGAGGCATAATTGATGTCCGATTTGGAGAGGTGTCCGTCTTAATGGGGTGTACATCTTAAGAAAGTTTACTGCAATCACATGAATATCTCGACCCACTCCTATCTTAAGCTTTCGTTAGTATAACATCTTTACTTACTAGGTACCACTGATCTTTGTAGAAAGGATCGTGTATGGTGACAGCGGTATCTCGCCGCAACCTTGCTACCGATCTCTCCACCAATTCGTCTTCACCTTGGATGACGTCACGCTTGCTTCGTTCCAGAATCCTTTGCTGTTCTACCCATTTCACCTGAGAATCAGAAATCATAATTAAGCTGTATTCTACCTGGAACTGAATGCTTAGTGCTACCGTATATCTATTAGAGCGTACCAAGAGAAAACAATCTTAAGATAACAGATTTTCGGAACAAGGGCATACTGCGTGCGGACCGGGGGTGTGGTTACTTTAAGGCCGACACCAAATTGGTCAGTTTTAATGACGCCATGTAGTTTAAGAGTTGGCGGGTTTATTGATCAGTTTTCACAGCCTCTCACTTAACACGCGATTTCTCTTCGTACCTCCAGCAATGACGAGAGCTATATGACATATATCTGATGTCTATGGAATTGAGACTGTACGGTTATATGGGAGGGACAATGTAAATAGCCTTTAAGGTGATGTTACACGAGCCGATTTTTAACGCCGATTTTTAATCCATGTTACACGAGACAACTTTTAACGCAACTTTGTTGCGGCAGCAGTCGGCAACGGTATGTTACACGAGACGATTTTTAACATTGTCCGCAACGTTTGAGCCCAGGCTCCTGCTCGACAAATCGAAATAAGTCACGTCGACATCACCTAAACAAACAAAATGGCGGACCGGCTGAAATTCATTCGGGTTCTGTTGTTAGTGGACAGTTTGGAAGATGTAAAAGGAAGGAATCGGGAACGAACTATTTGAATCGAGAACTCCTACGTGCTCGTTTCCTGTGTAACTGAAGTCGAAGTGCTCTTCTAGCTCTTTTAGGGAAGCCTCTTTTTGGTCTCAGGCCTCCTTCTTGGTTAACTTTAGGGACGTATCCCACAAGACAGGTTTTTCCTCGTAGAATTTTATAAGTTTTCGCCTTTCGGCGTCATCTAAACGAACTTCAGGTACAAATTCGACTTCATCTTCAACAAGCTCCGCCATTTTGTCTGTTTACGTGATGTCCACGTGACACTTTTCGGTTGTCCGTGGTGCATTCTGGGACGATGTTGTGTCAAAAGTCAGCGGCGGGGGTGTTACACGCGCCAACTCCAACAAAATTCGGGCAATATGTTGCAGGTTTTTGAATCGCTTTCAAAAACCTGCAACATGTTGGCGCAACGAAATGTTGCGTGAAAAATCGGCCTGTGCGCCATGTTACACGATATCGATTTTTAACGGAACAATGCTGCGTTAAAAATCGGCGTCGTGTAACATACTGTTGCCGACTGTTGCCGCAACAAAGTTGCGTTAAAAGTTGTCTCGTGTAACATGGATTAAATTAAAATCGGCGTTAAAAATCGGCTCGTGTAACATCACCTTTACAGCATGGGCGCAAGCTAATATTGGATTGAAAATAATTATCATGGGGTAAGGTGTTATGTTCTGTTAGACCATTTTCTCTTGAGCATACACATAGCCCGTCCCTACAAGCAAGTGTTTCGTTGGCCTGGCTGCGTCAGTAAAGACGTATTCAGTCGACTAAAGCGGTTTATTCAAAAGTTATTAAATGCAATTTTTTTATGCGATTGCTTGTTTTTAAATCGCATTTAAGTCGTCTGCCTAAACGACAGCGATTTAACTGAGATTTGACTGTAAATTACTGTGATATCAGAATCAAAGCTTCCTCCAGGAATTCTAAGGAAACTTAATCGCTATCAAATCGCCCTAACATAGACCAATATCACGCTAGCATGGCGTGAAAATATATTTAATTTAATGGGAAAAGGAGTCCAGCATCAAATTCCGCACATCAATATTAGTAAAACTGTAACGTTTCGTAAAGATTGCTCGTACACTGACGGAGATATGGCTTTTGAAACTTAGTACTCTGGCCTAATTTTTACAAAGAAATGTATGGGAAAAACACGAAAACGAGGCTGGACGGGCAATCTATGCCCGTCCACTATACATTTCTTTGTAAAAATGCTCAATTTCAACATTTTATATCTTCGTTAGTTTGCTAGCAATCTTCACAAAACTTTGTAGTTTTACTAATATCGATATGCTGAATTTGATGCTGGGCTCTTTTTCCCAATAAACTAAATATATTTTTGTGCCATGCTAGCGTGATATTGGTCTATTGCATCGAAAATCACCGGTAATTTACATTTACATTTATTGCCTTGCAACATCACATAGTGATATAAGTGCAAGCTTTCAAATAAAAAAGAAAGAATTTAACTAAAAATTAAATAGAAGTAAACTGTGAAATCGCGGTTAAAACAGCCGCAAAAGTAGCCTGAACAATCGCATCAACGCCAACAAGATCCCCCTGATCCTGGCTCATAGCTCGGGTGATCCTTCCTTATAGGGACATATACTACATCCGGACTACATGTAGCACTAAACATCCTTCCGTGAGGATGATCCTAGCACTAGGAATATCCTACACATGTCCTGGTTTTGGAATCATCCTTCTTTTATGCAAACAGTTTGAATTTCGAATTTTTGTATTATTGGGGCAGGTAAAAACAACTACTGAGTTCAGCACAGCCGGAAACGCCGTTAATACGACCACAGTTGGTCGTTGGTCGCATTAACGGGGTAGTCAGATAACAGGGTTTTAAGATACTAAAATGCCTGAGCACTTTTTCGGGCCGAAAAAAGCGGCCCGCAATAACGAGCTCGAGGTGGTCGTATTAACGGAGTGGTCATAATGCCGGGTTGCACTGTATCATTTACGTTTTCGAATTTATGGGGTTAAAAAGGCAGACAGTGAGTGAGTTAACTTTACCTTATGAACTCCAATTTACAAGAAGCTAACGAATAGATTAAAAAGACTCTTTCCAAAATAACTGAATAACAACTGAACACGCCCGCCGTAGTGTCAAATTACTTTAAACGGAGTCTTAAATAACTATAAAATAATTCAAAAGTAACTTTCCAAAAGTGCTTACGTAATTTGTTCTAACATATTTCGTGATTACATTCACGACTTTCACAAAGAAAGTAAGATTTGCAAGAAGCAAACGAAGGCTATTAAAATGATAATAAGTTATAGAGTGATTTTACTTTGACCGTGAAATAGATACTAGAATAGTAGTCCAGTCATTTTGTAATCGGACCCGCTACTAATTGCAACAGAAGCTTTCTCATCATAAACCAGTTAGAAATAACCTATTTATGAATATACTAAAAGTCTCTAAAGATCCAAGCATGGGAACACCTCCAAATACGATCAACGTCAAACTCGCTCTCTGCTGCAACATAGAAACGAGGCTATAAATCGAAATTCGCTGTTAAGCGCTTTTTATCGGTATAAATCGAGCCATTTTTCTTCAAAACTAAAAACATACTCTTAATGCAATGATTCCAGGCCCTAATCTGGAAAAAAGTTCCCATAAAATAGTAACTTAGTAAACTGTTGAGTTATTCAAAAGTTTACATTGGCCGAGACATAGTTTATTAATAATTAATAATAACATTAACAAAACAAACCTATCTTCTCGCTAGAGAGTCATAATTGTATTCTAATATACACATGCTACACAAGTTAGTCTTCCGAATCTTCACTTTCGTAGTCCAGAGCATTAGGATAATCAGTGCACGCAGACCCTTTGCAGTGGCCGCAGGCTGGAGAACACTGCATACCATTCTTGCGACACATGCACCTCATAGTGTTACAGTCAGACAAACAGTTGCATCGGATTAACTGAAGAAGCGAGTCTGGGGCAGGCGGAAAGTCCGTCGCAACAGGAAATAATTGATCATTAGTGACTTTCCATCCCCAGTCCTCTAGCAACATTTTTGCATCCTCTCCCTGCCACTACTTCACTTGTAGATAGACACGCAGACCGTGAAATCGGGCCGCTGCTGCACTTGGAGGGAGATTCTGTGGCCATATATGAGATGTCTTCGTTGCATGTTTCTCGGAGTATCGCTGATACCTAAGAGCGTCAAGACCAACCCCTGGCTTACCACCGAAAAGTAACATGAGTGCCCGTCAGATACAGCTGAATGACAGCTGAACACGTTAGCTTGCTCTCTGAAGTATGGTACATTCTCAAATTTCTTCAGCGTTGGTGCCTTGCCAACTCCATACAGGCGCGAAGTGGTGTCACATCCGGTTACGGCGTGAAGAAACGGGGTTTCCGCAAACTTCCCTACCCAGCTGATCTTTGACTTTCTTCATATGCCAAACTCGTACACCTCTCGCATTTGCCTTTGGCGCTGGTCTAAAATAGAGATTACAGCGATCTTCGGAAGCATACACTGTAATCGCACAAGAGGACTAGCAAATCTCGAAGCGACGCTGGCAGCCTGCAATATTAGATTAAAATGTCTTATTGCATTTTCTCTATTAAACCACCGATTTGGGGGATAAAACTATTGACTTTTAATATTTACTGTTATGAGTGCTCTGTGCAATGGGGGAATGGATATCTGACTCGGAAATCTCATCAGCTAATACAGACGCTATAGTACTCTCATTACCTGAATTGACAAAATGAAGAAGAATCTGATGTAATTGTTGTCTGCTTTGGGTGACATGTAAAAGTGTATCATATTAATTTTACAGAAGTCGATACCTCTATGCTCAATCTCAGTCTCTCTGTTTGCTGCAACTTCCCCGTTCATATCGCAAATTGTGGTGTTTTCCTCGGAAACTACGATATAAAAAGGTCAAAGCCAGATATGCTTTATCGACAAAATAAATGGTTATTACCTGGCTGCTGTAGAAGTGGTACAGGTACTTCCAAAACGTCCGAATATGGCACACTCATAGCAGCGTCCACAGTGAGGTGCGCACGCACTGCCAGTGCAATAGCCTTTCTGGTCATTAGACGCATATATCAGTTCTAAGACTTCTTGTAAACCGAACCAAGCCATCAGAAGGCTGATACTTCCGAAAAAGCTGATCTCCGCGTGAAAAGCACCAAGACGCACGATCACATTGCGCAAAACGCTGTTAGCTGGTTCCGTCTGTATTATATTAAAGGCCTTTAACCACAGGGGCTGATCAAACGTGATGATTGGATTCGTAATTCCGTGTTGCTTAGCATGCTCAGAAACAAAGTTCATGGCGGAAGAGATAGACGTGACATGCTCGGATTCATATCGATCATAGGAAGAAACATAACAGAAGACTTGCCCTGCGGGGTGCCTTCCTTGGTGAACAGATTGTATCATGCTACTCCAAGATGGGCGCGGGGTGCCAAACAGTAGAGATACCTTCCACAGGACGCCGAGATTAGCAGTTGGGTCTTCCGCTCGTACAAGAACAAGGGTCTTTATATTTGATCTCCACGTTCACCTGTCTGGGCCCACTTGGATATAGTTATACCCTTCCAGTTGTCGAAATTTCTTCTGGAGTAACTTCGCGTCGCGGGACATCACGATTGTGTTTGGTGCCAGGTGTAAACGACTGCAATCATGCCCATACCGTGGAAGGTGTTATTGACGTCCAGTGTCCTAGTGTTGTGGTCGACGTTGTAGGCCGCGTACTGGACAAACTTGCCATTAAAATAAGGTATATTAGTTCCCTGGCCAAGCGCAGCATTCTGGTTGAACATTTGCACTTCTTGGTTATGATGAACAAAATCCGTGGTGATGCAAGGTGCCAATAAGGAAGTGCGAGGCACACTTGTGGTGCAACTGAACTGCAAGTAAAGGTGCGATAATGACTCGTGGCCGCGCAGCTTAAACAATGGCCTGCCCGACTGACGCTACCTCCAACTGGTTATTTGTTTCTGAGACAA
The DNA here is from genome assembly GCA_022457155.1 of Cladopsammia gracilis. Lineage (NCBI taxonomy): Eukaryota > Metazoa > Cnidaria > Anthozoa > Scleractinia > Dendrophylliidae > Cladopsammia > Cladopsammia gracilis. The sequence continues at coordinate 908,446 of JAJGOT010000237.1, read as the reverse complement.
GAACTTCCAGAAATGCTGAAAGTGTAGCGGGAAGATAGTAGACATGTGATTTGGCATCGGTGGCTAGCGCGGGGTAGTTGTCACTTGATGTCGCAATTGATTTGACGTCCTTTTTCTATTAGCTTAGCTGCTGTTTTGATGATGTTCATTTTTGTTCTTCGATATCCACGTCATCCCGCTGCTCGTGGAACTCTTGTAAAATTGTAGCAGCAGTGGTTCAAAAACTTACAACGCACGGCTTACCGTTAATAACCGTTGTTATGATCTTATCTCCAAAATACTCAAGAAGTTTGGTTTTCATGTGCTGCCGCTATTTGTGTCACTCAAATATTCTTCCATTATCTCCATTAGATCACTCACTGTTATCTGTTCGACGTCATTTTCGTCAAGAAAATTCGTGAGTATCAAAAAAGCCTCGCGTTTTTCTTCATCCCGAGTACGACCTACTTTCCTCTTTTTGATAGCAGGTAGCTCATCCGCTTCATAAACTTTAGGTAATTGCCTCTTTGTGCAGACGTTTATATTGCAGATATGGTGGTAAACCGCGTCAGCAGCAGGCAAATCGTGCACGCTTAGAAGCCTAGCATTTATCGTTTCAGACCACTCGCCCTTTCTCTCTGAACAAATTTTCAATATTGTGTCTCTCTTTTCAATTGTTGCAACCCTGAATGCTTCCCCCAGTCTTTTTCTCTGTTCTCCGAACTCAACTTTGGTGCCACAAAAGATACAGTCAGTCTTGAATGAGAAACGTTGTTCTGCTTTGCGTTTTAGAGAGCGACGATTACTAGTTGTTTCAGACGAAACAACTAGTTTAGCTCGCTTGATGTTGCTGGGAAGGCAACACTCTCGCTGACAGTTCTGATGCACCTGCTGCCCAGGAACCGTAGTGATGGTATCATTCCGCTCTGTGCTCGCCCGATTTATTCCCTCGCGTCCCTTTTCTCTTAGAGTTACGACGTCACCCTCACCACGGCAAGATATTTTTTTAAATAACACAGTTTACTGTTTCATCCATGATTCAAAATCTTACGATAGATTTGTTTCTGCCCAAAACAAATCTCAAATACGTAATGCAATTTCTATATACAGCTATATGGTACTCGAGAACGTCTAGGTTGATTTCATAAATGTGACTTAAATTGGCTTTCTTGAACGTTTTTAAAAGTTTGGTTTTATTCTTGCCGAACTTGTCTTCAGTGAGAATGAATTGCAGACAAATTGTTTTGTGTTCAAAGCGCATTTATTGTTCGCATGATAAAATTTAATTTTAGAAAAGGTTTTAATTTAGTGATTTCTAAGTTATGAGAAAAACATAACACACGAAGCGCGAAGCGATGAGTACAATATCTGTTGTTTTCACTGAGATGAAATTCGATCATTTTGGGATTCACTACTCAGGTCGCAATGAATTTTTCTTGAATTACCGATAACCTTAGCACATAACTGTACTGTTTCTTTTAGCATAAAAATTTCTTTTTCAACTTTTAACTTTTTTCGCGGAAGACAAAATTCTTTACTAAATGCCTCAGCCAGATAGCTAACAGCGCAGACGCTTTCTGCAAGCTTTGTGTTTTTTGCTGATTAAAGAATTTTAAGTGAGCAATTATTTGATGTAATCTGTACCCTTTTATGTAAATGGACTTGCCTTAAGGAAGAAAACACGATAAACTCTTTCTCTCTCTGCTAGCGCATGCTGCATGTGGTAAAAACTCACGCGATACAGCAGACAGTACTTGCAGTTTCGTTTCCATGCTGCATTATATGGGCTTCTAATAAAACTCGCTTTTAGTCATCTTCCCCCACTCAGATTTTCAGAGACTTTTGCTATGTTATAGAGGACATGTTCCTGGACCAAAAGGCGTTAAAAAACCTTCTGTTGCAATTAGTAACAGGTTGACCTATTTTTGGCGATAAAATGCCTGGACTATAGTACGCACTATAAGACTATAATTCCATTGTTTTCTTTTGTTTAATTTGGACTATCACACACACTAATTGTTAGATAGTGTTTCACGGGTTAAGCAAAACCACTCTAACCATCACCTGGAAATTTTACGAGTTGACAGTTTTGTTGTCACCCCGGAAATTAAGTTATAGGCAGTTTGACTCCAACGGTCATATGATTCTAACTTTTGAGTCTGAGGACAAAACCCCACATGAGATTACCGTTTTTTTTCGCCATATTTTGAAACTGAAATTTTGGATTGTTTCTTTTCCGAATGTATGGTCCGGCTCTTTTTTCTCTTTAAGAGTACGGTTCTCAAGCCGGTGTCACTATATTCAGTGAGCAGTTAAAAAAACAAGAATCGGTTCAAGGAACCGTGACTACGTAAAAAATGCTTTAGGCAAACAAATAAATAAACTTCATTTTTACAGATATTTCTAAGAGGTTTGCCATCAGCACCGTCATTGTGAACTGAATCCCTAGCGGAATTGGCAATGAATTGTTTAGTTCAGTGATTATTTATTTCTATTGTCTACTATATATTTTATATCCACCAGCAAAGAGCGTAATAATGAAGAAGACACACACAGTTGAAACCTTACCCTCGGCTCAGATAACAAAGTTTGGCTATGTGCTTCCAAACTTCTACGCGATCTTTCTCCAACAGTGTGTTTGACAAAGTGGTAATAACCCGGAAGGCTTCCTATCTGCGAAAACAAAACATCAACCATAAATGGCAAGTTTATGGTTGTTGATCCTTAAAAACGTGACATGATTTCTGGTACCGTGCCTCTTCTAATAAGGGACCACCAAACAACTGGTCGCCGGTAGCACTGCCCTCGACTAAACAAATAAATAAAGCGTTTATAATTCCTCCCAAAAATTGACCCTCTTCTATAACATTATAATTCTAAAACTTTCACATTTTGGCCTCACTTACACGTTCCCCTTGCACCGTCGTGCGTGTCACCTACCTGTCCTTGATTCACAAAGCCGTGTTTTTCCGCGATGTCGCTTACAGCTTCGATGTCATCATTTTCGATGTGGACCGCCCAGGAGTTGGTAAAATGGACGTCTTCTTCGCTTTCTTCGTTGGATGTCGCTAAAACAAACCATGCCAGAAGAAAAACGGCCACCGAAGCTCGCATATCGATGCCCTAGACATTGGGGATAGAGTTCCTTTAATATTACCCTGGAACCGTCTGACATTAAGTGCTGACTTGTAATTTTTTATTCTTACTCAATATGACCGGCCTCGTTTTGATTCACTCTAAGTGTTGTATTAAATACTGCTGTCTTCCTTATATGGTAATCTCAAATAAAGCGCGCGAAAGGCAAACTCGTGTTTATTTTCTAAAACAAAACATGAAAACAGATAAATTTGATTAAACTACTCTTAAAGCAATTAAAATTATTTATGTTTGAATGCGTACAAATTATCTTTTGAACTGAAGATTGCTAACAAGGCACAAGCTACAACAACTTTCGTGAGCATATTACACCTTCGTTAATTCAGTTAATAACACTGACCTAAAAGCACTACCCTGGTTTATAAGTCCTTTCTCGAGGTGTTACTACTTTTAATTTGTCATCTTATATTTTACTGAATTATTGGTTAAATTCAACTTCCCGAACCAGTGCAAGTTGTTTATATTTATTTAAACCTTTGTTACTCATTGAATGTGGTTATATCTTTTGCAGAAAGTAAAATCCTTAAATGTAACCGTATTCTTTGAAAGTCTGTGAGTACTGAGAACTTTCCAGGAATGCTGAGTCTTTCCAGCTTTCGTACCCTGGAGTGCTTTATATATGGGTTAGATCACTGAAAAATTCTGAGTGGCATTGACTAAGATGATTTTTCTCTCAGGAGCGCAGTCCGTTTCGTAACCCGTTTGAATTTTTGGTCATCTAATTCGCTGTTGAAACATTTTCATGCGATTAATGAGGGCGTAATTGCTGATGCGAAGACGAGGGTGATGCGAAAAAATATTTTCCTCTTCTAAGTTCTCACAAGCTGCTACGCTCAAATAAGCGTGAAGATAAGAAGCAGCCCTGCTTCAAGGTTATTTGACTTCAGTGATCAGCTCCGAAGACTTTAAAAGAGGAAAATGTTTTCACGTGTTGAATAACATGCTTGGATGCATGGCTGTGCAAGCAGGTGAATCTGGTGTTGTTTTGGTTTATTTTCCCACTGAACGGTTCCATGAGTCTGTAGATTATAAGAGCGTTCTCTAAAATTACTTCACAGTGATTTGCACTGAAAAAAAAAAAAACTCGGACCAGTGACAGAAGTAGCGCTTCCGTCTCCCCCCATGTGTCCAGGTTTAGTTGAACCTTCCTTTACGGACACCTCCATAATAGGGATATCCCTCTATTACAGACAGTCAAAAATGTTTGGTGTGTTGCCAGGCATGTTAAAAATAAAAAGATATTAAAAAGAGACTTGCTCTAGAGACTTTTGTTTCACCTCAAAATATTCTTTCGAGGTGCGATTTAATATTTGCATGTATCTTATACCATCAGGACGCCGTTTAGACATTTGTATTTTTATCTTTTGCTGAAGAAGGCAACAGTAGTTGCCGAAACGTCCAAAACAACATTTTTAGCCAGTGTAAACTTTTTAATATCTTTTTATTTTTACAGACAGTCACTTGATCCCAAGAGACCGAGATTCGTATTAAGCTCCACCTATATAATACAGACACCCATGTGGACAATTGTGCCTGTCTCTTTGGTGCACCTACTATGAAGGATTGACTGAACAGTGGAACCTCGATTTAACGAAGTGCCAAGGGACTGGGGAAATTGGTTCGTTATATCGAGGGTTCGGACTGTAGCAATCTGATCTCTGTAGAGCCTCCAAAGCGGTTTAACAAAACCCGGTCTAAACCAATTTCAATATGGCCAACCCTAATATTTAAACGCTATTTACTGTAAACACTGTCCAGACGGCATATCATCCTTGCACTAGGTAACCCGGGAGCTCGGCCGATCGGAACGCACGAAACCAAACCCATTTCTTTTTTTTTTGGCAAATTCCCTCGCTTTTTTACGCAATAAGGAGCATTTCAGTATTGTCGAGAATCTGCTAGTAGCTCAGTAAATCAAGGTTGTTTGGTTTTATCCATCCCATAACGATGAAATGACTGAATTCCTCTTTGTGTGAACAGATTGTGAAATAGTCCTTGACTATTGCAACGTCATAGCCTCGCTTTCATAGTTGAAATCCAGGATGGCGGCTTACGAAGGACGAAAGCTCGAATGGTGTATTTTTGCCCACTTTGAAAGGCGGAGTAACATTTCAACAAATGACCACCATTTTCCCAATAAGTAAGGGTTATTTTTAGGCAACGAAGGGATATGTAATTTATTCACCGAGGGCGAATCCATTTGGGCGAGGTTGGCACACAGATGAGATCAGATGAGTGTTTTTAAATGCACGTTTTGGTAACCGCATACCGGAAGAAAGGATACATATTCCGAAAGCACCCATTGGGGTTTCAACGTTTATGTTCGTTTTGCAATCGAAATATAATATTTTGTTCAGTGTTAAAAAAAGATATTATAAGGTTGCTCTCCGTAGAGGGTTTATGACCACGCAAGTACTGAAGACGACCTTTAGCGAACTCTACGTGCGAAGTTGACGCGAACAAAATAAAATCACTGAAAACAAACAAACGAAGTGAAAGAGCTAATCAGCAAGCCTCAATTTTAAGGTGATTGTACAACCTTTTTTATGACCTGTACATTAACCTGTCCATGCCCGGGACTCGCCCGGGACCACTAAATTGGCAGGGTACAAGAAAAACTGAGGGGGCTATTAACCCAAGGGTGGTTACTCCGCAATGTTTTAGGTGGGGGTGTTTCGCTGGGTCCTAAGAACCCCTACCCCATCTCAGAGCTAAAATGTCTATTTTCACTACCCCATCTCAGACCAAACAGTTAAATTTGGTACCCCATCACAGACCTGAAATGAATTTTCCGAAGCATAATTCAATTTTTTTTTTATTAATTATCAGTTTTTCTGCATATTTACTTCATGATCTTTTATCACATATTTACGTTTCATAGCCATGGAATTAACATGAGTAGGTACCTTTTAAAACATCGGGCAAAGAAACTTAATTCGAAAATTGAAGGGAAAAAGTATACCCCATCTCAGACTACAGTGGGCGAAACTGAGACCCCATCTCAGACCTAGGAGGTCAAAAACCCGACCCCATCCAGCGGCACATACCCGTGTAGCTTATATATGGGAGTACCCCTCGCGGGGCTATTGATTTTATTAGTTTGACTGAGCTTTGTGGCGTTATCATAGCAATATTGTTGGTTATAAACCAGCCTTAAAAACTGAGTTTGGTTCCATCATTTTCCTGCTACAAACTCGGAAAAATGCTCACAGACTGTGTGATAAATTTCTATGCGAGTATATCGGAGCCTTGTTTTTTTATTCGACCAGACACACAAAACACACAGGGCCGGTTAATATTTAAACGAAGTTTATACAGAGTTTACAAACTGCGGTCTAAACCAATTTCAATATGGCCAACCCTAACATTTATTAAAACGTCATTTGTTGTAAACACTGTCCAGAACGCATATAACACAACACAGCACACCTGAAGAAATATTTATCTGCACTTATAAACATGCCCAGATGTGGAGGTCCATTAACAATGTCTTAAACCGCGCTCAAAGTTAGACTTCCTTCAAATAATATAACCGGCCCATATTTGATGGAGAAGTGAAGAAACAGTCTTTCTGACCTCTATCGCTTTTGCTCTTATAGTTTCTATTGGATGGGTTTTAAATCAGTATGTGAAAATTAAGGAACATTTCCTCAAGACAATAGTCATAAAAATCAAAATATAAACACTGACAAGCGCCTCTGTTTATACAGTTTCAATCCAGACTAAAAACTAACATGTATGTTATAGTAATTTTTATGATTCTTAAACAGAGACAGAATTAGGTCTGCTTACTAAAGACAATCTAAAGTACCTGCAAAATTCTCTTTTAAGGATCGAACGTATTAGTCAGTGAACCATTGGAATTTTTTTGTCAACTTTATGGAATGTCTGACATAAACTTGGTGATCTGATCATGCGTATCGTTAACTTGCTGGTGGAGCACGAAGCATAACAACAACAAATACCTGTTATTGAGTACTCACAAAAAAAAAACGCAAATAACTAATTTCGAAATTTCTTTTGTGCTAATTCAGTTCTCGCTCGAAAGAAGAATCGAAGAAGAAGCCAAGGGATTTGGGGTGGGGGTTTGGAGGACGGAAAGTGAGCCTTGTCTTTCACCTCATTGATCTCATCACAAATCACAAGCAACACGATCGTTTAAAGAACAGAGAGACTGCGAATAGACTGTACACTTCATTGTAATGTAACCAGACCGAATAAACTTATTTCGTCCACATTAGCTTGGTGGGCCGGAACAACACTTGGGCTGTTTCAATACATCTACATCTACATCTACTTTATTAACTAACAACGCTCTCGCATCAAGTCAGTATGTAAATAAAAATATAGTAATACAATAAAATATAATTCTATATTACAATTATATAATAAAAATAAATAAAAAATAAATATATCTATATTAAAATAAAATGTGATTATCTATAGAACAACGGTACAATTTTGTTTAAATGCGAAATAAGTTGGACTTAACTTAACATGATTTGGCAGTGAATTCCAGTCTCTTATTGTTCTTGGAAAGAAGCTATAAAAATAATAATCATGATTACACTGAGGTTGGATAAAGGCCTGGCAAGAATAAGACCTAGTGACACACTGTTTCGGTAGAAAATAATTTGGTATAGGTAAAGCAATAGTGTTATTCATAGCTTGATAAAACCATGCAGCTGTGTAACTGAAATGAGCGCAAGTTTGGTTCTCATATCAGTTAGACAAGATGCTTGGGCAAGAGTATCAAATGATGTGACAAAAGGGGAAGATTTCTGAGTATTGTAAGCGATGCCCCAATTGCTCTTGATTTCCGTACGAGGGTTGACAAGAGCTCGCGATATTTGTATATAGGTTGGCGAGAGTGCAGGACAGCGTGCGATTATTGTTGACGAGTGCGAATGACAGACAGTTGACCACAGCACATGATAACAGCGTACGGGTTGACGAGAGAGTACGAAGGTTGAAAAATCGTGTGATATTAAAAGGAGTGCACAATAGCTTGACTGAAATAGCGCTTAAAAGTTAATGAGAGCAAATGCGAGTTGTCAAGAGAGCATGAAAGTTGTTTCAAAAGCGCAAAAGCTTACAAGAGCTCCTCGGATTTGGCGATAAATGCGTACCGGCGCTGATAATAGCGCATAAGATATTTGAAGCGCATTGGACTTTACGATATTGAATGGATTGACAATAGCGCATGGCAGTTGACAAGAAAGTCAGAGGATCGACGAGAGTGCATGGAATAGATAAGAGCGCGTGCAAAGGTTGAAGAGACGGCCTGATAGTTGATGCGAGCGTGCGAATGTTGACGAAAGCTCAGTTGGGTTTACGAAAAAACATGGCAATTGATAACAGCGTACGAGGATAACAGCGTAAGAGGATAGAATGAGAAACGTACGAGAGCGCATGTTGAAGACCTCTTACGAAGATTGACGGAAAAGTCCTAAATTCGATGTCGGCGTACGAAGATTGAAGAGGAGCAGACTCGAGTTTACGACAGTATACGAAGAATGCAGAGAGTGAATGAGAACTGATATTTATCATGACTCGTACGGCCCTGCGAACCTTTTCTTTGCAAAACCATTGATGAAAGTCCCGTATGAGGGCCGTACGCATTTGCGCGAGCGGGGCCGGAAAAAGCCGTACGGCCCTACTACTACTCGTGTACCACTCTAAGAGCGTGTTCTATTGGGGACAACCGTTTTGGGTTGTTTGGTGTCTTTTTCGTGTTCTATTGGAAAAAATAGGTCCGAAATGCGAACGTGTGGGGGCTTCCATAACAGGTTTAGAATCATTGATCAAAATATCATTGTTCAAATGACTAGAATTGCTTTTTGCGAATTCATTTAGTACATTCAACTGTACACTTAGTAATAGTAATTGGACTGAGTGGAGTAGAATTCAGGGAGTAATCGGGCGAGTAATTTCAAATCGGCCGACCTCTTAGTGCGAGGACGATTTGAAATTACGAAAACGATTACCCTGATTTGTACGACATGAAGTTCAATTACTAATTAATCGCATCAATAACAAAATTCGAGATTAAAAAGTCTATGTCGAGTTTTTTGTACAATTCAATTACGAAAATTTGTAACCATGTAGAAGGCATGCTTCGAAAAATCAGAAAAATCAGAGACGTTGTATGGATTTGGGGGACGCCATCTCTGAATTAGAGACATTTGTATGGACTTTGGGCGATCTTTGACCAAATAAAATGAAAGGCTGATCGTACAGTAAGGAATATATCTTATATAGGAATATATGCGAATATATTTTATATAGTAATTTAAGTTATAAGTTATATCTTATATAGTAATATATCTTATATAGGAATATATGCGATCTTTGACCGCAGCGCACAGCGTAGTTACGATGCCATGTAACATAATCAGAACTTGGTGAACTTACTCATTTTCATGCAACTTTTCTGGTGATGGGATTCATGTCTTAATACGCAGTAAGTTTTTGATTGAGAGAACAAGCCGAGGGATATTGGCTTGCGTCAGCGTAAAAGCTTGCCTTGAATTGAAGTGTAACCTGCACAGACTTCCAGCCAAACGAAATGTTGGCCTGTAGTGTGAACTCGAGAGCTGCTGTAACGATGTGTAACTACAGGAACAGCCGAAAATGTCAAAAACAACAAAATAGGCCTTTTTCCTATAACGCAAACGCAGCGAGATTTATGACGCAATATATATATATAGGCTGAGCCTAACAGCGTCGCACTTTGAACAAGCTTAACTAAGGTGAAAGGACGGAAGCACAAGAATTAAGATTGACGACCGGGCTATTTTTCAATTTTAGCAATTCTCAAAAACAGTATTACCCAGCCGTCTGCACAGTACATTTAGGCCGTACAAAAGTTCACAAAAACAACTTTTCTCTGTCTAGAATAACTAGTACGACTACTTTCCGAATAAAATACAGTTGTTGTTTAAGTTAAAATTGCCCGAGAAACTGATTTGGAAATCAAAATTGCAAAAATACACAAACATATTTGCATAAGGCGACGCGAAAATCTAAGTCTTGTTTTGTTTACATAAAATCGCTTTTCAATCCATGTAATGAATGAACAAACACATAAAAATGGACAACACAATCTTCTTTCGAAAAAGTTTAATCAAATCTCCATTATTTTATGTTTAAAAGCAAAACGCGTACCATTTATAGCGCATCAAGGCAGAGCTGTCCTCGATGAAATTCAAAATAACAACACGACTTAATTTGAGCACGTTTCATAAACATGTCTCCAAAACTAAAGAGAACACAAAGGAAAAGTCAATCAAAAATTGATATCAACATAAATTTCCATCGAAAAATATGATTTATTTTACCTTTAAGTCACTGAACTACTTGGAAATTCGTTAAAACTCCGCTTCTTCGGTTCTGAAATCCGTAATAAAAGCAAGGCATCTCCCCGCATTGCTCCTGCATTGATAAAAACGCATGAAGTTCCTCGAAGCAAGATTTTATCCCTGAAAGCTTTTCTTTTTCCACTAAAGCGGCTTCTGGGTATCCCTTAATTAGTATCCCTGACTTGAATAGCAAACCGAGAAAAAATGCGGGGAAATAACGACTTTACTCATTGGCGGATCCAGGGGGAGGGTCGGGACGGCCATTTCGAAGACCAGCCACTTAAAATTCTCAAATTTTACTGCACATAAACCACAGGACAACCAGCACGAAATTCGAACGCGATGAGATATTTACTGAGCTTCCGCTGATTGCTAATAGACTCGCGGGCGCTTTTAATTCAAATCCAACATGGCGTCCGGTGTTCGGCTTGGTGCTCGCTCGTGCTTCAGAGTTTGCATGTCTTCATACTGCTATACAGGGACTAGAGGACTAACTACTAACACATCAACATACTTGTGGAGATGCCGGATATCTAGTGCTGTTAATACGGTAGGGGGGATCATTCTTGGAAAACCGAATATTTTTCTTTAATTTTAATAGTTCGGAACCCGAGACTGTACGAGAGAGTTTTAAGTCCAGTTCGCGTGCTTTAGATAATCGGTTGTCACACCAGTGTTATCCCTAGAGCCTCTTTATCTACTGGTCAGTAACAGGAAGGAGCGAGAGTTGTGGAAACGCGACTGTCTTGAAATTTGATAGTCGTATTCGTTCTCAAATCTAAAGGTCTCCAGTGTGATTGGGACCTTCCATTTTTTATCCGCACCCCCCCCCCCCCCCCGCCCCAGCTCCAAATTTTGTCGGCTTCTTTGGAGGAAAAATCCGAACCCTCCTTTACAAAAACACTCCTTCTTTAGGGGGGGGGGGGGGTGCGGATAAAAAATGGAACGTCCCATTGATTGACACTGATTGACACACTGATTGCCGACTGCAGATACAGATTGCAGACTGCAGGCAAACTGCAGACACTGCATCATTACAACACTGGGGCGATTATAGAATGCAGGGCCATATTAGTCCACCTCATTTACATGTCTTGGAACTCTTTGTAGAACAAGGTACTGTAGAATAGGCACTTTTCAACCATCAGTGCTCAATAAGTTATCATGAAAGAATGGCATTTTATTGAAAGACAACCATTGCTAACTGACGCTTTTAAGGAACCACCAATCATACATGTAAGGGCATTCCTTAAAATTATATACTTGTGAGAGCAAAACTGCAATAACGGCTGAAACACAAACAAGAGAGTCGCACAGGCCTGTCACTCCGGGGGGGGGGGGGGGTACTCTGCCAATTTTTGGGCGGGGGTGTGCCACTGGGACTCTGAGACCCTTAACCTGTACTAGACCATTTTAGCTGCATTTTGCAACCCTATGCTAGACCAAAATTCTCTGACTACTATACCCTATCCCAGACTAAACTGCCTGAAAACCATACCCTTCACAATGGCACATACATATGGGAGTATTCCCCCCCCCCCCCCAGGCCTGTCACCCCCATTTTTACACTTACGAGAGTGTCAGTTCAGAGCACTTTGACTGTATAAAGGGACTGAGAGATCATGTACAGAGATGCTACTATAACTGTATGCTTACAGTAAGTATATCCTGATGCATGTACATGTTTGCACACTGAGTTCTTGTACATGTACATGGATGACTCCATTATCGATAACTGATTAAAATCCATTCTGATTTTATGAAAGGTGTCAGCTAAAAGATATTATGCAGCTGAAAAAAGATCAAGTGTTTTGGATGCTTTTCCTTCTGCCAGTATGCAGAATGCAGTAAGTTTAATTTACTGTTACTATTAAACTATTACTATTAAATAGGTACACATATATTTATGTACATGTTACAAAAAGTCTCTCATGTAGAAGGCTGTATAATAGTATTATTGTAGGAGTTATACATTATACATTGTAATAAGCATTCTAGTAAGGCTTCTGCATATACATGTTACAGGTCAAAAATATGTTCAGGTTAGATTAATCTCAACCTGGGTCATTTCTTTTTACCTGTGGTTAGTATTTTCATTGTACATTATTTTTTAACCCATGTTACCTTTGCTATTTTAAGGTTACAGTGTACCTTCAGATTGAAAATTTATTGAAAATTTTTTTGGGGCGTTAAAATAAAGTTTACGGGATGAACTTTCATCCAAAAAAAAAATTATCGAAAAATAGTGAAAATTGACGGAGAAATGACGGTATAACTTTTGTGGGCGGAGTTTGTTTATTAAGCGATATGTTTTTTTAAGCGCCGTTTTCTCAAAGTTAAGTTTTCGCTTGTTGGGGACACTTTAAAGAGCTACAACTCAAAGGGAATTTGTTCGATTTTCCTTAAATTTAGACAGAAGATAGGCTAACATATAATCAACAAAAATGTGTCGGCGAATTTCTTAATTCCGAAAACTTTTTCGTCAAGAGCCATTTCCGTGCGATCATTCCAATTTTTTTCTCCCCTTTTCGAAAATATTCTGTAACTTTTCACTGCAATTGAATATGGGAAATTGCCGACACGTGTTTTTAGCGCTTCGTGTCCGGAAATCTGAGAACAAATCAAATAAGCAAAATATAATAATCGCTTTGAGTTATAGCGTTTTAAAGCTGATTCGGACGTTCGAATTTAGACGTCGTAAAAAATTTGACAATTCATTTTATTACCAAATGGTTTCCATATTTAGATAGCCAGCTCTATAAGCTTTAATTTGATATCTGGGTTTAGGTATATTAAGTGTAATCTTAAGATGCTAGAGCTGTTATACTGGAGACACCCCCGAAGGTACACTGTAACCTTAATACTGGTGGCTTTCCGACAATGGCACGCCCTGGTGACTAAAGTCAAAGTAATGTTAACCTTTGGTACATGTTCTTGCAGATACACGTAAACCACAACCCTGATTTACTGTAGAGCAAAAATTTTTGGTAAAAAGGTGTGGCCAATAATTGGCAATTATTGTCTGCTGATTTTTACGGTATTATTGTGCAATTCCCCAAAACCTATATCAAGCAGACATCCTATATTAAGCGGACTCTAATACATGCACAGTGTAAGAGTCTCAAGGATGTTCGCCTAATACAGTTTCACTGTACTGACAAATCAAGTTATTGTTTTTTAATAGCCTCTGATGACAGAAAATATGTCTGAAGCTACTACAAGAACAGATACTGCAACTTCTACATCAGTTGAAGGTCAAGATGAAGAAGGTATGTGAGTCTCTGTTCAGTCTTGGGTGCACTTGTCAATACCTTTCTGCAGTAGTTCTGATCTGAATATGTATGTTGTATGTTGTTATTTAACGTTTTCTTTGGTTTGAAAATAGTTATTTGCAAACCAGTTTATCCTGAGTTTCTTTTGTCTCAGATTATCTTGATGAATATTAGACAAAGAAAATGAAACTTAAACTGGTTTAAAAACTTTCAAATGACAGAAAAATTTGAACCACAACATGCACAAATACAACTAAAGTAGAATCTTTGATGTCACTTACAGTGTAACTCCTACTAGCTTATAACTTGAACCTCCCACTAACACAAACTAAAAACGTAAACAGTTTCTCCAGTTTCACTTTTTTATGGGATTCACAGTAGTAAAGCCTTGATAACATCAACAGTTTTGTGTTTTTCTGGTGGTTCAAGTTGTTGGGAGTCTACATTATATGTTAAGTTATTGGACCAGTGTCAATATTTCACCATTATGTCCTGGAATTGTGGGGACACATTTTGATGTCCAGAACATTTTCCAAGCATGTAGACTTTAAAATGGGGCTGCGTGGCAATAAAAATAATGTAAGGGATAGTTAAAAGCCCACCTTCACCCAAAATGCTGTGCGCACCATGATCACTTTCTGTGAATGCGTGCAACCAATCAGATCACACATATGAACAATGGAGCATTTCAAAACAAAAACAAACAACTGCAACATCTTTTGGGTGAAGGTGGGCCTTTAATGAAAGGAATGCAGCTATTTTTATCAAAGTACAAACCATTGGGGAAACAAGTAATTTTGATCAGAAACTCATCCATGAAGAATTAATTCAGCCCACAGTGTTAGTTTACTACTGTCTACGCTACAACTGTAGATGGTAGTCTCCTATATGACAGTTACAGGGGTACAACTGGATTGTATAAAAGTTTGAAACAATGCACATGCCCCTCCCCTACCCCCCCCCCCGCCCCCAAGGTACATGTATATCTTGCTGGTATGAACCTTTGGATTACTTTTTATTTCAAAACTTAAAAGAAAGATGATGTGCACCTTCCATGTGATGTCTTAATTTTACTGTACTTTTCATGTCCAGATCCATTAATGCAGCAAATGGCGGCTAAATATGTGAGGTATCGACAGTGGCTTGCAAAAATAATGGGGAAGGATCCAGATACATTTAGTGATAAAGATATAAAGGTACTGAAAATTCACAACAGTCACTGAATCAACATTAATTATTAAAAAATGGAGGTCACGTGACCAGTGCTTTTGACACCCTCCCGGCAAAAGCCGGGGTTAGGGATAGTTCAAACATGGGGTTTAGGTTAAGATTCTAGGGTTAGAATAATTTCTATGGGGGGGGGGGGGGGGGAGGGGAGGGGGTATCTCAGCTCAGGGCCAGGTCTAACTTAGGCTTAGGATTAGCCAGGTCACGTGATATGCGATAATATCAAACTTGATCACCCTAGATGAACTGACCCTCGACTACTAACTGTCACCAGCTGTTCTAACTCCACCTTTCTTATCTAGTTTTGAAATTCACCACCCCCTCAAGTTGGACTTACTGTAGTGCAAGTTTCACCTTTACACTAAATATTGGCCAGCCACTAGTACCCTCCCCCCTAGATCTTGATGCATATGCATATCCATGCATATCCATCCTGCATGGGTTATTCCATTTCATTACATTGGCATGGATGTACATTGTATGTACATGTAGCTCAGGTAATTTATTCTGTAGCATTGTAGTAACCGGAACTGTTTCTGTACTTTCTTCTTTGGATTAGAAGCCAACATCCCCAACATCCTGCCTGCTCACCAGGCTCAAGCATTTTGGCATGCTCTAGTTTTAAGATTTAGAGTTTATTCCATCATTGTTGTACATGTATGCAAGCTCCATTGTAAGGAAGGTGTAGATTCTCCATTTCATGGCCCTTTTCAGGCCCATTTAAATTTTTCATGAAATATTAAGTAATCTAAATTACGCTCATGATGTCATTTCACATTCAGGAAGCTGTTGAGTACTTGATGCCATCAGGACTGTATGCCAAAGATGCACGACCTCTTTTTAAGGTGATCAATTCAGTACTTGGCAGTTAGTTAATATCGCACAAATATTTTTTTTTCTGTTGTACACTATAGCAGAGGTCGACAGCAAACTACATGTACTTGTACATGTAAATGTAAATGTATGGTATCAGGGATAGAAATTAGCACTTTCCCACAAGTGTCAAATCTTCTTGGTTAACAAAAATTTGAACATTTTTTGGTGTAGTTCTTAAAGTCACAAGTTCAAACCCCCGAGGTAGGGGGGGGGGGGGGGTACTCACCCAAAATACCTATATGGGTATGTGTCGCCCAACGGGGTGTCGTGATTTTGGGACTCCTGATCTAGAATAGAGTATCCATTTTAGAGATGTTTCCTAGAACGGGGTATAATATTTCGAACACAAGAGAGCTTCAAATTAATCAACTCTGTCAACCCTGTGGTAGTTGAGCTTTTGGGAGGTTCTGCCTCCTGATATAAGCTCCCCAACATGTACAGCGCTGTAGTTTTACAATCATGCAATCTGTTGATTGTTTCTTTTACTTTAAACCTTTACAGGACCCAGAACTGCTTTACCAAAGAAGAGGTAAGAAACTGCAGTGCAAAATATTCTCGTACATGTGCTGTTCAATATCGAAGGATTAGGTCAGGGTATGGTAACAGGGCATACACTGTACATGCACAGTACTGGCCTGAAATTCCCTTAATTTGTTAGTAGTTTTACTTTTTGCTTTAACCTGCCATGTACCCAATGACTACTGACATTTTCCAATCAAAGCACATTTAAATATAATAGTTACATTATACTGATATACATGTACTATTAATAACAAATAATTGAACTGCTCTGTACAGTAAAATGTATACCAGAATTGCCCAAGCAAAGTTCTCTCTATCATACCAGGGGTTTCAATAAAATTAAGAGTAGGTGGCAATATTTATAAAATAGACGGCAGTGGCAATGGCATTTCCAGCATTCTGGGCATCAACTTCAGTGAAATTAATCGAAAAGTAGGCCGCGATAATTAGGAAGTAGCCGGTGAAATTCGCCGGTTGCCGGCTTCTAATGAAACCTCTGATCAAACACCCTGACTGTTTCCTTCCTCTTATAATGAGCCCTTTCACCCCCAGGGTCAATAACCGAGACATGTAGTGTAGTTCTAACTTTTGAGTCTGTGGACGAAATCCCATAGAGTGACTATTCAAATGAAACCTCTTCAGCAGTATTTTTACATGGTACTATTTGTTCTAACTTTTGAGTCTGTGGACCAAATCCCATAGAGTGACTATTCAAATGAAACCTCTTCTGAATCAGCAGTATTTTTACATGGTGCCATTTATTTTTCAATATTTTTACAAAATTAAACTTGGGATTTTTCTTGAATTGATGTTTGGCACTCTTTTTAATGGTACTTAATTTCCTCTTTGCAGCTCAAATTGTGGATAAGCGTGGCCGGCCATTGTATGCAGCTTTTTTTACTGGCCAAGTTGGCTTCCATGATTTATTATTTGTAAGTGAACCTACATGTAAAGTATGGTCAAATGATCACAACAGCTGGAAAATCAATTAATGTCCTGACTGCATTTCAGAGAAATGTAGAAAATTAGATGAAAACTTTGTTGTCTCTCATTCAGGGTACATTAAATTCAGAAGGCTCAAATTATTGCTTTACACCAGAATCAACCACAACAGAATAAAAAAAGGGCCCATTCCATCATCACAACTTCCAGCACTACACTGTTTAACAATTCATAAGGCATAAAGCCAACAGAAGTGCAGTCAGTCCAAGAAGTTTTTTTTAAATTTTTCTTTCATGAGCAAGGGACCTCGTAAGGGAGAATTTTATATGCTCTGTGAGGTGTCCCTGCCTTTTTGGTGAAGTTTGTAAATAAAATAAATAAATAAATGAAGCCAGATTGTTCAAAGCACGATTAGGCTAACCCAGGATTAGCATCAATTTTTAATCCAGTTAAACAACTCAACAATTGAAAATTTTCCAAAGTTTTCTGCCATTCACTTTCAACTTTAACTTGTTTTCACTACAAGCTACAAATGAACTTTTGAAAACATTTTTAAACAGAGGAATGAAATCCTCGGTTAACTTTTAATCCAGGATTAGCGTTTATCGCTTTTGAACAACCGGGCCCAGTACACTACATGTAACTTACCATTACAGCAATTTTCATTTGAATGAATTGTAAAACCAAAACCGAAGTAATTACTCTGGCCAATCACAACAGATGCAAACAATCTAATAAACCAATCAGAACTCAAAGAAAATACATGCAGCAGGGACCAAGTGCAGGATAATGCCTGGGAGCAAGTTACGATTGGTTTTGGTTTTACTTCTGATTGGTTGAGAAAGTGGTGTGAGTCACAATGCTGATCACAATGTGCAGTAATGCAAAACCAAAGTAATCAGACACATAATTGAAAACTGCTCTATTACATTACCTTTTAAGTACACATTGTCTCTTGTTAGTTATTGCAGTGCACTTTCTCTAAGCCATAAATTTACATGTATATGTACATGTACATGTTCTTGTACATGTAGCTGTCTGCCTTAGGGAGTGGGTCTTCCCTATAGAGAGTTTATAGGTTCAGGCAAACAGTTGAAATTTGGCTGGGACTTACTGAACACTGTCTGTCCACCTTACAGCCTGGTTGTCCACCTTTCAGCCTGGGCGTCTGTCTGAGAGAGGCATCCACTTTACAGCCTGGGTGTCTGCCTTATAGCATGGGTGTCCACCGTACAGCCTGGGTGTCTACCTTACAGCCTGGGTGTCCACCTTACAGCTTGGGTGTCCACCTTACAGCCTGGATGTCTGCCTTATAGCATGGGTGTCCACCTTACAGCCTGGGTGTCCACCTTACAGCCTGGGTGTCCACCTTACAGCCTGGGTGTCCACCTTACAGCCTAGGTGTCTGCCTTATAGGGGTGTTTGCCTTACTAGAGTGTGTGCTTTGAGAGAGTTGATTATATTATGTTTTTAAAACTTCTGTAAACACCGGTGTATAAGCTGCACCCCAATTTTCAGAAAACATTTTGGGCAAAAAAGTGTGGCTTATACACCGTTTTTTATGATAATTTCTTTCTTTTAGGAAATTTATGAACAAAGTGCTAAGTTAGATGCTGGTGAGGGGCCAAAGTTAAATGCTGCAGCAGAAACAAGTGAAGGAATTGAGTTAAGTGACAGTGAGCTGTCAACAACAAGTGATGGAGGGTACAGCTCTGATACCAGCTCAGAAATAGGCTTGGATACCAGCTCAGATTCTAGTGATGATGAAAAGACAGATAGCAGTGAGCTCACAAAGGAAACTGAAAGGTACATTGCGAGAGTTAAGGGATTGATGTACAGTACCTCAAGGGTTGGTTCTGTCTTTAAACCATTCATTACCACCTGGAATATCTGTGATAAGCTCACCAAAGTTGCTATTGCTCTTCTGAAATAATTTTTATGTATCTGCTGCAGTAAAAGATAGATGGAACCCAGCCCTGTGTACCTCATGTGTTTGGCTCTGGCTCTCCTTATTCATAATTGCTCCATATTTTTTCCTAAGGCTACACTGTACATGCGCTCGCAAATAAAAGCTGTCTTGTAGTCTGTGTTACACATGTAGTGTACATGTACATATGAAACATCAGACTGTGTTTATTATGTAAGAATGACAACACAAATCAGAAAGGCCTGGACACTAACTACGTGATTTACAAATGACCCTTTGACAGAGAATTGATTGAGTCAATTGAGGAGGAAGCCAAATCAGATTCTAGTGGTGATGACAAATCAGACAGTGAAAAGAAAACAGAAAGGTGAGAAGAACGTCCAATTACTCACTGATCTCTGTATTTATGAATATTTCAGGATTCCATCATTTATATCTTTATTGTTTTTGTGTAGTGCAAAGCCCAGTCGTCAGCCGAAGATGAGGTGGATTGGAAAACCAGAGCTTGAAAGAAATATCAATGAAAATCTGACGGACAAAGAGGTATGGGGACTTTACCTTTTTTCGTATTATTTTAAGGAACTTTATTAGACACAAACTGAAGATAGAATGACGTTAATTTACAGAACTGAGAGAAATGAAATTACAAATGCTGTGGAAAACTAGATTTAGCATTACTAAAACTTTTTCATTGCAGTATGATGTCATTCTCCATCGGCTCAAGAAATTAGCCAGTCACCCAAATGCAGACCTAGCGACTCCCTTTCTGCTTAGATTCTTAGAAGTTATTCCAATACAAGGAATGAAAGCTGTAGAAAAGACGGTAGGCATAAAGAGGTGTTGCTAATGGTGGTATTCAATTAAGAGCGTTCTTAGAGCATGCATGCGCTAGACACTTCCAGGCTTTAAGATTGTGGGGACGGGAGCAGCTGAAAACCAGCGCGCTAATGAGCAGGAAAACCGAGGATCCCCCTCCGTCAGCACTCGAAATCTTTTTCCCCACTATCTGAACGCCTGGAACAGGCTTAACATGCGCCCATGTTAAAGCCAGAGCAAAGGCTATGCACTTATTGACTGAGTGGGAGGGCCGGACGGCAAAATATTTGGCTCGTACGCCATGACCGAGAGCCAAATATTTTGCCGTCCGGCTTGACCTAACTCAGTCAATAAGTATTTTATAAAATAACTAGAAATTACAAGAATAGTCGTGCAGTGTGAGGTCATTTGAACTCGAGCGGGGCCGGACGGCTTTTTCCGGGCCGGCTCACGTCGACCCGTCCGGCCTTGCTCACGTCACCTTGCAATTCTATTTTCTGTAGGATTGCGTCAGCGGGGCCATACGGTCATATTATAGAGTGTTTTCACTCACGTGACGGGCGGCCATATTGGAGTGCTAAAACAATAGCAAATGTTTGAATAAGAATAGAGCTAAAGTCCCATAGGATTCGTTTAGGACACCAACATGGCCGCCATTTCATTGTTTTGGGACACCAATATGGCCGCCGTGACGTCACCTCCTGTCCTTTAATCTCGCGGCTTATCCGTACTAATGGAGGTATCGTTAGGGTGTCCTTAATTACTAATACCCGGTTGTACATGTAGGTATCCTTGACTAGCGATTGCTTTGGTTTTGCATTTCTATGCTTTGTGATTGGCTGAAAAAATCTCGTGCTACTTCTTAACCAATCAGACGTAAAACCAAAACCAACCGTGACTTAATAATCGCACGCGTTTTCCCGCGCTTGGCGCCGGCTACATGTATTTGTTCGAGTTCTGATTGGTTCATTGGATTGTCTGCGAGTTCTGTGATTGACCAGTGTGATTACTTTGGTTTTGGTCTAACGACAATCAATTGAAAACCGCTCTAATAGCATTGATGTTTAGCTGGTGGTCTTTGTTGCATGAGGGCAACTGAAGGATGAGTAGTGACAGGAGAAGGCATATTTTTGTTTTCACCAGCCAACTAAGGCTGGCCAAACTGTCTCTCAATCAGTTCCTTTTAATGTGCTGCCAGTTAATA
Source organism: Cladopsammia gracilis (assembly GCA_022457155.1). NCBI lineage: Eukaryota > Metazoa > Cnidaria > Anthozoa > Scleractinia > Dendrophylliidae > Cladopsammia > Cladopsammia gracilis. The sequence goes on along the minus strand of JAJGOT010000237.1, from coordinate 887,164 downwards.
TAATTGGAAATTAAAAATTTTAATCAGTTACAAATACGTTTACAAGTGTATCAGACACAAGAAAGTTAACTATATTTTCTGTTACTCAAGACAAGGATTCAAGGCTTGATTTATTTCTTTCATAACGAAACTTTGTTTGTTGTCATTATTTGTCACAGCTAAATGAGAAAGGTGAAGCTTTTGCCGTAGGTAAGTTAAGTCAATGTGACACATTGTTCATATTCAGTAATAAAGCGAGAGACCAGCCTCAAAAGCTTGCTTCTTGTGTAATATTACCTATAAATGCTGTTATTTGGGCGATATAAAATTACTCTTTGTTCGTTCCAGGGCATCGCAAACGTGCAATCGCAGAAGTCATGGTCAAGAAAGGCTCGGGAAACGTAACTATCAACAATGTTCCTATCACTCAGTATTTTGGCAAAGTGGAGGACAGGTATGTTCTCACTTGTATCATTTCTATATGCCCCAAATAAACAAACGACTTAGAATCTAAGGGCCTTTAAAAAAATGACTGTTTACTGGCAGTAAGGCCTACGGCAAACGTCGAACTTCACATGTGCTGAATCTAATGCAAATGAGCAAAATCTATTGTTCTTGCTCATTTGAATTAGATTCGGCACATGTTAAGTTCGACGTTTGCCCTAGGCCTTAGAGTCTAGAAAATCGACCCTATTAAATGTTTTTATCAAGAAGAGAGAAACGCAGTCAACCCCATGTTTTTCGCTTTTCCATTCAGTTTCATCCTATTCTGTTCCTTACCATTTCTTGTTTTTTTTTTTTAAATTTTTGCCTAAAAATCCTTTCTAATCTGCGAGGAGGGAGACTCACGTTTGGCGTATCTCTAGAAAATACGCCGGTCAGAAAAGCTTCGTAAGAGGCTAAATCCATTGGGATATCAGTACAAAGGGATTGGCAGGAGGTCACTGCTATCTTAACTCTTTCACTCTCAGAGTCAATTATGGAGACATGCATAGCTCTTACTTTTGACGAAATCCTATGGTGTGATCATTCAAATAAAACCTCCTCAGCAGTACTTTTACATGGTACCATTTGTTCTAACTTTTGAGTCTGTTAACAAAATCCTATGATGTGACCATTCAAATGAAACCTCTTGAGCAGTACTTTTGCATGGTACCATTTGTTCTAACTTTTGAGTCTGTTGACGAAATGCTATGGTGTGACCATTCAAATGAAACCTCTTCAGCAGTACGTTTGCATGGTACCATTTGTTTATCATTATTTTACGAAACGAAATTCAAAATTTTTCTTTAATTTTGATTTTTGGCACTCATGGGAGTTAAAGGGTTTAATGTCTATTCCATATTACCTGTACTCTGGAGAACTCTGTTCTTACAGAGGACCCCGTCTTCTGAACCTATGAAGTAATATGTTAGGGTTATGGCGGATGTCCTTTAAACTTTTGCAGGAAGCAAGTCATGTATCCATTCCTTACTGTTGATGCAGTTGGAGAATATGACGTAGATTGTGGTGTTATTGGCGGAGGAACATCAGGTCAGTGATTTCTTTTACCGGTAGTTTCCAGCGAAAAGAAAAGCTGTTTGTAGTTTTGTAAACGAGTCAACTATTTGATACTCCGCCATTTATGTTTCACATACAGGGTGTACTAACAGTAGTTTTGACTGCTCTGTAGGTCAAGTTGGTGCTATCAGATTGGCTATCAGCCGAGCATTACTGAACTTTGAGGATAGTTATGTGGAACCGCTTCAACAAGGTTTGAGATGCTATTATGCATTGCAACCTGCTTGTGTCTGTTGACCATTTCGCCATTTTGTTAACCAATACTTTTAAGCACTCGTCAAATCGTGTGAAGACAACTGCCCGTTTCACTTGTAGTTTAGTCTAGCTCCTCCACAAGCCCTTCGCATTTGATCGAACGCGAATTTGCATAACCTGACCTGAGGATTTTTGCTCTCTTTAGTTGTATTATTTGTTATATATTTTAGCTGGCCTATTGATAAGAGATCCGCGGATTAAGGAGAGAAAGAAGCCCGGACAGAAGAGAGCGAGGAAGAAGTTTGCCTGGTAAACAGAATAATTTTTCAGTGTTGCGTTTGAGAAATTTATTTACATTTTAAGTGGACTGTGGTGTAGCCTGCATGACAGGCGCTTTATGAGCCAAACGGGGGCGAGCGAAACATTTCGCGCGAAGCGCTAGGCTCATAAAGCCCCGCTTGGCTTATAAAGCGCCTGTCATGCAGGCTAACTCTTGTGGTGCAAGCATTTTTTTTTTGGAGCGCGAGTCAGTGCTGTGTTAATTCGTCCATATGAGGGGCTATGTCACCATTTTAGTGTTATTTTAAAAAGCTAAAAGACGTATTTATACCAGTGGAAACGCAAAAAATAATGGTCCAGTGTTGTTTAAAATTGCTTTACGAGTACAATGAAACTATAAACAAGTGTCTCTGACTACAGATGGTCAGGATGGAAGTGGATTGCAACTTGAAAAAATTGGCCAATTTTTTCAAGTTCGTTCAATGTGTTTTGGAAAATTTGCTAAAAACTGATTATGGTTTATTCTTTCTACAAGATTTTACTTGATATCTTGTTCTTGGTGTTCTAAGAGCCTTTCGTGTTTGAAGTAAGATGCTCACTTTTAATTCTAGCACAGGCTGAGACAAAAACATAAAAACCGCCATGGCATAGCTCCTTTAAGCCGGCGCTTTGAATTCTGTAAGGTAGAGAATTAGGACGAGTGAAAGACGGCGAGACTTCATTTCCTCTCATTCGTCTTTGTCTCTCTTTTGTATTCCGCACTCTTGTAAACCTTGCTCTGGTTTGATAATCCAAGGTGGCGGCTAAACACACGCGAACAAAATATTTAACACTCCAAAATGCGCCCGCACTGCATGCTAAAGTTAAAGGTGCTACCAGGTATCCCATTTTATTCAGCAATAAAGAACCCTCTAATCATTTCATTCCCACAATCTAAACTCCGGTTACAGAAACTTACGAACAGTAATGATAATTGAATTTATTATACATTGGTGTCACTAGCTCGATTTTGATTGGCTATAAGCACGCAGCTAATTATTGCTTGCTGTTTCTGTTACGTCATACCTACAGACAATGAATTTTATATATGTAGAAGTGACGTCGTACCTACAGACAATAGTTTGTCTGCTGTGCATTGATCACTTTTTTGTGCGCGCTCTTGTCTTTACAAGTGCAGCTCAGGAATATGCATAATAAAACAATTATTGGATGAGGTTGAGCATGATAGCGATAATTGTCAAGGCCAAACTTTGTGTTATCTGCCGAAGCCGAAGGCTGAGGCGGATAACACAAACTGAGGCCTTGATAATTATCGCTATCATGCTCAACCTCATCCAATAATTGTTAAATGGTGCCATGGATTGAGAGTTTTAATTTTACATGTTTATTGCCATGATTCGCTTTTTAGGGTCAGACGATGAAGAGCTCTGCTTTGTGGCCAGAAGATAGAAATGGCTAAGGATTACCAGTTACAAGGGATGACAAGTTGTTTCCTTTTGAAATTCGTGCAACAGAGGAGAAGGCGAAAGGGAGAATCGCTAGAGATAACCTGTGACAAGTTCAGATAGATTGTTTTCCTCTCAAAAACCTACAGCAGAGTGGAAGGTGAAAGGAAACATGCGGAAAACCTAACCTGACTTCACGTCACGAGTATTCCATGCCGTTTGATTGAAAAGACAAGAATTTCGGAAGATATGTCCAGAAATGCAGGCAGAGGGGGCCACGCTACTCCATGACTGGCACCACAAAGTGTCCTCACCTATAAAAGTTCACCAAAACACACGAAATTCTGTCACATATGAAGTCATATGAAAACGACAAAGAACTCTGTCAAATATGAAGTACTCGTTAAACAATACTTGCCTGCATTTCTGGACATAAGTGGAATCTCGCGCCTTTTAGCGCAATGAAGATGTTAAAGTGCACCTAACCCCCAATTTTTTTTTTGCTTAATCAACTCTATGTACATTGAAAAGTTGAATAGTTAAATATTTCTTGTTTTTAACGTCGTGTAAGTGAGTTATAGAGATTTGAATTTACAAAATGCTAATTAGATGACGTAAATTCGGGAATTTGCCATTATTTCTACGTCAATTAACAATACGCAGTATACAACTGAAGGAAAATCAATTTCAGAAATACCAAATGTAAACTGTGGATAGTCAGTTGATTCGTAAAAAATATTACTTGGAGGTAAAAACAAGTAGTTGTATAATAAATGATTCCCGAATTTACGTCGTCAATTAGCATTTTGAAAATTCAAATCTCTATAACTCGCTAACGCGACGTTAAAAACAAGAAATATTTAACTATTCAACTTTTCAACGTCAAAGAGTTGATTAAGCAAAAAAAAATTGGGGGTTAGGTGCACTTTGAACTAATAGTTGAGAAAAGTCCGACATTTTATCAGTCTGCTCTGGTGAGAAACGAAGATAATTTTAACTGATAGCTAAGAAGCTGTACAAAAACTCCAATGCTCTTCTCCATTTCTCAAACCATAAAATTTGACGAACAATCCACTGTCAAATACAGATATGACAGATATCTTTCGTAAAACAAATTTAAAACTGACAACTGTAAATAGTTTCATTCCAAGGTCATACGTGAAAGTTGTTTTATAAATTTGAGTTACACATAATAAACCTTGGAACGGATTGTCTGTTGTTTGTTGTCCATGTTTGTTGATGGGTTCTATCAGCCCAATACAGTTCCTGATATACAAATATCATACAAGCCACTTAAAAGCAACAAAAAGCGTAATAGTAGATTGTGAGAGAATTGCATGGAGGTCAATTAAGTAAAACTTTTACAAGTGTAATTTACGGTTGCATGGTTATGGTTATTTCTATATACAATGCTTCGCGAGCTCTACGTACGGATTCTCTTTTAGAATTAATGAGTTCGAGTGGTATGAGTTCGACACTTTGACGTCTGTGAGTCTGTGTCCCTTTTGGTTGAAATGTTGTGGTATGGCTTCGGTGGTCTTGTTCTGTATGCCTCTCCGGTGTTCTCCGAATCTGCCACGCAATGCCCGCTTTGTTTGTCCAATATATTCCGCCGGTGCATCAGGGAATCATTTGCGACATTGGATCATGTAAATAAGATTTTTTGATGCGCATGTAATGGTCTTCTTGATGGGGTGATTTTGGACTGTTTTTTTAAGTACATGATGCCAAACCGTCTTGAATAAAACGGCAGGTTTTACATTTTGTAGAGTTGCATTTGGTTATTGTAGGTGGCTTGTTTATCTTTGCCTTGAAGAGGAAGTCGTAGAGGTTACGTGCCTGGGCGTCTCTGTATGCAATGAAAGGTTTTTCAGAAAATACTTGTTTGCATCGATAAGAAGATTGAAGAATAGGAAAGTTTTTAGCAACGATGTTGTTGAGGTTAGGAGAGGTTGGATTGTAGGTAACTACGAAGGGAATACGTTGGCTGCCGCCTTTCTTGTTTGACATGCGAGGGTGCAGGTAGTGGTCTCGTGGAACTTATTTTGCCTTGTTAATTTCACGTTGGATTTGTTTTTCTTTGTAACCCCTTTTCTTCAGATGTTCCGTGAGTTCATCACATCGTTTGTCAAATGTCGCGTCATCTGAACAAATTCGGCGGAAGCGTAATGCAAGGCTGTAAGGAATGGATCTTTTAGTGTGATATGGGTGGCACAATGAGCTGAGGAGGTACTGGTGGGTGTCAGTTGGTCAGTTAAGGTGGGTACATGTTAGTTGGTTGTCGCAGTTGACTGGCCACGTTGCATGTGATTTGCTGGGATATTTGCTTGATGTACTCTTGATCCCCTGAATAATCTCTTAAACTTGCTCCAAATGACGGGATTCGTAGCACCATAAATGAAAGGATTCAGAGCGCTGCTAACAAAAAACAAGTTAGGAAGTGCGAGAGCGACGTGTCGCGGTTTTGACTCTTTCAAGACAAACCGAAACGTTACAACTATGACAGCTGGCGGCAACCACAAAACTGCGAAGGTAAAAGTCAAAACGAAAAACGATTTTGTTATTTTAATTTCTTGAACATTTGAACTGGACGCAGAGTTTGACATGTTCAGCTGATGTTGGCGAAGAAATCTAGAAATGTGGTAATAGCTGGCAGTTACAGTGATCAAAGCAAAGACCACGGGAAACGCAACAGTGAGGATAAAGTTTACGATTTTGAATGTTTCGTTGTTGAATACTAGGCCGCATCCGCATGAGGCTACAGGCGGGACGAAGTCAAACATTGTCCAGCCAAGCAAGACTGGAAAACCAAGGACCACGGCAACCGAGATCCACACGGTGATTATGAGAAGCACCGATCGACGTAAACTAAATACATGTTTGTAAGTGTTGGTGTTCAAGACGCAGTAATAGCGGTTAATAGCTGTGACGGCTATTGTTAGCACAGAAACGATGGTTAGGAAATGCCAAAAGAAACCGCTCGCTGAACAAAACACTGAGTTGAGCGACATCTTGCCTGTCATCAAAGAAGACACAAACAACTTTCCCCGTCAAACAGGCGTACAAAAGGTCGGTTACGGCGAGAGAGGCGAGGAAAATGTTTGTTGAGCTGTAAAGGCGTGGTTTTTTGAAGAAAGCTGCTAACAGAAGCAGATTTCCCAGGAAGCCACAAAACACCAAGTAAGGATGAAATGGAGGATTCTAGATCTATTACAACAACTGCCAGACTTCGAGTGAGAGCCGTGTTTGTTTGCATGCTGTTGTTAGGGTGTAGGAATTCGAATTTTTCCCAGTCGTCAATGCTTTTGCGTTTGCGTTTACTGTAATTCAGCGATAAAAGGGGTTGATTTTCAACACAGCGTTTTGATAGAGCGATGAGATTTGAAACCGGTAATGTATGCGGCAAATCCGGGCTTTCAATACTACTCTAGAGTTTTATTGTCTCAAACTAAACTATTGTATCAAGTACGCATATCAATGCCTTCAGCGCAATTTAATACTTCAACTTTCTTCCTGTCAAAGTGCCCAGGAAACACAGCCAAGTTTCAGTGTTTTTGTTAGCTCAACAAGAGTTTTTCCGAGTATAACCAACATAACCTGTGACTGTGTCACATGCTCAAATAAGATTCACCCTTTGTAATTGTTTGAACAAAACATTTCCTTTCTCTTGAATGGAGGTGACCATGTCTCTTGACCAGCAATTGGTGAAATGTAAACAACCTTCTTTTGTAAGCGCATCCAAAAAGCTGGCAGCTGAAAAGCCCGCGCTAGTTAAGGTGTTGCCGATAACTTAACAGCAAAATTGCGATTTGTGGCACACCATGCACTACAGGAGGTAATCAGTGTTCTTACCAGACCACGGCATTGCGGCATTGCCGCACTTTTTCGAGGAATGCCGCACTATTATAAGCCCAAGGGGTCCCAAGGGCGCAAAGAAGCAAAAAAAAAAAAAAAAAAAAAAAAAAAAAAAAAAAAAGGGGGGGGGGGGGGGGGGGGGGAGGGGGGAAGAAAACGTATTACGAACGTACATTTCTCTATAATATAAGCCAAAATTTGATTGGTTATGCATATGGCCTCTTTAGAAAGCACCCAGAACATTTATTGTCTAAGTTTGTTTGGGGCATTTGCTGGAATGAAATGTCCAGTTAATTAATTGTGTCTAAAAATTGTGACCCGCTCTTCTCCCTCGTGACCTCCTTTTAGCTTCTCTATGGGTCCTGTGGACCCCAGTGCAGAAAATCCCGGTAAGAACAATAGATAGATAGATAGATAGATAGATAGATAGATAGATAACTTTATTAATAAGCAATAATACAATAATAATAATAATAATAATAATAATAATAATAATAATAATAATAATAATGACAGTAATAACAGAGCTAGAGATTCAAAAGATCTGCATGCTGGGATCTGCACGAATCCTCAGAAAGGTGCCGAGTGAATGAACAGAATGATTGACTTGAGTGACTGACGCTCTAGGTGCATGGTTTGCGCCCGGCTGATGCACAAAAAGAAGACCAGCAAGGAGTAACCAAGGTAGATGAAAAGAATAACCAAGGAATAACCAAGGAAGATGAAAAGATTGAAAAGTACCGTGACTTGGCGATTGAGATTAAGACCTTATGGAAACTGAAGTCGGTGAAAGTAGTCCCAGTTGTTATTGGACTGGAGTATTGGGAACCATCCCCAGAAGATTGGGAGGCAACCTGGAACAGATTGGTGTGCGGACAAGATCAGTAACTATCCAAAAGACGGTTTTGTTAGGGACGGCAAGAATCCTCCAAAGAGTCCTTGGGATCTAAGGTGGCTTGTTGCCACTTGACCAGGGCCAGTGTCATCTGCAGCAATATTGCTGAGTCAATTTGTTATGGAATAATAATAACAATAATAATACAAAAATATAACAATAATAATACAAGAGTCTTAATTAAATCATCCATCTTTACCCCTAAGTTATACTGAAAATGCAGCAAAAATAAAGAAAACAGGCTGTACTACCGTCTGGTGTGATTATTTTTTGCCTTTTAGTTTTTGCGATTTTTTTTTCGACCAAGTTGTTTACGATTCTCTAATATTATCGCCAAAAATAACTCAGTCCACTGTAAACGCATTTTTTTATATGTCAGTGGCCGGCCACATGCAAAGTAAAAATGACTAGTACTTATTTAAGCTCATGCATTTTCTCTTTTAAAATCAACTAAACTGCAGATACCGTGAACGACCTATTGCGTCACATTGGATCAAAGATAAAGGACCGATCAAACAATTTGGAAAGGCATTTCTCTCGAAATGGACTACGGTCGGCCAAACCTGACATGATCAGCGCTCAAGACTAGAAAGCAGACACAGACAGCTGTTTCATAATAAAGATTATGTATGTCATTGTGCCATGTAGCTAGAACATAATGAGAGTCGGTAACTTCACCTATCTCATCCAAGATCTCATATATCCCGGGCATATATGTCGCGCTCAAGACAACAGACACAGCAGGGACCGCGGAGGGGGAGGGGCTGGTAGGGCCGCGGCCCCACCACGTTTTTGCGCCCGCGCCCCCACGTTTTTTCGATTTTCAATATGAAAAAATTGTTTTCAATTGTCAGCCCTCCCACTTTTCACCTTGCTCCGCGGTCCCTGCACAGACAGCTGTTTCATAATAAAGATTATGTTTGTCAGTGTGCCATAGCTGGTACATAATGAGAGTCGGTAATCTCACTTATCTCACATATGTCGCTAATCATTCAAGAGAATTACATGCCTTTCCACATTGTTTGATGCGGTCCTTGCAGTGGTCTGTTGCTGTTTTTGTAGTTGATTTTCTCTTAGGCTATCCCAATAATTGCCTTGTTCTGTCGCACGACTGTCTGCTCCTACGCTGCCTTTATCATAACGGCAGCGTAGGAGACTAGTCACCCGACCGACTTAATTTTTTGAAAATTTAGCGAGAGATTTTTTTATGCGAAAAATGTTCACTTCCGTGGGTTCGTCCCCCAAATCGGCAGGCTGTCACGTGACGTTTTCTTTGTTTTGACTTTGGGTTATAGGTCACGTGTTCAAATTAGAGTGTCATCGGCCATCTTGAATTTTCCGTATTGGCGAAAGAGCCATTCCGAGTCCCTTGTTTACTTTAATTTCCCCCTTATTATCAAGAGTTTTGGCCTCTCATTGACAAAAATGTCTGTAGTAGATAAGTTGGACGCCGCTAGACACTCTATAACTGGCTCCTATGTGGCCAAAGTTGTGTGCAAGTCGTCGAGCCGAGAAGTTATGGGTCCGAAAAGGAAGCACTTGGATTGTGAGTTTGCATAACTGTTGAGAAAATATTACCGAGGTTTTGTTTTGCGGAATTAATGACAATTCGGTTGTTGTATTGTACTCTACAGATCTGACCGCATGCACACATAACGACAATGTGTCCATCCCAAACTTAGCGGAATTAATATTTGAGCGATGTACAAACTCGAGTTGGGTTGTAGTTTTTAAAGCAGAATGCACCTTCCACCACTTGATGTCTTACGGAAATGAGGTGAGATTTTAAGTTTTGTGTTTTCTAGGTGAATATTCTCTTGGTAGTTGCAGTATGTTATTTTCGTGGCTTTGACATAATTAACCACCTGTACCGGATTTCGTGCAGGGCAAATTGCAAAGAATTCTCTTTCACAAACAACAAAGTTGGATTTGTTGCATGCTGGTATCGAATGTCGCTGTCTAGAGCTTTTGTGTCTTGTACAAACATATCAGTACAATGTTTTGTCACCAGCATTGCAAAATCGAACGTTTTAGCCATACACTATTCTTCAGTTATCATGCTTAAATATGGTAGAATTTTAATAGCTCAAGTATGAATAGTGTTGTCAAAGCGAGATACACGCACTTACACTGTATATGCACTTAGCGACTATATATGTTACGTTTGTGCTCATAGTTTCATAACAGTAATTTAACCTTGACACAAAAGTAGGATTTGAATGTCTATTTGCAATTTTTTTGTCTAGCATTGTCTTTTATAAAAATGGTAGAAAACTATGACTTATTTTTAAGCCCAATAAGTCGTGGGGTCTGTCACGATCCAGAATTGGTTTCCATTGCATTTTCTAATTGTAGTAATTATGTACTCGTGTCGTTTTCCAATCTACATGTAAGTCTTATGCAAGTAAATTAATTGCCGAATCTCTGTCATCAGTTTTTAATTGACCATCTTCAAGATAACAAATTTACAGATTAGTTTTTTGGCTTATTTGTTACCATTTTTGACCCTTCTCAGAAGTGTAAATTACAGTTAAATTGTCGCGAACGTGTAGTGTTAAATTCTGTCATTTGTTCACAGTCACATACATGCACCTGCAGATTTCTATTTATGATATCAGTTCCCTTCAATTAATATATTGTAATTCCTTCTCCATTTCAATTAACTTTACATCCAAGGCATGTACGTTACCGTTGTAGTTGGAAATGAATTTAGTTTATAGCTTTCAATATTTCAATCATTTTCTGGTTGCAGTTCAGATGTGTTTTCTGAATTTTTTATACACTATTTAAGCTTATTGTTTTTAACAAAATTCTTTGCTATTTGTGTTTCTTTTACATGCTGCACTTACTGCACTGTAGTCATTTTAATGTGACTTGTAAAAGCACAACATTTGGAGCGATGTTAGAATACTTGTCCGCTTATTTACTTACCCCTGAAGGTAAATTATAGAACCAGCCATATTTAAACAAAGGACCATTAATACACAACAAGATGCAAATAAGTGGCTGAGTATTCTACAGTTTAGCCCTACATGTAAAATAATCTCTCAGTTTAGTACATGTTAATAAACAAATAGTCGAAGGAGACATTTTTGATATAAAAATGAATGAATTGTTTCAACAATGAACATTGTGTACATGTATTAGCTAGCAAGTAGGCAATGTCTCCTTTGTAGCTTTTATTTGGATCATTAGGCCTTTTCACAAATGACTGCTTAGATCTAAACAATATATTTATTTAAACGTTCATCCAAGCACAGTTTGCCTTTCATACTGAGGGCAAATAGTAATTATTCAGAAATATATTTTTTTTGTGCCTGTGTTCATAGAGTTTTGTAACATGAGTAGAGATTGGGAGAAATCAAAATAGCTGTGAAAACAATCACCTTTGGCTTGTTTTTCTACAGCTTTTGTTCTCCCAAACTTCATGGTTTCTGTAGCATGAGTATTGTTATAAATCTCTCCCCCACCCCCCCACCCCCCCTCCCCTGGATGGGATGCCAGTACATTACAGGGGTACCCTCAGCAGTAAAGTTGTTTCTTGTCTATAAAAGAAACAACAGAATGGCTGAGATCAGGCCTTGAACCACTGACCTTTGGATCTGAAGTCCAATTATGCACTAACCAATACACCACCACTCTTCCTTTGCGCCTCTACCGTGCCTCCAACGTGCCTCCAACGTGCCTCCACCGCACCTCCACCGTGCCCCCGCCATGCCTCCAACGTGCCTCCACCGTGCCTCCACAGCGCCTTCAATGTGTCTTCACCACTCCTCCTGTGCTTAGGGTACTTGATGATACACCCTTATTTCAATTAACAGTTACCCATTTTTTTTGTATCACTAGAGATTTATTCAATATTTGGCATCAAGAACATCCAACTTCAGTCTTGGTAACTTTCTTGACAAAAGCGGTGTCCAAGGTATGTACATGCAGTATTCGCAATCACATTTTGTTTAACTTCCTACCCACATGTCTTATACATTTACATGTACAGGTTGCAAAAAATGAATGTACTCTGAAAGTAATTGCCTACCCGAAGATATTGTTAGTTTTGAATGTTATCCAAAAGACACTCCCAGAGGTAACTGCCGCCTGAAAGTAATGGGCCTACAGAACTTAGGAGAACTTTGAAAGAGAAATAATTATATTCCCTCAAAAGCAACGCTGATGTAACAATGCCTTGTCAATAAATTTACAATGTACTGTAGTTGTTACTTTTACCTTGTAAAGTACATGTTGTGGTTGAAAGTTATTTGGTTTAAAAATGTTCAAAGCAGTTTCATTTGATTTTCCTTTTATCTCAGATTCATTACCATTAATAATCTGAAAAAAAGGAAAATAAAAATCAAACTGGTTTGGAAATTTTTAAACCAAAACAATTGAATTAAACCACAACATACATTGTACAAGTCATTCTTTCAACCTGAAGGTCAGTGGTTCGAGCCTGGTCTCTGCCGTCGTGTTGTTTCCTTAGACAAGAAACTTTACTCCACATTGTTTCTCTCCACCCAGGTGTATAAATGGGTCCCGGCTACAAAATGCCAGGGGTAACTCTGCGATGGACTAGCATCCCATCCAGGGGGGTGGGGGTAGCAGTACTCTTAGTTGCTTCATGCTGATAAAACTGGGTTAAGCTCCGGCTGTGTGGGCCATCCATGGCTTGTGTGTGACTTTACCTTTTACCTTATACCTGTCATTCTTTTTACCTGTGTGGGTAATAAGTCATGAACAACATACATTGTACAATGTACCTTATTACCTTCATATTTTACAATGCAAGTTAACCCATTCACTCCCAGAGTCAATTCAGGCATGCGCGTTTCTCAAAAGTCCCGAAAACATGTCGGGCCTGAAAAGATGTATTATGTCCAGAATGTTTGCCAATAAAGATTTGGTATTTGTTGATATTGAAAGCTAAGCAATCAAATCTTACATTTACTACACAGGTTGAAGTGGTTTGCGGGCTAAAAACTGTGATGCCATTCGCTGGAAACTAAATTTTAAAAATAGCTTTTGGGCCTGAAATGTCTTCGGGAGTTTTGAGAAACGCCCGCCTGGAGACATAGAATGTAGTTTTAACTTTGGAGTTGGTTGACAAAAACCAACTTTAGCCAGAAATTGAAAAGTGGCCGTCCAGAAGATATTTTCCATCATAACTTTTTAAAGGATTAGGTGCAATTTTCATGAATTTCTTCAAAAAGTGGGCGTCCTGTGGATGCCTGGACACCCTGCTGGCTAAAACCTTGCCTCCAAAAGTAGCTGCTGCCTAAAATGTTTTGGTCCCCCTCAAAGCAGCTACTTTGGAATTTTATTGGTGGTATCCATTGATTTTTACCTCAGAATTCATTCCAAATGACTTTTTATTTTATTTTGAAAGGTTATGACATGTCAACGTTTGTGAGAAGGTATGGAAAATATTTGAATGAGAAGGCTTCCTCTTACACAGAAATGGGATATGACTTCTGCAGACTCAAAAGAGGGTAAGAACACAGCCATTCACAATAACAAAGCTAGTGTGAATAGTCAATTCATGTTCTGTGTTCAGGGATGGAAATCAGCACCCACTCACCCAGGTGGGTGTCAAATCTTCTTTGGCAAGTACAAATTGTACATTTTTTGCTGTAGCTTTGAAAGTCACTTACACAAATGGGAAGTTGTACATCAAAAATAAAAGTTTCCAACTCTGTGTGCCTTATTATTATTATTATTATTATTATTATTATTATTATTATTATTATTATTATTGTTATTATTATTATTATTAAATAGTTATTTTAATTGTTAATAAACATCTTGTTCTTTAAAAAAAAATATTATTATTATTATTATTATTATTATTATTTATTATTATTATTATCAGCAGTAAAAACTATCTGTATGCTATACATTATTATTATTATTATTATTATTATTATTATATGATGTTCCTCAGTTATTATTATTAGTGATAATTAGTAGGCTGATTATTAACCATATTTATTCGGTTATAAGGGCAGCATTTTTTCTATGAAAATCTGCTCATTCATTCTAAATCTGTTCTAAACTTGGGGTGCGTCTTATAGCCGAGTGTTTTCACACAACAAAATTTAACAAAATCTGCCAAAGAACCCAAGAGGTATATAAAAAAAAGAGAAACACTGGTGGCTATTGTTTCTTATATTTGTGTTATACGTGGACATGAGTATTTTGTTAATATATTGTAATATTGACCCTCAAATTGTCACAATACCTGTGTTACAACAGTGCTTGCTATTTATTGTTCATTTGGAAGCTTTCTGCAAGGATGAAATCCCCAAAGCAAACAAAAGAAGCCAAAGGAATGAGTTTGTAAACAAGCTGCCAGCTTGGTTGTCCTTAGTAACGAGGCTAAATAGGAGCACATGCTCAAGAAATTTGTGCGGTTACCAAGCTTTTTTTGCGTGGAACAAACTACGAATAAGTGTGATTTGTTTTTTATACAGGATGTTGCTACATGTAGTTTATGCAACATTTTCTGACAAAATTAACACAAGGTTTTCAATACTTTTTTCCAGAAAAGAAGAGGGTGTTTTAAGAACCATGGAAGCCCCTAAAGTAAGTCATCTTATTTTTTGCTTCTGTTAACAGTGTGTTGTTTTCTGAATTTTTGCATCATACATGAAACACAACCAAGTAAAAAATGGAGGTGCACTACAAGTGAATTGTTACCTTGACTTTGACACCATACATGTACATGTACATGTATGAAAGTGTGATGTGCAATCAGTGTCTCAATTTATGCAAGAGATGAATTATCCATCTGAGATGGATCATTTATCTAGACATAAATTTGGTGTGTAGAATTTTAAAAAAATGTCTTCGGCTAATTCGTCTAAGACAGATAATCCATGTCTAAAATAAATAATCAACTTATACACGAGGAAGAGAAGACAAATGGAAGATGGTTTTTTTATTAAGTTTTCACATGAGGGGAAGTGATTTTTATTTGTTTGCAAGGTTTCTTTCTTGAGTTGCCCATCCTAATTCGTCTTCATATAATATTGGATGATTTATTTCTTTGATGGATAATTTGTCTCTAGTATAAATTAGGCCATTAATGGGAAAGCTATATTTAATAGCTATCTGATCTTTTTGTGGCACTGTTTGTTTCCATTAATTTCCAAAATGAAAGTTGTAGATTTTCCTGGTTTTGAATTTGTGAGCACATAGGAATAAAAAGGTTTACACTGCAGTACTCATCATTGTTTAATTGCCGAAAGTCATGTTACTGATGTGTTCTAACCTTTAAATGGTTATAAAATTAAAACTATTTAAAATAAAATTGGTTGTATTTATGGTATAAAAATAATTGTACATTTGTCCAAGTACATGTATTACTATACATGAATCTGAAATGTAAATTTAACGTTCTTTTTGTAGCTACTGAAAGCTTTGCCAGTCCTTCAACGACAGATTGATGCTTTGCTTGAAGTTGATGTATGTCACAGTTTTGTCTTTGCCTTTCTTTGATTCATATACATGTTTGATCATTGGAGCAGTTTTCAATTGAGTGTCGTAAAACCAAAACCAAAGTAATTACTTTAGCCAATCACAGCAGTCGTAAACAATCCAATGAACCAATCAGAGCTTGAAGCAATTACATGTTGGCGGCGCCAAGCGCGGGAAAATGTGTGCGAGCAAGTCACTATTGGTTTTGGTTTTACTTCTGATTGGTCGAGAGAGTGGCGTGAGAGTTTTTAGCCAATCACAAAGCGTAGCAATGCAAAACCAAAGCAACTGTGTAATTACTTTCGACACAATTGAAAACTGCTCTATACACAGTTATACAAGTAAGTCCCACATAGGGGCGTGCTCAGCCAGAGATACACCTGTACACCCAGTTTCCATATCATGAAGTAACCAGGAGTATTGCTACACTCAGGGTTGTAGCTAAGAGCCGGCTACCAGCTAATTTCACCAGCTGAAAGAGAAATTATCACTTGCTAAAATTTCACTAGAAAACAAAGACTTGGGGTGATTTTGAAGGTGCACAAGCCAGAAAAACTGGCTGAGCTTGCTAATGAGCCTGCTCAGTGTTTTTGTAGCTACACCCCTGTACACCCCTCTGGTTGGCATCAAACAGTCATTTACAGTGTAATTGATAGTGTTTCCTGTATTTGAAATGTAACTGTTCAGTAATTTGTTTGCAGATTAAATCAAGTGAATTGACTAATGGTGTCATAAACAGTGTTTTTGTACTCCTGTTTAAGGTATTTGCAACTTACTTTTTTATGACATTTGTGACCTCACATGGGAAATCGTACACTAACGCTTATCCGTTAAACGGATAAAAACTAACGGCTAACGCACGGATAGCTAACGGCCTTCAAAGCGTTCTAACGGCCGACGAAATCATTCTAACGGATAGCTTGAAGCGTTAAACGCTTCTGTTGATTCGTCTAACGGATAGCTTGAAGTGTTTAACGGTATGGCAAATTCATGTAACGGATAGCTTGAACCGTTAAACGCTTCTGTTAATTCGTCTAACGGATAGCTGAAAGCGTTTAACGGTATGACAAATTCATCTAACGGATAGCTTGAAGCGTTTAACGGCATGGCAAATTCGTCTAACGGATAGCTTGAAGCGTTTAACAACGCTTCGGCAAATTTGTCTAACGAATAGCTTGATAGTTTCGAAAAGGAACGGCTTCCGAGAATAATTATTTATCAGACTGTACCGACAGTAAATATTCAGAGCGATATAGCTTTGGAAACATTCTGCCAACTTAGGAAATAATTGCGCTGGATAATCTTCCATAATAAAACAGCTAGTTTTTCTCTCCCAGAAAATGTTATCGAGCATTTGTTTGGCCAGACACGAGCGAGATTCAAGCCAGACAACATTCCCGCTCTTAAAACGAGCAATAATCAAGCGACGAATGTTTTTCTCACTTTGGAGATCACGCGGATGGATCGATGGAAGGGAACCCTTGTGAAACCAAACGCGGCTTATGTTTATTCCCGGCCCGAAGACACTCCAAACTTCCTGTGATGTTTTAGCGCGGTGGAATACTTGGAAATAAAGGCTGAGAGTTTGGAAAAGCTTAATCTTAATTTGGCGAGCGAAACCACAAAGAAAACAGAGAATTTTTTATAAGCGCATAGTCTGTTTGTGCCAGCGTGTTTTAAGGTTTCAAATATACCGTTTTGACATACATGTATGCAAATTTGGTGCACTTTTTACCACTGTTCCCAAGGGACCGCCAAGCACTTTTTTTTACCGACAACTACAACAAACTTCAAAGGGTTTAATTTTTTTTCTGCTACCAAACCGTCCCTACCGTATTTAATTTCGATTATAACTTTTAGTTCCATTCAAGATTTATTTTAACAATAAGTAAACATGAAGTGCAGAAAGAATTTTTTGACACATGGATTTTGCGTGACTACTGCACTTGGGTCCGACTCCGGGCCGCTTGTTGTTTACATTCCGCGAGCGAGCAGCGAAAGAAAGAATTAATATTTTGCAGTCTCATAAAAGAAATCACGTTTATCATTCCCTGGCCTTGAAGTCAAAACCTTGCTTGATTCAAATAATTGGTAAAACAAGCATCACTAGTACTATTACTTTGTCTTCTCGCGGACTGCTGGCGTAGTCTACGAATTTATACCTCCAGACTGTCTGTCGTTCAGCCGCTCAACATTCACGGCGAGCCGTTCGATAGAATTATTTTGCTGTTCGATAATGAACGTATCAGTGAAAGCGACTCTTCGTAGACTGTTTATAATTATGGATTATTGGACGAAACTTCGCTCCGTTTTCAATGAGTATTGCTGGGATGTTAGATTTATACCATGGAAATAGTAAGTGAAGGTAATTAAAAAGCAAACGAAAAACACTATCACCTCTAGAACAGTCATTTCCAGCACCTCGTGAACGGGTGCTGGGATAATTCTAACGTTCAGGCTAGTCCTAACGGATGCCAAACTTTAGCTAACGGATGTTAATTCTTTGCTAACGGTTACAGTATTCGTTCTAACGGTTCAATACTAACGCCTAACGGACATGCTATCCGCTCTAACGGTTAGAAACTAACGCCTAACGGATGCGAAATCTGTTCTAACGGTTGAATACTAACGCCTAACGGATACGCTATTCGTGTTAACGGTTAAATACTAACGCCTAACGGTTTGGTGAAAGCGTTTAACGGTTTTCAGGAAATTTTATAACGGATATCTAACGGACACCTAACGCTTTTAGCCGTTTAACGGATAAGCGTTAGTGTACGTTTTCCCGTGTGAGGTCACATTTGTGTCATATTTTGTAACACTCTTGCTCCTTTTAAATTATTTCCTTAAATTCTGATGACTCCAAGTGGTAAACCTTATTTATCTAACTAGCAAGTAGAAAGCATGGAAGATGTTGCAACAGTTATTCTCGTTGGCTTAAGTTGTTGATCAAATACCGTATACTATAATAAGGCTCAGTAAGTTAATTAATTATAGTTATTCCCAAAAGAAATTAGTTTAAATTGACAAAATATTTTGTCGGAATTTTGTTGCAAGAATGATACATGTCTATGTACATTGTATCTTATTTATAAATATTTTTTATAATTATAATGATTATAAATATTTGCTTTTACATTTTTAGGACTTGATTAGATTATTTGCTTGCTACAATGATGGTATAATAAATTTGCTTGGTGAGTATGTATTACATTACATTGAAATATTTTGCATACTGTATCTGAGTGATTACCTAATCTCTCGTCTCTCATTTAAATACCCCCAATTGACTTCCTCCGAACTCCTCTTCCACTAAAACACCCCTGCCAATTAACACCCCTTGATTCCCCCCCCCCCCCCCCCTAAGAAAACATAAGAACAGCATCAAAACTAATAAAAAGCTAGGACATTAAATACAGCTGGGGATTTTTGTTTCAATGACAGTATTTCTTGAATTGAGACACTGAACTTTAATATGAAGTAGCTGTACATTTAATTTTGGTACTGACAATTGAAGAGGTCATATACACCAAATTGAAGAAACGTTGACACTTGAAAAGCATAAACCATGAACAATGAAACCGAATGGGATTCTGGGTAGGAAGCATTGGTAAGCATAGTAATATTCCATTTCTTGATAATCAAGAATTTTTTTTGTTTGAGTCATTTTAGAGTATGATTTATGCATCGTATGTTAATATTATGTGTATTCTGTTACAGACATAGTTTAAGTTACGCAATTTCCCAGTAAGCCTTTGGGTCGCATCGTTCATGGTTTATGCGTTTCACCCGACAACGTTTCTTCAATTTGGTGTATATCAAAAACAAGGAATAGTGTTTCATCAGGATTAAAAACACCAAGGTCAAGTGAGTTGAAATAACAAGGTGCACCCAATTTGTTTTTTAACCAACTTTGAGGTGTTTGGATTAGTGTTTCAGGGGCGGATCTAGGGGGTGCAGGGGGTGCGCACCCCCCCCCCCCCCCCCCCCCCCCCGAGATGACCTGCATCTTTCTAATATACAGGGCCTCTGATATTACACGATTCAAAAATGGAAATTATGCGATTTTTTTCGTGGCAAATTATGCGATAAGCAAGGACTATTATGCGGAAAAATATGCAAATTATGCGATTTTTTCTGGAACTTTTTTATGCATGTTTTACCAGGTTTCAGAGGAAGAAAATGAAAATACCTGTTTTAAAATGGTGCTCGTATCTTTGTGGGACATTTTGAAGCTTTTAGCTATGAAGGAACATCCAAAACGAACAAAAGAATCCAAGAAAAGAGTCTGTTAACGAGCGGCCATCTTGGTTAACCTTAGTAACCAGGCTAAATAAAACATGTGCTCAAGAAATTTACGCGGTTACCAAGCTTGTTGTGGCCAAGAACGAACGCAGTTTCGATCGAAAGTGGCGGTTTGTTTATTTGATACGGGATAATTCAATAGAAAAAAACAAATTTTAGCTTAAGTTTCTTAGCTAAAGCGATAGTGTATCGTGTGGTTTGTTCACATTATGCGATTTTGTGTGATTTTCTACGAATTATGCGATTTTTTGTGAATTATGCGATCGGATGCGATTCGAGGCCGATTATGCGAAATCGCACCATCGCGTAATATCAGAGGCCCTGAATATAACTGGTATTCTGCAAAGAAAAGAAAACATGGTTGTAAACGTCATTCCTTAGAGGTGCACTCCCACCTAAGAAAAATCTTGGATCCGCCCTGTGTTTGACATAGCTTTTCTCAAACTAATTAATAATTCATTAAGTTTGAACAAATAAAATCACTAGGCAGTAGCATGATGGTACCCTGGGTGTCAGAGTTTTTTTTAGTGAAATTTGACAAGTTTGAGTGGCAAATTAAAGCCATGACAAGTGAGTGGCAAAGCTGTGACAACGAGGTGCAATGTGAACCTCGCTTTTTTTTTTTTCTTTTTTAATAGAAAAATACTTTGACATGAACAAGAAAAGCTGCAAGGAAGGACTGGACATATATAAGAAATTTATCACAAGAATGGATAGAGTCTCAGATTTCTTGAAAGTTGCTGAGGATGTGGGTTTTGACAAGGATGATATTCCTGATCTAAGCAAGGTATGTAAAAAAATGGCAGTTGTTTAGAGTATCTGATGGTGCAAATGCGTGAATGAATCGTTTGTGGAAAGCCTGACCTTAAAACTTTAGAACAAATAGACTGACTAAAGCCCCAACAAGTGCTGTACAGCATGTACATGCATGTACTTCCAGTGATTCATCTGTTTTCTCTATAAACCCACCCCACCCCACCCCCTCTCCTGCTTTTGCAGAAAAAAATAAACAGAACAAAGGAATTTTGTTATATATAAACAAAGAAAGATGGTAAATGTTTAGCTCAGTAATGAAGTGAGAAAGATGTAGTTATCACCACACATGACACTCTTAACATTGCTGATCCTAGCAGTATATGCAGGACACATGTCATATATGAACCTAGTACAACCAGGTATGTGGCCTTTATGTAGTTCACCACAAGTCTCTCCTAGCTCAGTATTAAGGGCATCCAACTTGTATACAGAAGATGATACAAGTTTGATTCCCATCAGAGACTCTTTTTTTCTTTTGATAATGAACATCACATCTTTCTTATGTTTGTTGGGTTTTTTTTTGTATATCAGGCACCTAATAGTCTTTTGGATGCCCTTGAAAATCATCTACAGTCATTGGAAAAAGGAAAGACAAGCCACCCACCCACATCAAAGTGAGTACCTTCAACCTACTTTGTGCCATGAACAGTGGTTTTGACTTTTCAGTGAATCGGGGGATGGCATTCAAAACATAATTATGTGCAAGTCATGTTCAGGAAGGAAACAGTTTTTGAAATGAAGTGTCAATTGCATAAAATAGCACCAACTTCCTTTTTCTCATTTTCACATTGCTCCCATGCTCCTTTCTTAATTTTTTTTGTTAGGATTTTGTTCTCAATTCTCATTAATCTGCTGGGGTTTCCAGAACCCCTAGACCTTTCCTTGGAAATTGGCAGAAGTAATTATTAGTGTCAGACCTGGAAATTGTCCCCAACAATGAATACCCATCATAAATTGTGTTGTACAATGTAAAAGTACATGTAGCCATTGGATATAACAAATGGCTTCATTGTTATACACGTATATGTTGTAGGTTAAAATTATTTTAGGTTAAAATAATATTATTTCAAACTAGGTTAATTTTTATTTTCCTTTGTCTGAGGTTATTTAAAATGAATCTGGGACAAAGGAAAACAAAAATCAAACTGGTTTGAAAATTTTCAAACCAAAGAAAAATTTGAATCACAACAAATGCATGTACATCTTTTTTATTGTTTGTTCAATGTTAAGAAATATTTTTTTCCATTCTTTCGTTCAAAGACCTTTGACGATTCCCAGCATCACCCTCCCGCCTTCTGCTACAGATGCTTTTAGTGCAGGCAAGTTCACAACCAAGTTTGAAGGAGATGATTCTGTTGACACTGCTCCCAAGAGTGACCTCCTTGAAGAGGAAGAAAAATATCTTGAAGCTTTCAAGGTAACTGCAGTCTAAAGATGTGTTAGTGGTAGAGAGTGTTTCGTCTGATAATTTTATGTCGCCTGTCAACATGCCTACAGCATACATGTAACTGCTACTGTAGTGGTGCCCAGTACTACTCACTGGAATATTGGAACATCTTCTGACACATCAGTAGCTATTCTACTGTAGGTCTTAATTACCAACCTTACCCTGGTTGTTTAAAAGGTACATAACGCTATTTATGTGCCATTCATGCCTGTATCCATGTGCTATTCATGTACGTGCATTTTTTCAAGACTATTTACAATATACTTGTTTGAGGACCGTACGCCATGACTTTGAGCCATAATAATTATAACTGTTTTCCCATCCAGGCCTCCCACTCAGTCAATAAATACAGTCATAATATTTGTCTTCCCAAATAGAAGGCCAAAGAATCTGGTACACAGGTGCAAATAGCTCCAGCCCAGCCAGCTCAGCAACAAAAGTGGGAGTCTTTAGGTGAACCGGCAGCACCGAAACCTGCTTCGACATCATCTCCCAGTGACGATCTTTTGCAACTTAATAATGCATTTTCAGTGCCACTTCAACAATCAAGTTCTACTGCGTTCTCGCAGAGTCCTGCCTTTCCCCCTAGCCAAGCGTTTCCTGCAGCTCAAGGGTTTGGACAGGGTCCAGTACCAAATGGTTTTAGTGCAGCACCTCAAGCCGGTGCTTGGGGAGGTCCTACGGCAGCATCTGGTAAGTTGTAACCTGTTTACACAAATGTGCTAATGCACCCAAGTTAGAAATTGATTTAAGTAATAGTAATTGGAATGAGTGGAGTACAATTCAGGGAGTAATCGGGCGAGTAATTTCAAATCGGCTGAGCGTGAAGCGCGAGGAGGATTTTAAATTACGAGCATGATTACCCCTGAATTGTACGACACGAAGTTCAATTACTAATTAATTGAATCAATAACAAAATTCGAGATTAAAAAGTCTATGTGGAGTTTTTTGTTCTCAAAACCTCAGGGTTATTTTCTGTCAATTTGAAAGCGGGAAGAAACAGCGAGGAAAAAAAAACATTTAAGTCGCACCTGATTGACGCGCGCGCAACGTAGGTGTCCAATTACAGCTATCCAATTACAAAAAGTTGAAATTGGATAGCTGTAATTGGACACCCACATGACCACGTGCCAATTACGTGAGAAATAGGCGCACGGATGACCAATCACATTCGAGAATTTTGTTATTGATACGATTAAATTTGAAATATATTGACTCATCCCATTCTTTGTTTTATTTTCTTCAGGTCTTACCAGCAGCACCTCTACAAACCCATTTGACAGTCAGGTTAATGATGATTTTGCAGCCGTCTTCGGTCAGCCAAGCTCTGTCGCTAGCACTCCAGCCATGGGCGACATTCTGCTTCCTACTGTGTCTAGCACAGGGGCTGCAGCAGTGCCGGCTGTAGAAAGCAACCAGGACAGGGATCAGTCAGGAGGAGACTTGCATGCTAGCTTAAACAGAGTTGCCAAATCTTTAGGTGAGGCAAAGGGTGGTGACATTTAAAATTCAGAATGAAATAAAATAAATAAATAGGAATTTCAGTGGAATCCACAAGGTGGCTGTAACTTACTTCCAATGTTTCTGGATTGAATTGGAATTTGGAAATTTGCTGAGGGAGGAAAACCGGAGTACTCGGAGAACAACCCTTGGAGCAAGGTTGAGAACCAACAACAAACTCAACCCACATATGGTGTCATCTCTGGGAATCAAACCCGGGCTGGGAACTAAGTGCTCCACCATTATGCCATCCCTGCTGCCACAGTTACCGATTACTGTTAGTGATCTTTTTGTCTAATTATTTTAGATGCATTGTCCTTTAATAACAAACCGAAGGGTCCATCTGGCAAAACACAGCATCAGTGGACTGCACCACCACCACAAAGCAAAACAGGAGGGCCAAACTGGCAGGCCCCGCCCACTTCAAGAACGTCTATGCCCCAGCCAGGAGTGACGACTGGTTTTATGGGTACTGCTCAACCTCCCATGCAACAGCCAGCTGGCTTTAGACCACCCTTTGCAGCACAACCAATGGGGCAGCCTTTCATGGTGTGTAAAATATTAAACTATTTTGTTTCCACAACCATTTGTAAGTAGCACAAGTTTTGTTGTAGTTTTGTATTGATGTAACTTTGAACAATTTATTTTTCATTTTCAGCCTGGCCAGGTGGGAATGTACCCCCAACAGCCTGCATTCCCATCCCAACCATTTCAACCACAGAGACCCACGCAGCCTGCAGACCCATTTGGTCCCGTGCCTGGTAGTCAGGTAATTAAATGCATTGACACTGTATTAACTGATGCTGTGTTCATACTAAGGCAAAACATGCTTCGTGTGATCACGAATGAAACACCTCACAACTCAATGTAGTTTTGATCTAAGCCAGACAAAACATATTCAGGGCTCGAAATTAAAAAAAAAGTTCAGTCGCCATTTTGCGACTAGATACGAAAATCAAGTCGCACGTTTTCCAATTTTAGTCGCAAAACTAAGTAGCAACAATTAGTTAAAAAATAACTTTGACTAACAAATGATTAACAAGACTCTGATTTTATTACTTCAACATCTTTCACGTTATCTCTATAATGATGACTGTACATGTACAGAACGAAACATGCAATACTATAAACTTTGCCGCCACAATCGTAACGATCAAGACATTTTTCGATCTTAAAACTAGTGTACAACTCAAAATTATATTTTTTGGTGAAATTAGCTTCCAGAAAGGATACAATCTTGGAACATATCCACTTAAACGTCCGTCACCGTTGCGAAATTGATGATACTTTGGCCGATTCTACCTGGCCGCGATCGGCCGCGATGACAGCTCTAATCCAGCGGTTTAACAAACAAAAATATGAGCCTGCAATACATATGAATAAGAAACCGCTGCAATGGCGGCCGCGATCGAGGGAATAGCGTTGCGTCGTAACATTGCGGGTAAATTGCGAACAATTTTACCCTATATCTTCAAATTTCTACGATAATCAAGGCACATAACAATGTATTTTTTCATTTTTTTATATATTTCTGCAAAAATAATGGCAAAGTAGCGACTGCTAGGCTTTTTATTTTGTTATTAGCCAAGGCGAAAACTACTCGCAAATTTGCGACTCCTCTGGAAGTTTTAGTCGCAAACACAAAAATTAAGTCGCAAATGCGACCGTATTGGTCGCAATTTCGAGCCCTGAATATTAGCACAAAAAATGTCGTCTCCTTGTTTACACTGCATCACCCACAAAATCATACAACAGTAAGTTTGAACTCTACATGTACATGTATTTGTTTCGGTTCATGTGTAATTATAAAGATTTTATGCGAGCTTGTCTGCTTTGTAAACAGTATAAAAGTTATGGAACCAGGCGTGAAACATGTTTTGAAATTAACTAATGTGAACAATGAAATTGCAAACATGGTTTACAGAAAATGTGTTTTGCTCCCTTTAGAAAATATTAGATCCAAGTTTGTGGCTTGGATCCTATATACATGTAGATGGAGCTTAAAGACTAAGTTTTATGATACATACACGTCATCTTTGCACTATTTTTGTTTTCTCAGCACTCATAATTTGCTGTATGGACGTCTGATTTTAAAAACAACTTGTTGAGTCCTTTTGAATACCTTACAGACTTGCTCAATATTTTTGTATTGTTATAATAACAAGTTTGGATCATTAACTTCTTTTTAATCACATTGTTGAAACTCTTTTTTGCAGGTTAGATTCTAGATATAAAGCATTGCGTGGCATGGCAGATGTAAACTAAGCTGATCTATAATAAACCTTTTTACATTGTATCTAAAATCTGGATCTAAAGGTAGCAATATTTGTCATTAAGCTAAGCTATTTTCAAAAAATAAGGTTTTGTAATTCAAGCTAGGATTTCCATACAAACAATCTCTAAAACCCTCTCCTCCTCCTCATGAAGTAGCCCGATTCTCCCACAGTCCGAGGTCGTTCTGGCGCACTAATTCACTCCTCTGCCGCCCATCTGATGTCCTTTGTTTGGGGGCTTGTTCTTGATGTCATCGGACCATTGAATGAATAACCCATCCAATCAAGGTATATTCAGTCTGGGCATTCTTGAAATTCCTGATGGAGAAAAACGACTGAGGGCCTGTTTATGTGGAAAAAAGTTGTCCCGGGTAGGTGGGTCAACTATAGATAATCTGGGCATGAGCGGGCTAGTTTAATGTGGCTAAATGAAATTTAGGCTGTTAGACTTAAGCAAATGCTGGTCAGCGGCTCCAAATCATACCGCCCAGAAGGACGTTGGACACCTTATTGAGACTTATATAACGTAGTAACTGGTTAGCTTTCAGTTGAGGTTGGGGGTAGCAGTTTTTACAGTTAAATTTAGGACTAAGCAAACCGAGAAGCTAGGTGGTACGGTGGTATGGTGGTACGGTAGACTATGTAAGCCTAAGCCCAGCTAAGGTTACAGGTTCAATCCTGAGTGGGGTTTTTAGATTTTCTATTTTACACTTATAAACTTATTGAAAATAAAATTCTAAGTGTCGACATTACGTTATGTAATTCTCAATAAGGTGTCCGACGTCCTTCTGGACGGTATCATCTAGGCACAACCGTGCGCATGGGGTTGCATATTTGGGGGCTTTCAGTGGCTGAGCGTGATCTGTGTTCCAGCTGTGTGTGGACGTGCAGTTTACGTTTTGCCCTCGTGCTCGCCGTGTGCCCTTCTGCTCCCACCCCGGGTGGGTGGGTGGCTGACCCTCCCACCTGGGACAACTTTTCTCCCTTTGTAAACGGGCCCTAAGAACCACTCCTGATCAACTGGTGGAAATATTCACCAGTCAGATGACGCCAAGAATAAGCTCTCGAACAAAGAACACCAGACAAGGAGATGATGGAGTGAATATTTAAATCTTGGACCGTCTGAAAAATCAGGCTCGACACATGGAGTAGAGTAAAGAAAAATCCTGGGAAATGAAGTTGGCAAACCACACTCCATTTGTTATTCTATAACTCCGTCCTTACTCCAAGGAGTCCAATAGATATTGTAGGTATAGATACCTAATTCAGTTAAAACAACGTTTTTTTACTGCCTGCTATGTCCCATGCTCAGGGCTGTACATGTACGTCGATAAAGCTTTAGTTATAGCTATTTTTTAACGTTGTTTTGGGGTGACAATTTCTGATGGCATGTAGCTTTGATATTCTTTAAAGTTTAAATTCTAATACCTTAATCTATGTGTAGTAATAAGATTACACTCAATCACGTCCAAAGTTCCGCGAGTGTAGCACACCTTAAATAATTGTTGCTTTACCGGTACAAGTTTGGATTGCATTATCAAATGCCTCAGGTGGTTTCAAACACTGGGCTGTGCCCTGTGTCTGTCTAAAGCTGGTCTTTCTTTTTTTCAATGTTGTGTTTGAAAATGCAATCCAGCGAATCATCAATTACCCCTAATGCAGTAAATGTACCATGTGAAATGGTCTTTTCTGCAATTCATGATCGTGGCAAATACTGGTATCTGGATATACCATTAGAATCTTAAAGCACTAAGAACATTAAAGGCAGCCTCTGGAAGTCAAATGGCCTTTGTTGGTGCACATTTCTTTGTCACCGCTGATAGGAGAGATGTTTTGACATCTGTTGCTGCACTTTCAAACTCCCAAGAGTGCCAAAGATCCAAATTCAAGAAAAATCCCAAATTTCATTTTGTAAAATATTAGAAAACAAATGGCAGCATGCAAAAGTACTGTAAGGTGCGGGATTGCTGAAATTGGAATATATTAATTTGCATCTCATTGAATAAGAATAGAACTTATTGTTTCAATGTCTTGCTCTAAAAAAGTTGAAAAGAAAGAACCCGGCAATTTTCTGCAATCCCGCACCTCAGTGCTGCCCAAGAGGTTTCATTTGAATGGTCACACCATAGGATTTCATCCACAGACTCAAAAGTTACAAATACAAGGGTTAAAGTTCTATTTGCCTTAATTGGTGGCAATGCTTGCCATCCAGTTTTTTTTTCCCATACAAATCCTATAGTTTTGTTCTCACGTTCTAATCAACATAAAATCGCACGTTTAAACACACAGGGTCATCAAAATTGGTACTCTTGCTAATTTCATCGTGCTCTTTCCATTTCTGGTGGTCTTAAAGTTGCAGCCCATAATTTTAACAAGAAGTGGGTTACATGATCAACTCATGCAAGGTGCCTATTCATGATGGGAAAGTTTAGCGTTTGTAGCATGGTTCCTGCTGCGCCAAGCAGCCTAGTTGAAGCCTTTTTGGGAACGAGAATCTGTCTTAGGCCTATTTACATGGAAAGAGGATGATCCTGGTGCTAGGATGATCCTAGAAGGTTCATTTGGTTTACATGCAAAAATGCGGCTTCTAGGATCAACTTTTCATTTGGTTGACTTGAAAAATTCGGCTGGAAGGCGGAGTACTTTTGAGTTCGGCGTGGTTGCAAAGCAGGATTGCGGAGTACTTTTGAGTTCGGCGCGGTTGCAAAGCAAGATGGCGGGCGGGCGAGAAGATAACCCTGCCGTTTATATGGAGCTAGGATCATCCCACTGCTAAGGCCAAATGCAACCCTTCGTATGTAAACTGAAAGCAGAAAACATGTCGCGCTCGGATGATTCAACTGCTAGGATCATCCTCTTTCCTTGTAAATAGGGCCTTAGATTTGTAATTGTTCAGTAGCTTGGGGAAATTCCGTAGCCTTTTCTTTCACTGCCAGAGTCAAACGTTAGTCTTTACTCTGCCCAATCAGAACTCGAAACAATTACATGTATCCGCCGCCAAGCGCGGGAAAACGCATGCGAGCAAGTCTCGATTGGTTTTGGTTTTATTTCTGATTGGTTGAGAAAGTGGCGCGAGATTTTTTTAGCCAATCACAAAGCGCAGCAATGCAAAACCAAAGCAATCACGAAATCACTTTCGACACTCAACTGAAAACCGCTGTAACGAGAAAAATACAACGTATCACATGCAGCTATCACGCTCCACAGTTAGAACAAATGGCACCATGCAAAAGTACTGCCAAAGAGGTTTCATTTGAATGGTCATATCATAGGTTTTCATCAACAGACTCAAAAGTTAGAACAAATGGTACCATGCAAAAGTATTGCCAAAGAGGTTTCATTTGAATGGTCATATCGTAGGTTTTTATCAACAGACTCGAAAGTTAGAACAAATGGTACTATGCAAAAGTATTGCCAAAGAGGTTTCATTTGAATGGTCACATCATAGGATTTCGTTGACAGAATCAGAAGTTAGACGCATCTGACTCTGGAAGTGAAAGGGTTAACCACTTCTTGGTATTGTAACGACCTCAGTTTAAAATTCCATCGCTCGTTACTCAGACGCCCGTTTCACAGGGAACCCACCATGGGGCTGCAGGAGGCTGTCTGTTCTTTTAGGTTGCTGAAGTCATTCGCTGCACAGATAGTAAAGCTTTTTTTTATGTAGAAACCGATTGGGGCCACCCCGTCTCCAAAAGTAATTGTTACAGTGAAATGAAGTGGCGGGAGGTCATTGTGCAATGTATTAGCATATAGTGTTAGTATAAATAATACTTAATATCGCAGTGCTATGACTGTTATAAAATAATGAAAATACGTGGTAGCTCAAGTTAAGTCGAATGGATGACATAAATAATAAAATGAAAAACATTCTTATTTTTGTGTCCTTTCTTCTGTCTGAAAAAACAGTCTTTACATCTGACTGAATGGAGAGCCTCGCTTTCATTTTGGCACAAGCAATTCCGGCTCTGGCGATATCGCAAAGTCATGGGTTTCAGTGAGTTTGCTACTTTCCTTCAGGCGTTTATTGCAACTGCTAATGTTGATAAAATCACTACGAGGACCAATCATTCCTTTGATTAGCATCCGCAGTTGACATACCGTAAAAAGCTCTATTTAGCCCCTCAAAGAAAGGTAGGAGAGCTTGGATCATATGGCTGTCAGTCAATTTTGTCCAAAACACCAGCGCGCAGACCTCGTCTATATTCCCTTCCTGTTGCTTCGCAGACTTCTCTTTCCAATTAACTCAGGAACGAGATAGGAGACCTCTGTATTGGTACCCGTTTTTGGATACAACAAATGAAGCGTATCGGCCTAATACAATGCAACGCACACACAGCACAGCGCGGCTCGGCACGGCACGGCATGGCATGGGACAGCACAGGACAGTACAATACAATAAAATAAAATGCAAATACAATTAATGCAATGCCATGCAATACAATACAATACCTGTGCGAGCTTTCCCTTCATGAAATTCCTCCAGGAAAACAGGATTGAGTACACCGAAACTATACAGAAATCCAAGTCATGACAATGCTCGAAGTTAAGGTGGCTCCATATAGTTTTTTGGCGCGCGAAGCATGGGCACGAAAATGGCGCGAGCGCGCGTTTGTTTATTTTGATGACGTCACGAAAATAAAGAGATTTTTACGCGCAGTCCACATGGTGAATTTTTTTTATAAAAATTGACAGTAGGATTTTCTTTGTTCTCGATCACAAAAAAAAAAGACAATTTTTGTACAAACACAAACCCAATAAACGTAAAAAACGAAAAGTGAGTAAATTGCCGAAAATTATGCACCGATTTTTTCATGGCTTTGTTAGATTAGACTTACTGAATGTTTCTTCTGTTTCACCAAAAATTGTGAATTTTCACCGTGTAAAAACCGAGAAAATCCGTTGAGAGGTTTGGTAGGCATAAACAACAAGCCCAACAACTCAATCATTGGTTGCCATGGTAACGAGACAAGACTGCCAAATTAGACTTAAGGTGGCTCGAAGTAGTTTTTTTTTGGTCACACCTCCCGTTTTGAATGCGCTTATACATAATCTTACTTTTGCTCAATAAATCTGAATTCCATACCAGATATTAGGCATGGATGGAAGTTTTGAATGATGTTCTTTTTATGCTAATCAGCGTTTCCATAGCAACGGTAAACAAATATGGCGAAAAACAGTTTTTCCCAAATATCTTTCGATTTTGTTTTTGACTGCAGTGCGACCAGGCCCTAATTACAATATGGAAACATTCAAATCAGAGCAAGCGTGCGTAGAGGAATTTGTCCCCGAGAGCGTGTGAAATAAACATCCGATGTCACGCTCATTGTACTGGACAAAAGAACATCATTCAAAACTTTCATCCAAGCCTAATATCTGGTATGAAATTCAGATTTATTGAGCAAAAGTAAGATTATGTATAAGCGCATTCAAAACAGGAGGTGTGACCAAAAAAAAATACTTCGAGCCACCTTAACGAGAAAGGCTGTGTATATTATGCCTAGTATCGCGAAACAAAACTCTCGAAAGACAGCAATGACATCGTGTGTATTTTATTTGGAAGACTGGCCAATAACTATATGGAGCCACCTTACGGCGAGAATGCAAATAAACCATGCCCACGCGCTATCGGGTTCGTGAATTCGTTTGATACCTTTTATAAAACCCACACGACAGCTCTTTGGTGTAACCAGAGTTACGCTTTTTCACTGCGTATTGGTAAATATGGGATCCATCAACTAAAAGTAAAGTAAAAACAGCTGTATGCAAAGCATGGACGCCACTGATTTAAAAACATATTTGTTATCCATAATCAATTGAAAGACCCTCATAGCTAGCTGACGTTTTAGCATCAAAACGTTAAAGAAAAACAGAGAAGATGGTCGGTGGGGGTTTGCGGCGGCCAGTATTGCTAAGTGACTGATTCTCGCATCACCTCAAAAGGCAAAGTGGCGTTGTTCATTTGCATGTACGGATTACAAAACAAGACAAGATATCACAAGACGATTAAAGAGTTAGACAAAATTAAACTCGCGTCGAAAATGCAAAGGCGTGCATCAAACAGGTGTCAGGCTGGAGTGTCTGGAGTGTTACGACATTGTAATCAGTCAATCATTCGCTTCACCCGAACCGTCAGCGATATGTA
This sequence comes from Cladopsammia gracilis, assembly GCA_022457155.1. Taxonomy (NCBI): domain Eukaryota; kingdom Metazoa; phylum Cnidaria; class Anthozoa; order Scleractinia; family Dendrophylliidae; genus Cladopsammia; species Cladopsammia gracilis. Next base: position 855,000 of record JAJGOT010000237.1, on the reverse strand, counting down.
TTAACTTTCATCTGCAAAAAAAAAAAAAAAAACTTTCATCTGCAATTTCACTCTCGGTTAATTTCAAGTTCACGTTACCCTGGTTACCAGAGAGTTACGGCTCCGTCAATTCCAAGCCCGCTCATCCCCCCCACCCCGGGCATTTTATAACTTTTCCTTCCCAAGGGTGAGGCATTTGCTAAAACGGGTCCGCCCGGGGGTGGGGCATTGTCATTGTTATCTTTCGGATTTTAAAATTCGTACATGCTTCTTTGATTATTTTTAATTTCCTGATTGCCCTCGATACAAAAAATATAAAAACTGCCTTGAACGTCGTTTGGATCCCGGACTTTTCAAGTGAACCGGAGCAACAGACCGAACGCATTCATTTTCCATTTCAGGCTTACATTTTTAACGGCAGATCTTCCCAGGGGTTGAGAGGTGGGGTGCCGGGTGGGAGATGAGGGGTGAGGGGTGATGCGACGCAGCCGGTAACAAGGTAAAAACAATTTGAGAGACATTGTCATTGGAATAGGGTTTCGGGGTTGGTACGGTCATGGAAAAACACCCAGTGGATAAATATTAACAAAATCCGTTGTGTTATTCGCTGGATAGTGATTTATCCGGTGGATAGCACTATCCACCGTTTGAACAACCGGGGCCAGGCCTGGAAAGTCATGGAATTTAAGTGTGGGTCATGGAAAGTCATGGAAAATTATGTTCGTGGTACAAAATCACTAAGGCAGCATTCGTTGTGGGAATAATAAGGAAAAATTAAAAATAAAAAAATGATCGTTTTGATAAAATTTAGAAAACAACTGTTGAACTCTTGGTCATGAAAAATTTTAAAAGGTCATGGAAAAGGTCATGGAAAGTCATGGAATTTTAAAATCTGAAAAGAGTACGAACCCTGGGTTTGTATGGGGGATATACTTTCTCTGCTCTTTATGATTTCACCTTGGTAGAACGACAATTTCTTACATTATGTACAATTCAAAGATCAAGTTATTGGGAAAAAGTTTTTTTATGCTCGGCTGAGATCAACAACTCTAACACATTTTACAACAGTATGGAGCCTGGTATAGTCAATCGATGTTGAAACATTTGTCTATCAGCAAAGCACTAGTATGTTACCAACTAGCAAAATGAAATTCTTGACTGGACTTCCATTTGAAGTTTATACCAATTTAGCAGCATGACTAGAGTTTCCCAGTTCAAAATAGTAAATAAAATCATTTCCACTAAGGATAATCTGTTCAGTTAAGATGAAATTATTTCCGCTCCACTCTGTTCCTTCTGTGGCATGGAGATCGAGCCCGCGAGCACTTAATCTATACCTGTACCTCCGGGGGGGGGGGGGGGGGGGGGGGGGGTACTGAACAAGGTTTTGTACGGGGATGCTCCGCCCCGAGGTCCAAACCCTTACCCTTTCATATACCGATTTTGACAGAAAAGGTACCCCTTTCATATACCTTTCATTGAAAATTGCACCCCTTTCATATACCTTTCAATGAAAATGGTACCCCTTTCAGAGCCTTTACGTGCGTCTGTTTAATATATTTTGAAAGGCCATTTTTATAATACTTAAATTGCAGTTTTGCCTACCTTTTTTATGCTTCAACGGCGTGGTTTCCATTCCCTTTACTATTCTTCGTGAAATCCCTACCCTTTCATATACTTCAACTCGTGAAATCCCGACCCTTTCATATACCTCTAGCCTCAAAAAGGTACCCCTTTCGGGCGGAGCATCCCCGTATAGCCCATTATAGGGAGTACCCCCCCCCCCCCCCCCCCGGGCTGTACCTATGTAAGAGAATTTTGGACAGAGTTTATACTATGGGTGTTATAATTTTGATATGCCATTTTCTATGTTTTACTAAGGATGCCCTATCTATTCATATACATGGTTTTCAAAGGGGTCCTAAAACAGAATTAATTCACTAAACAAGTGAAAATATAATTAAAAATTTCGAATGGATTACAGGGCTGAGAAGTACTTGGGTTAGATTTGAAAGTAGCGGTGGTATCTCTGTTTCTTGCATAAAATGGTAGAGAGTTCCAGTCCTTAATAGCGTCGTAAGATAACCGTTGCTTTCCCCAGGTGGTTTTGACGGCAGGCAAACGGAAGCCCTGTGCATTTATGGTGTTATAACGGTGCACATCGTGTAACGTAACTAATCTAAGATGGGAGTTAATAAATGGTTTTTACACTTGAAAGCGTACATTTCCGAAAGTAGCGTCCCCCCGCCCCCCCCCCCCCCCCCCCCGCCGCCGCCCCCCCCCCCAAACAAAAGTAACGGCCACCCGAAAGTAACGTTAACGTTGATTCTAGTAATTCCCGAAAGCCGAACGGCCCAACCGAAAGTAACGACGTAGCCGAAAGTAACGGTCCAATAGAAAATTACAAATTAATCAATCACTTAGTTAGTTTTGCAAAACAAAGCATATGCTATTCGAAATTTAAAGGTGTGAAGATCAATTTTTCTTATTTCGTTGGCATGCGCGTTCATAATATATGTAGTAAAATTGCAAAAAGCATTGCATTATTATACGAAATGATAAGTTACAGACACTTCAAAAAATGGCAAAAACATGCTCATACGTAGACTAAACAATTTGCTACCCTAATATAGCTTAAGCAAACTTATCATATAAACGCATAAATTCACCATTGCTTGTTATTCACAATTGTAGTTGAGAGAGCTGTGTAGCGCATGCATAGTAGTGAAAATAAAAATATAGGAAATGTTTATGCGCTGAAAATGTCACAAACGTTTCAAGATTTCTGTCTCATCATCAGTCTTGTTACTGATCGGAAGAGACAGAAGTGTGTGACATTTTCAAACATTTTGAGCGCATAAACATTTGCTATCTTTATTTTCACGTAAACGGGCTCCTTACTGAGTCATTTTGCAAGTTAGAATATCTTTGTACGCTTTTCGGAGCTCTTTGCGCATGAAGCCATAAATGATCGGGTTCACAACGCTGCTGCAGGTAAACGTTGCAATCTGCCAAAAGTACACTTGACGAGGAAGGGAATATTGCCCATGAAATGCTTCATAAATATCCAGGCAGATCGAAGGACTCCAGCAAACAAGGAATGCAACGAGTGTGACGAACAACATCTTCGTTATTTTTGTTTCGTTGACAAATGATCTTGAAGCATCGTGCACCAAACCAGACTTTGCAATTTCTGCAAAATGCTCTCGAACTTTTCTGTAAACTTGAAAGTAGCAAAAGGTCATTGCCGGGAATATCACAGCACTTATTGATAGATAGGCGCACATTGTGTACAGATGGACGTTTTTGTCATAAGCCATGTCTAGAAAGCAAAGGTATTTTCCGGGATGAAAGCGAAACGGTTGATTCCCAAAGGAAAACACGCCACCAACCAATGCGATGGAGATGACCCAAACCAGAACAATCGATAATGAAATGTTTTTCCTGTCAAAAAGCTTCTGATAGACGCTTATTGGCTTGCAAATCTTGAAAAAGCGGTTAACAGCGATCAGCGACAAGGTGAATAATGAGACATTAACGAGGATGAAGATGAGGCTTCCTTGAACCTGGCATAAAGTTTCACCGAAAATCCACTTCCCATTTATTAGAGCTCCAATCGAGAAAGACATGCATACGGCAGCGAATAGCATATCTGCGACTGCGAGGCATGTTATGTAGTGGTTCTGAGGTGCTCGAAATCCTTTTGTCTTGTAGAGAGACAAGCACAGCACAACATTACCGAAGATTGCTGACATCACGAGGAAAGCACAGACTGTTGATTCGAACACAACGACCCCAACTCCTCTGCTTTGTAACGCCATTGCAAGGCCATTTTCACTCTTTGATGTATCTGCCATTTACAGAGTGGCTACACGCAGAATATTCTCGCGATGATATAGCAAGCCGGCTGCAAGCGTTGACAGTTTTTGGATTAGAAAGTGAAGCGAAAAAGTAGAACTGGCAAAGTAAGACTCGCGTAAACCATGTAAACACTTACAAATATAAACCAAAAATGAAAAGAAATTAGATACAGTAGGACCTCTATTAAGCGGCCACCTATTAAGCGGCCACCCTCCATTAAGCGGCCACTTTCCAAAGTCCCGAATAATTTGTCAGTGAAGTGCTGTATTCGATACCTCTATTCAACGGCCACCTCTATTAAGCGGCCGCGGCCACTTTTTTGCTGTTGCAAGTTTAGTCTGATTTATTGTTTTTTACCTCTATTAAGCGGCCAGCAAATCATCTTTTCAAGCGAAATGGTGACAGGTAATATGAAGGTGATAACTGATGACAAGAAGAACGGCAATTTAATCTCCACTTGCCCAGTTTCACGGTTACCAGGATCTACCCTATCTATCGGAAAAACAAATGACTTGATCTTCTCGTTACAACTCCGAGCTCCACAACGGCAAACAGCAGTGACGGATTATTTTAAATAAATCGCCCGTGAAATATTTTGAGCTAAAATTTTTACACTACTGCTGATGCAAAAAAGGCCTGAGAAACTTGATGTTTTGTTACATAGATTTGCATATTTTTCTGTACCTACTCAACACCAAAAAATACTGTACTTATCGACTACATGCTCTCTGTGTTAGAGCTAGAACTTTGCACAAGCAAATACAGGGCACTTAATTTTTTTGTTTCAATGATTTTTGCATTTATCTTCACATATGTTCACCTTTCAACAAGCCTTTTGCTATATAGAGGCAATAAAGTTACGTTGACTGCCATTTCTATCCAATTTATATTTTACCTCTATTAAACGGCCAACCTCTATTAAGCGGCCAGTTTTCAAAGTCCCAAGGGTGGCCGCTTAATAGAGGTCTGGCTGTACCTTTAAGCAGGACAGGAAGTGAAACTAAAGAGGAAAGAACCTTACATACAGGGAAGAACAGGAAGTGAACAGGACGATTAGGCCCCACCCTCCAGACCACGGACTGATTTCCAGAAATGGTGGGGGAGGAGGCCAAATTGTTAGACCCAAAAACGTCCTGTAAAAGCGGAGTAACAATCATAACACCCGCAGCCTGGCCGCCACGAGCGTTCCCGTGGCCAAAGGCCGCCTTTTGAGAAATGATGCTGAAACTCCAAAGAACAACAACAACAACAACAACAAACAAAACTTTATTAGACATATAAACTTAAGTACAGTTCCCCTGCAAATTAGCAAAAACGCTATTCGAGGCAGGGAAAAGTAAATGTAATTGAAAATAATAAAGGTTAGATAATATAACAAAACAGAGAGAAGATAGTCGTTTGGATGCGACTGGCACCGAGACCAAAGAGGCAACTGTATGTCATGTACAATATCCACAAATGGGACATTCGTGAGCTTGACAACAGGTTGATGACGGGACGCGTACCAAACCTGTCGCACAATCTTGCTACCAATGGTCCAAAGAACGAAGTACAGGACATACACATAGGGAAAAAAAATCAGAAAACGGCAAACTGATCCTTACGGCAAGGCGATGAAAGAGTAAATAAAAGAATAAAACAAAATTTATATTTAAACGAATTTGCCCAATATTTCGGTTTGAAAACAAACCTTCTTCAGGGGCTAACAGAAAAATGAAAAATGAAGTTAAAATATAAATTTTGTTTTATTCTTTTATTTACTCCTTCATCGCCTTGCCGTAAGGATCAGTTTGCCGTTTTCTGATTTTATACAAGTAATTATTGTACTGATCCAGGTCTACAACTGGGAGATCCGGCACCACTCAACGGTTTGTCGCTGTGGTCTTGCTGATATTTTATATTTTCATACATAGGGAGCCCACCCATGCTGTGAAAAGTAGACATAAATAAAAATATTATGAAATCGAAAACCCTTTCTGTGTTTCCATTACTAGTAAAAGAACGAGGATTATCAGGTCCCATAGTATATTTAACAAACAGATTTCATTTTGCCGTGCGTTCGTTCAGTTGTGGATCACAGATGACATTAAAGTGTGATAAGATTACGAGCAGCCAACGAGCCACAGGCGAGTTGGTCACTGATGTTCGCACCTATGTCTTTTGTGATCTATAACTGAACAGACGTACGGGAAAATGGAATCTGTTTGTTTTATGCAATAACAGGAAAGAAAACCTAGAGGAACTAGCGAAAAACGCCGAGGGTTTTTTGTCTAATTTCGGAGCATCTTTCACGTAAACAAAACTACTTTTCGCTTGAATTGTTTTAGCAGAAGCTATATTTTTTTATGCCTTCACTTGTCCTTTCCGGAATAATCACGTCCCCATTTTCAAAACTATCGACCATGTTCAACGAAAAAGAGAAAACAAATTCTCCATGACATCAGCAGCTGTATTCAGTATAGAGCAGTTTTCAATTGAGTGTCGAAAGAAATTACACAATTGCTTTGGTTTTGCATTGCTACGCTTTGTGATTGGCTAAAAAAATCTCGCGCCACTTTCTCGACCAATCAGAAGTAAAACCAAAACCAATCGTGACTTTCTCGCACGCGTTTTCCCGCGCTTGGCGCCACCGATATGTAATTGCTTCGAGATCTGATTGGTTCATTGAATTGTTTATGACCGCTATGATTGGTCAGAGTAATTACTTTGAACATCTTCTCCTCTTCTTCTTCTTTTTCCACTTGTGCTGTTCTAGCAAATCCTGTCTTCTTTTCTTCACAACGTTTCGGCAATCCTGCCCTCTTCAGGTGTCTTGTTGCGCGTTAGTTTTTCCGTCTAATGTCTATACGTTTGTCTTTGCTACAGTTGTGTTAGCGGATTTTTTTTTATATCAGTGAACGTCCTCCTTATCTGTCCTTAATCACGGTAGCCCACTTGAAGAACATATCAAGTAATTACTTTGGTTTTGGTTTTACGACACTCAATTGAAAACTGCTCTATTGCATAAATAGGTTAGTTTTGTTGCGTTGATGGGGAAGTGAACCACTAGAATTTGGTATCAGTTGAGTCGATAAAGTATATTGGCCACCGTAAAGAGCGAGGATTCGCAATAAATCGAAGAAAAAGGAAACGTCAGGGAAGACACAGTTCTCGTTTTTGTCATTGGGCCAGAGAATGCGGAAATGTTTCTTATAAATTTAATATCTCTTCAAAAGCAAACGCTTCTTAATTAATAGGCTTGTTCTGACTGGTAATTTTTGTGTACTGTACATGTGTTATGAAATAACAAGATCGTGGAAAAAAGAAGTCTTAACAGCTATCAAACAAATAAATAAATAAATAGATAAATAAATGAATGAATGAATAGGAATTTCAGTGGAATCCACGAGGTAGCTCTTACTTCCACTGTTTCCGGATCGAATTGTTATTTGGAAATGTTGGTTTTTGTGGAGGGAGGAAAACCGGAGTACCCGTAGAAAATCCCTTGGAGCAACATCGTGATAACAAATATTGCATCCTTTGTCCCTTGCATGCCAGCTATGATCTGTTTTAGACACCTGAAACTGACTGATATTTATTGTTGGAACAGGGATGACGTGGTGGTGAGAGCACTCGCCTTCCAACAATGTGACCCGGGTTCGATTCCCGGAAACGACGCCCTATTTGGGTTGAGTTTGTTGTTGGTTCTCCTCCTTCCAAGTTCAAACATGCACTTTCAATACTACTGAGGAAGCCCAAAATGACTTAAACACGTAACGGGTTTGTTACTTACTGCTGACGGTTTGGTTATTTTCGCGTTGGAAATTATCTAACTTTCGTATTGTAATCTCTATATATACTTTTATTAACAGTTACGGCAATTGTAATCCTCACACTTTTACTTCATCCTGTAAGTCCAACAAAAATTACCCCGGTGCCAGAGGTTCTTTTTCGTCTTTCTCCTCCAACGAACTTGAAATATTTACCACGTTCAAATCCTAGTTTTGGTGCTCAGTCGTCCTCGATCCCTCCAGTTCATCCCACGATGGTTGGTGGCTAATGTGACTGTGGTTCATCCCACACTGGTTCATACCACGGCGATTAATAAAAGGCGCCGTGGTGGGTGAACGTTCCAAATACTTATATACAGCTCAGATACAACTGGCACGCAAAGATTTAAGGCGGGGGTAAACCTGAATTTCAATGAAATTTTAAGAGGTTTTATGAAGGGATAGGAGAAAGAAAATGATTTTTGGAACACCCACAGGCAGTTGATACCCACGCAAAAGCACCCCAGGTTGCTAGTGGACTAACTTGGTATCCGTCTATTAATTATTAACTACAAATTCTAATTTTTAAAATTCACTAAATCTCTAATATTTCTTATTTCTCTAAATTTTACCAATCCTTTGAGAAAAACTATTTCCTCCAAAACATAACCAAAAATCTCCCCAAAATTTACAAAACATCCCATAACATAGTTTGCTGTTACAAGCAGAGGGTAAAACGTGAACGAGATGTTTCCATTAAAGCCTTGTTACGGTGGCGGAAAAATGGCATTCAGGTAGACCCCCGCCTTAAGACGAACATTTTCAAGAAAATCCTTGATGTGATCGACATTAAGCTAAAAGATGTCAAGAAATCCACGAGGGGTAGGGGTAGGGGGTAGGGGGGTAACATTTGCATAGTTGGATCATTGCAATTAAGTTCTCGTAATTCCATTAACTAAATATCAGAAACAGGGAGATTGGTAATTACACTATGAATGAAATGCTCCATGTGATGCATATCATTGTCATTAGGAACACTAGACTGATCGAAACTTCCCTGGAACATATTTGACTTTGACATGATATTTTTGCAAACGGAGTCTCATTCTTTCCAAGCGAGGAGGTACTTTGAAAAGAGGTTTCTTGAAAATACTTTCTAGGGGTTTATGATCCGAAAGCACTTCAATTTCTGCCTCATATGTGTACATATTAAATCTCTCACACCCAAAAACAATCGCTAATAATTCTTTTTCAATTTGGGCGTAATTGATCTCTGAATTTGTCATAGCACGTGAGGCATATGCGACTGGTTGTCCTTGTTGCATCAAACATGCTCCTAAGCCACTTTTACTGGCATGAACTTGAAGCGTGGTTGGTAAGCTTGTGTCATAGAATCGTAGAACTGGTGCACTACTCAGAACTGATTTGAGTTTTGTATGTGCAGTATCGTGCTCTGGAAACCAAGCCCAAGGTACATCACATTTAAGCAAGGATCGTAACGGGGCAGTTAATTTTGGGATATACTTGCTAAGATAATTGATCATGCCCAATAACCTTTGGAGGTCTTGTTTGCTTGCCGGAGTGGGCATTTTGTGAATAGCAGAAATTTTTTCTGGGTCAGGTGAAAATCCCAATTCACTAACCACTTCACCCATGTACTTGACTTGGCTAACACGAAATTGGATGTTGTCATGATTAAACTTGATATTTCGCTCTCGTGCTCTAGTCAAAACCTTGCGAAAGATCAAATCATGTTCTTGTTCATTTTTACCTCCAATGATAATATCATCGAAAACTGGTAATGCACCTGTGATATCACCAAAATGTTTCTCAACCATTTTTTGGGCCGCTTCGCTTGCACATGAAATACCAAATGGCATTCTCTTAAATCGAAATCGACCAAAAGGCGAATTAAACGTGCATAGAAATGATGATTCTTCTGTGAGCTTTTGGTTCCAGTAACAATTTGACATGTCAACGACTGAGAAAACCTTACAACCGTTTAGCGTGTTTGAAACTGTTTCAAAGCTTGGAGGTTTGAAATCCTCCCTTTCAATAGCTTCATTGAGATCTGGCGGGTCTAGGCACAATCTCAGAGTATTGTTTGTTTTTTCAACAATAAATAAATTGTTGACCCAGTTAACCGGTTCTTCCACTTTGGCAATAATATCCTTTTTTTTTTCAAGATCATTAAGAGTTCCTTGGAGCTTATCCATTAATCTTAGGGGAATATTCCTTTGTGGTTGAACGGTAGGGTGACTATTAGCCTTCAACTTTATATTATATTCGCCCTCAACACATCCTAAACCTACAAAAACATCCTGAAATTCATCCAAAAGGTTAGGTGTTGGATGAACTTCATCAACGTATCTCGGTAACCGCCAACCTGCCTTAACCCTTTAAGGCCTAATATCAAAATTTAAATTCTCATTTCAAGTCTTATACATTTCCTATAGAAGTAGTGGAGAGATTGTTTGGATATCAAGAGAACTCATCTTGTGTGATCATGTCCTTAATTCTCATGACCTTTTTTATTGATAAGGCATCAATATTACAATTCAGGAGAAATTTGATGCTGATCACTCGTAGGGCTTAAAGGGTTAATTCTCATATGAATATATCGAAAATTTTACAAAGGAAATAAGGATGAGGCGAGATCTCGGTAACCGAGCCAGTCGATCCGGTCAACCGGGCACACCTCCTCTGAGATCCAACGTAAAACCAGCAGGATCTTCGTCCACGGTTTTTGCAGTTCAACAAGTTCATATGAAGAGGTCGACCATAGGGCCGAGATCGTATTTTCACGACTGGATTGACTATAATACTGTTTCATTTTTACAGCTGATTAGATCCTTTACTACAGGATCCGCTGCTTCTATTTTGTTACGGTGGTCTTTGTGGTCTGACTGAAAACAAAAGGCAATAAGCTAACGTTGCTATAGTAACCGCCGTCGCTTGGACCCCAGTGACACATAAAACTTTGATCACATTTCATAAACTTGGTGAAATATGAAAGTAATCGAAGCATGTCTTATCTGCGACATTTTTATTTCAAAACATACACCCGACCAACGGCGAAAAAAACTGAGTCGAGCTAGCCTTAACGTTTTCGAAACTAAACGCCGGATCTCGTTTAATCACTTTTAACTCAATTTTATCAATCCATCGATGATGATCATGATCAGTTTATGTTTTCTTTTTCTATGACAGCATTGCAGAAATGCCAGTCCAACTACTTTCCATTAAAGGCTCATTAATTCGATTGAGTTTAATGGAATATTAACTAGGAATCAAATATCCTATGTTTTTATTTGGCATACACTCTTCTAGGCGCGCGCTATAATAAAACACTCCCAAAAACATAGACTAGGGAGAAGATGACTGTCGCATAATAAACAATTTATTCAGCGAAAAGTTGTGTAATGCGGCTGGTCATTTTTACTCGTCGGATTTTTAATTTGTTCTGGCTCGTCATAAAAATGGCCGTACGTATGACACAACTTTTCGCTTGAATAACCTCTACTTATTGGCACTTTCCATTCAGTCTAAGGTCGGATCGAAATGTTAATTATTTTTAGTTTTTTTTTGCGTTACCGAGGCAAGGTTATTAAAAACTTGGATGCCTTTGTTTTCCCTTTGATGGAAAACTAAATATTTACTAAACTGCAAGACAACACATGTAAATTTTATTTCGTGTATATGCCATGTTCAACACCTTAGCGTTTGTCATTATGTTCAGTGCCTTCCCTTGACGGCCGAGGAGTTTTCATTAACACGGTAAGTTTTAAATTTATCTTAGTTATCACACAGTCCCTACCACGTAAATCACAGCCCCTTACGCTCCCCGCTAAATTTCATCGTCCTTTGTGGACTTTGTGTGGCGAATCATTTTTTTTTGGTCACATATGTAGTCGCCTTATACTCAATAAAAGCTACTTTTAACTCCGTAAATATAGGGGTGTAGTGTCCTTCCAAAACTGTGAAAATCGAACTTCAGTGGCCAAGCAGCGGCTCCGAGTCTCCAGTTTGTTTTTCGTTGGTTATATATATGACCATATATGATGGGATCGATATGACCGATGTTTATAAATGCAAATTACCGGCGCTGGCATTAAAGTGCCGTACCTTGTCTAATTTTTACTTTCCTGTACTTTTTCGACGAAAATACAATTTTCCGTGTTTCTCCATTTTATAAACTTTAAATTGATGTATAGGTTTGGGTACTTTGTATCAAAACTGGGCGCTTACGGGGCTTTTATCGGCGCGACACGGTCAAACTCATTGAGTGTAGAAAATCAAGATAGAACATTCGATCCTCCCCAAGATCAAGTACATAAACATGCATTTTACAACGGAATGATTTCATATCATTCCGCGAGACCTTTACTTTAGCTTACATATATAGGAGCAACTGATGAGCTTCATCTTCAGAACCGAAACGCGAGTCTTGCTTAATTAAGCAGCTTACAGATAAGGGGGGACCCCTTATATAAGCTATATAGGTATGTGCGACGCAAACTGTATGTTTTTTTTTTAGCCATTTCGGTCTGAAATAGGGTATCGATTTTGAAAATTTTTGGTCTGAAATAAGGTGTTTCTGCACTCTAGTCTGGGAAGAAGCTACGTTTTTATTATTATTCATGGCTTGAGAAGTACGGTTGATCAACATCGGTAATTTGTAGCCCTTTACCTGAGCCCTTCTTAAATGTTTCACGCAAGTCACAGCAGTTCCTGGTGGTCAGCTGCAATCATGTATCGAAGTGAGTAAGTGGCAAAGGACTGCGAACGAAAATGCTGCTGGTGTTCGTAGGATCTAGGAAACACCTAATCAGCCAATTTAAAATGTGAATACAAATGAAGTAAGCAAGGCTGATACTTAGTCAGCAACGCGACAACGACATGATAGCCCGGGTGGGCGGAGGGAGGGGACTCCGATATGAAAATGACGGAGGTGCTCGTCGTACCGTTAAGGGGTCACAATTTGTAGATTGGCACCGCTTAGGGTGCTGAAATCTAAAATGGTTATAGTTAGAATTATCGCGGTATCGTCTAGGGTATTGAGCTGAAAAAATATGACAGAATATGTCTTGTGTTGTATAAAATTGGTACCTCTTAGGGGTAAAAATATATTTGAGCCACACCCACGCATCAAACGAGGTTCTTGCACATTTTAGGATGTTTTTCGAAATTTTTCGACGAGCACCCCCGTCATTGTTATAGGGGGAGTCCCCCACGGGCATGATAGAACCCAAACTGAAAGTCAAAGTGCAACCGGGACAGCGGTTTCGACCTACAGGTCGCGCCGGGTCAGCATGCCCGTTATATAAGTCTCAATAAGGTGTCCGAGGTGGTTTTGGTGGATGGTATCTAATGCTATCAGCACGATGAAGCAGCAAACTGAATATCACCATCCAGTGCGTGTACTGCACGTGGTGATGACCTCAGCTGAGCTCAAAATCAAATTCTCTGTCAAATACAGAGGAGCAAAACTATGGAACAGTCTTCCAGAAAATCTAAGCAATCAAAAATCTTATACTTCATATAAAAATTTGATTAAGACAGGGGTAAACATTAATTTGAATGAAATTTGAAGAGGTTTAAAGAAGGAATAGAAGAAAGAAAATTATTTTTGGAACACCAACAGACAGTTGATATCCACGCAAGAGTACCCCAGGTTGCTAGTCACGATGGTCGGTTGCTCGGGCTTTTCCTCCCGCACCTCTCAAAACTGAGAGTTTTAGGCTGTAGACAAAAGTAGAATGCATCGAATCTAATGAAACTTGGAAGGAAAATAGGTGGATAAATTACCTATCAATTGGTGATTCTTTTATCCCATTTGACTGCTATTGTGACGTCATAAATGATGTCCAAATTTGGCATCAGAATTAAAATTCAGGTAAAAAGTGTGAAAAACGTTGTATTAGTTTTCAGTATAGAATTCTATGATTTCTGGTGAAAACCCCATCTCAATCGGATAAAAAGGCGTAAAGTAACAGCTAATTAAAAAAAATTCAAATTTCCCGCCAAATGACCATATATGGTCAAACTTTAGGGGTATTTTTTTCTGTTGCAAAAATGTCTGTAAAGTTTTGAACACTGCTTTTCAAATTTTTAATGTTGTTACTAAAAATAGGTGGCACTTATGACGTCATACTTTCAAGAAAAGCCGAAAAAGTCTTCACAATGGTAAAAATGTAAAGAAAAATTTCTCCAATTAAGATGCTTCCGGTAGTCGCCGCTCATACGACCCAAGTCTGGTGAGTAAACGGTTCGACCTTACGAAAATGCCTATGGCTCCCGACCCTCGGTACGTATTTGAATCGGTTATTGTTTAACGGCGGCCAATCAGAAAGAGGCAATCAGCAGGACGGTTTCTGGCTGGCACATCAAAATGTTGATACGAATATCGACCGCTTGGAAAGTGTGGGATTTTGATTTTCTTCGACGGCTAGCTCCGGGCCGTTTGGACGGATTTTCGATCGTGAGGTACGAGAAGAAGTGTGAATCTTTGGGCCTTTCTGTTGCGTGGTTTGAAAGCCGAGCGATGCGATTTTATGTGAAAAAATCGCCTTGGCGCTGGAGCCGTTCAAAAATCTCTTTCCACCCTTGTCCTTCTCTTAGACGTGCAGTCAACGGCGAACTTAGAATCCTTCAAAATCGCTCAAAATATCACTTTACGGTAAAAGGACGATAACACACAACAAATAACGTAATTTAACGTTTATTTAGCGTTGATCAGTACATACATTTGTCGATACGTCGCCATAATATGAAATTTAGGTGAATCCCATACATTTCCTATAAAATTACAAACGGCCATTATGTTACACAAACAGATTGTATGGGCTCCCTGTGTACATTACAGCACATCGGAAAACAACAACTGCAAATATAACTGCAAGACGTTTCCACAGCGATGACATAAACTTAACAACCGATCCAATTAATAAATTGATTGATTGATTGATTGAATCCTTTTATCAATTTTTATCGATTTCAGATATGATTAAATAATTTTTATCGATTTTCATCGAATGTTATCAGTTATCAATTTTATCGATTGACTACCTCGGGTATGTAAACAGTTAAATGTATGGCCATTCCTGATTATTTCTTCTTCTTCTTCTTCATCATCTTCTTCTTCTTCTTCCATTCCTGAGTTAAAACCTGGGTTAGCATAGCAAAACACAATTAAATGTTTTTAGAACCAATGATGTTGAAAAGTGGGATTTTTGGATCAAGTTACAAATGAGTTATTCCGAAGGAATAAATTAGAACTTATCAGTAAAGTTGTTGCGAAGCGGCGAGAAACCGATGCGGTAGTGCCTGTGACATCTCCGACCAAACAAATTCAATTTCAATGTTAGTTATAAAAGCCCCCAAGTTCTTCCAAGTCAGTTCTAATTTCTACTATGCTCTGAAAGGAAGGAAGATTCCTTGGCAAAATTGACAGATAATTATTTGAGGACGCGATCGAAAGGCATTCTACTTTCTCAAGGCTGCTGATGGCACTGAATTTCAACCTTTTCGGGCCTCTTCATATAAGGGGATCTCGGTAACCTGGCTGGTTGCCAGGATGAAAAAAATCAAATACGCATGCATTGAAGAAAAGCAAGGTTAGCATCATTGTGACCTATTTTTTACTACTCTGACCAAAAGGGATTTTTCTATGGTAAACGCCAGAGTAAAGGTACCAGAATTTTCAGAATTACAGCAAAGAAAAGCAAGAGTTAATATTTTCGTGCACGCTATAAAGAACAGGCGAAAAAATTCAAGGTTCAGTATCAGTTACCTAGGCAAACCGAAGGATCTGGTTTGCCGCCATTTATGCAAATTTTACTTAACCTGTTTTACAATTATAATTTAATTCAAATACTAACTTATTTCAACCCCTCTTCGTTTGTAAAGAAACGAAGTAAATACGGTAAGTCTTTAAAATTCTTTCCCTTTTCCACCTCACTTGTATATTTTGTTATTATATTCTGATTTGGTAATAACAGCTTCAATTAGTTTTTAAAATTTCGAAGTTGACGTGCTTATTTATCCAATGACGCCTCTGACACAAACTGTGCGACAGGTATGTTTAAATACCCAAAGGTTTGCAAGTTATTATAAAATTTTGCGAAGGATTTTAGCCTCAGTTCAAGATAAATGTATTCGTACTAGCTCCATGATTAAATACATTAAAAAAGACTGGTCCCTATTCGGCTGCCTTTTGGCATTGGCCGTTCAACACTCGACGAAAGACTTTGTTTTATTCTCATTTGAATGATCCTTTGTCTGATCCATCGAATATACTAGGCCTTTGGGGCACTGATTTGAATTATCTTGCTGTACCGTCCATCGAAAAGGCCTTCCTTGCTTACAATTGAATCTTACCTTTGCCGTCCGTTGAAAAGACAGTAGCTAGCTGTCGTTTAAACTATTGGCTAAAATGCCCCGCAGCCGGGAACGATATTGAAGTCGGTCAGTTATTCTGACGGAATTTCAACAAAATGTGTTATTCGAACCCCTTGAAGAGTATCCGATATTGGTTTAGAAATGCCTAGCGATTCAAAAAATATTTTGGTTCTGTAGGTTAAAATTTTCCGAGCTCGAGCATACCATAAATATCGCTATGTTCTCGACACTTAAAAAAAGTGGTTTGACTCGCGGTATAACGGTTTCAAGCGGTTTCAAAGAGACTAAAACGATTCCCATCAGTTAACGCTGATTTCAGTCATTTTTGAGGGAAATTAAGCTCTGAAAGAAGCGATTCGAAGCTATCGAATAGTAGTTTCTAGTTTCCCTAGTTCCTAGTTCCGTACCAACGCATGGCAGACGAGATCCTGGACGGCCTGCAGAGGTGGAGTCAACGGGAAGAGCTTGCTTGCCTGTTGACTGATCGGGACGTGTGGCATGTCAGACACAGGGCCCGTCTCAAATATCGTGTTTGAGTCGACGGATGATGATGATGAAAGAAAGATAACTTGAGCCTCGAGAAATAAAACTTCAGGTCGAAAGGGAAATTATAAACGGGCAGAAAAAATTCAGGTGAATTTCCAGAAATGGGGCCGAGACGCTTGATAACCTTCTTCAGTAATCCACGATTTTGGTGTAGTAAACAAAACGAGTACTAACAAACAACTCACTTCAAGTTGTCGGAATGATATCACATTTTCAAGTCTAGGCTGCTAAGTATGTATTTTCAAAATGTTTTTACGTTTTTTTTCGCAGTAGTCCATACGTTTTGTTTCCCATGACGCTCAAAATCACAGCCACTTGTTTACTTAAGGTCGCGGGGGATACCTGGCCATGAATAAATTCATAAGGCAAAATTTTAGCAGGGGTGTCACTTTGAAAAACATTGTATCGTGAACGTTTGAAAGCCGATTTCGCTAAAATTTAACAGAGATGTTGGCGAATAATGGAAGTGCAAAAGGATTGTTTTTTTATTGAGGGGATCGCGGTTTGCGTCAATGCTGTAAGCAACTAAAGTTATTTTTTTAAAAAACGTGATTTTGTGTCCAAGTTTGCTCCTCGAGAAGAACGCAAAGCAAGTTGATTTCACCGCTCACTGATCCGTCAAAACGTCTATTGTGTCATATCTGACTCCGATTTTTTGATTTCAACTTTAATCAAAAGCTATTAGCTTTTGAAGGAGTAAAATTGTCCATGTTAGAATTTAAAGCCTCGTATCTTCCCTTTGAAAGCCTATTTAGAAATTTTGAGTCAGATATGACAATCTACAATACACCTAGTTTACCTCCCTGCAGTGTCAATCAGCATGAAATTCTCTATCCACGCTGAATTCTTGGACACAAAATTGCTTGTTTTTACGCTTCCGAAGGCTTCCCGAGCAAACACGAATGCAAAAAGTATATATTTATGGTAATTTTGCTAATTTTAATCCACGGGTTCATGCAGAAAGAACAAAGCGTTGACTCGCTTTGCACGTGCAATTATTGATGCAGAAACATTACAGAGCCTGTTCGTGAATATTTCGCGCATTTTCGGTATCAGTCGTCGCACTTCGTGCATACTCTTTTCATAAATGCATACTGATGAGCGGAACCTGTCCACCGCGACCTTAACTTCTACTCGCTCGACTTAAGCATCCCAGTCATTGTTCGCTTCGTCGCGAAGGCTTCTATTTTTCCAATCGGCACCATGGCGGATGTTACGTTCGATCTCTTTTCTTGACTCTTTCCTTTACTCCAAACGAATTTGTTGTGTTTCGCAGTATACTCGAGAAATTGGTTTCATACAACAACTTTTAATCCACCAACATGGCGGTCGCTTCACACACTGATCTGACAAACAGTAATAAAGCAATAATTGCATAAAGCAAAATATTTCCAAAACTACCACAGCCGTTAAAATCATAATGATTGAAGTGAGGAAAATCATTATTTTAACGACTGGCGCGCTGTTTTAAAATAAAATATGTAAGGGAAGTTTGGAAATATTTTTGCTTTATGCAAAAAGGGCAATAAGCTTACATTGCTACAACCTCGTTCCCAGGGTCTCTCCTCTTCCCTCTCCCTGGAGCGAGAGGCTGGTCGAAGAAAGAGTTTCAATCGGCAAGAAGGAGGAGGTAAATCAGGCCGCGGGCGAAAGCGCAGCAAGCAACAAACTGTGATCTCTACATCCACTGAGGATCCAAAACGACTATGCTCTCAGACATGCGAGCAACGGGGTAAGAATAAAAGACCATAAAACTGAACCCCCCCGGGGGGGGGGGGGGGGTTACTCGGGTATATTTTGGGTGTCTTGGTAACTTTAAAGACGTCCTCCTTGTGTTTCTCAATATATGCAAGTCTAACCTTAACCGATTTAAGCAGGGCTTTAGAGCACGAAGCCATGACTGCCGGTTAGCCTGCGTGGCAGAAAAGGTCGCGTTCTCGCGCGCCCGAATTCTCCCTCTTCCCCTTTCCCTTATGAAATCAGTTCATCCTGAGGTGAGTGTCGCGAGACTAAAGTGACCGTCATATGATTCAAAGTATAAAAGATTCAAAGTAAAAACCCCCTGTGGTATGTGATTCTTTCCCGACAGGTTCAAAAGCGGTTTCATGTAAACAGAACAATACTTGCATTTCATAGTTCTAACTTCACTGAGGAGGGGGGGGGGGGGGGGGGGGGAGAGCGTAAGGGTTTGCGGTTACGCGGTTTTGCCCCTTTTTGGCGCGGTCTCGCGGTTTCTTTTGCTCAAATCTACGGTTTCACGGTTTTATAGTGCTAAGCGGTTTGCGGAATTTTGTTATTTTCGATGCGGTTTGACGGTTTTTTCCATCCTAACATTCGGTTTTGCGGCTGCCAAAAACTAAAGAATTTGCTGTTTTTGACCTTTGTTCTGGAAGTAAACGGATATTATGTCTGCCGGTTGAACTGCTCATCTCAATGACAGATTAATAAATCCTTTATCCAATAACAGATAATTATTAACAGATCACGACAGTGATCTGTCTAGTGATCAAATATCTTTTGGTCCTTGTATTTATGGCGTGCTTTAATGAAGGTCAATAAAGGACGTAGGTCATTTATAGTATTGTGATATGTCGAATGAAGAGAATGGAGTCAATGTAAGGTGCAATATTTTGAGGGTTGGATTCAAGACACGAGGTAAGACTCAAATGTCGGTTCTCAACAACAACTTTATTTACCTAACCATTTTGGGTAATTGCACAGTTCCCTATGAACTATGGGCACTTAATATATTACACTGCTTTCCCCTTGGGAATGACATATAACTACAACAAGTAACAAAGATTAGCAATAACAACAACTACAAATTAAATCGGTCAACAGGTTTCCGGATTCTCCGCTCTGATCGCCTCAAAGGAACTGGGCATGGTTGGCACTCTTACATTCTCTTGATTAAAGCTAAGCTCAACCTCTTCATCTGAAACACTGACTGGCAGCTGTGGTACATTGTTAGAAACTGTTGAGCCACGTAGCACTGGTGATACAAACAAGGAATCAGAGAATTAACTCTGTGTGTAAACTATAGTGCTAAAGTTAACCCAACATTTATTTGTACCCTTTACATTCTCATTGTCACGAATTGCCACCTTATTACCCACGATCTGCTCCCGTACGGCCTCGTGGCTCAAGCGGTAGAGCGACGGAAGATCTAATCCGGAGGTCGTGGGTTCGAATCCCACCGTGGTCAAAGATTTTTTTCTTTCCCTCGTGTGGTCCCTCATTTCCTTACTAGGGCTAACGCTAAGTACAGGGAAATTTATGGTTTTACACACAGAGTTAATTCTCTGATTCCTTGTTTGTATCACCAGTGCTACGTGGCTCAACATTTATTTGGCTCTACGCAGCCTTGAACGTAATGGCCCTGTCACACTATTGCGTATCGTACTGGCGTATGCCAGCGTATGAAAAATATCACTCATACGCTGGTATACGCTGACATACGCTAGGGGTACATTAGGCATAGGTTGTATACGTTTCAAGCACGGTCGCATACGCTGGCATACGGCGAGGCAGAAAAAAAATTTTAAGCATGCTTAAAACTTTTGTGCGTATTCGGACGTATGGTTTATAATCTAAGCATACGCTAGGCATACGCTGAATACGCGAGAGTTACGCTAGAGGTACGTTACTCATAGGTCAAGTACGCTGGCCATTTTGTGCGTATGAAAATTATTTTACGAGTTTTCATACGCAACTCATACGTTTCTCTC
Organism: Cladopsammia gracilis; assembly: GCA_022457155.1. Lineage (NCBI taxonomy): Eukaryota > Metazoa > Cnidaria > Anthozoa > Scleractinia > Dendrophylliidae > Cladopsammia > Cladopsammia gracilis. The sequence continues at coordinate 834,737 of JAJGOT010000237.1, read as the reverse complement.
ATACGCAATAGTGTGACAGGGCCTTAACCTGGATGTTAACCTTGATGCTCACCTGATAGTAACCGACCAATGCTTACAAAATGACTTACTTATATAATGCCGAGGGCACAAAGGCACATGTTCCTCTGTTGTTAAAGTACCTCAACGTGTACACGTTTCTGCTCACGAGGACAAAAGATCTATTTAAAATTCTAGGACACGTTAGCGTTCGACATTGTTACCAAAGTTGAGTGACAACCTAGAACACTCCCCTTGAAAGGAACTACATTAAAAATTCTACGAGAGCAGAAGGACTTTGCTTCCGTAAGCAACTCTAAAAGGCCGATTACATGGCGAATTTCAGCCCGGGCTGAGATTTCAGCCCGGTTGACCGGGCTGAGATCCCAGCCCGGCTTCCGAAATAAATCCTCTTAAAATGAAGTTAGCGATTACATGAACAAAGTTTCAGACCGGGATGAGTTTCAGCCCGGGCTGAAAATTCCAGCTGAAAAGTGAATTAATTTGGGCATGCCCAGTGACGCCATTTTAATTCTCGTTATCAATCTTCCCGCGCTATTTCAAACTTGGCGCCCGGAAAGAAATTCAGCTGAAATTTGTCATGTAATCACAACGAAATTTCAGCCCGGGCGCCAAGTTTGAAATTGAGCGGGAAAATTGATAACGAGAATCAAAATGGCGTCACTGCGCATGCCGAAATTCACTTTTCAGCCCGGGCCCGGGATGAAACTTTGTTCATGTAATCGCTAACTTCATTTTAAGAGGATTTATTTCGGAAGCCGGGCTGAAATCTCAGCCCGGTCAACCGGGCTGAAATCTCAGCCCGGGCTGAAATTCGCCGTGTAATCGGCCCCTTACAAAAGACGCTGAACTTTTTCTGATGAGTTACGGAGATAACTACTTAAATATTCTTTTCATAAACTAAGCTATTGAAAACGCACGTGGCGACACCTAGGCAGATGTACAACTTCTACACGTTTCAGTATGAATACATCATAAGAGAACTATTGTTTACTAGACTAAGCTTTGGTTTATGTAATATTTTTAAACGAACTTTTCTTTCAACTGTTTTAAGAACATTGGAAAAGTCTCTCGTGACACGACAATACACCACAATCAGTACTAATCAGTACATACATTTGGCAATACGTCGCTAAAATATGAAATTTAGGTAAATCCCATACATTTCTTATAAAATTACAAACGGTCATGTTACACAAAAAGATTGTCTGGGTCCCATGTGGTATGAATTGAATGTTTCGCGGTCGGCGTTGAACTCGCCTACACGACCAAAAAGTCCACTCGCACTAGCGCTGGCCATCCTTTACCCCACAACACACACAGCGTTGCCCAAAAGCCTTGCACTGTCGATTTACGTGGAGAAACGTCCGATCCTCGTCGCCAAAATGTTATATTTTTAGGGTTGGACACAAGATTCAAGACACGAGGTAAGACTCAAATGGCGGTTCTCAATAAGCATTCTAGGTAATTGCACAGTTCCCTATGAACTATGGGTACTTAATATATTACATAGAGGTCAACGAATCTAGAGAAGTCAGAGAAGTTATTGTCAATGCGGTGGCTTTATTCTACAGAAGGAAAAGGAAAAGGAAAATTTAACGATCCTAGCACTTTCAAAGCGATAACAAACTTTAGCCGATAAGTATTTATCTTGCAACAAAAGTGAGCCAAAGAAACCACAATGTATGCCAATAGAGCCAGCTGTAGAGCTAGCACCGAATAACGGCATAAAGAAATAAAATAATTCTAACGGCTCTGACAGCATGAATCCTCCTATCAATCTGAGAGATAATCCGCCGAGATCAAAAGGTTTAAATCATCGAAGAGAACAAATTCTTAACTGTGATCTAAAGGCGCGATCCTCTCAGTCTGAAGTCTTACTGGGAAAGCTTTATACTTTAGGCTTTTAAAATACCTTTTTGCGACGAGTGGGAGTCGTGTTTAGCCTGTCCTTTTTTATAACACTCCTTGGAGCACGAACCCGATTCGGACGAGTTGTCGACTTTTGTACTGATGCTTGATTTATTTTAAGGTAACCTTGCTGTTTAAAGAAAATATTTGATGTGAAACACATGTGTGGCGGTAGCCGTTGTATATAACTATAATTTACATTTGATTGTGCTATTTTGATTATTTTAGATGCGGTTTTGCGGTATTGCTATATCTTTATTGCGGTTTTGCGGTTTTCAGACATCCCTTACGCCCCCCCCCCCCCCCCCTTTTACTCGAGTAGCTTTCTGCAAAGATGTCTGTGTAATTTTTCGAATTTTAACTTCCAAATTTGTTTCTCGGGCAATTTTTGATACGCAACTGGTGTATTTCGGTAATAAGTCATACGTGATCGTGCGCTACCACTCCACAAGTTCACAATTTCACGAAATCTTTCGTGTCGTTCGTCGTCATTTCATTCTGCTGATGTCGCTGTCGCCGATGGTTATTTACCATGCTATTAAACAGGGCTTCTTTGTTCAGTAGTAGGAAATACTAGTAGACATCGCGTGACAAGGCTTGTGTTTTACAATGGGCATATTAGTACGAAGGCATGAATTTGACACTTTAATTTGGCTTCAAAACACTGACCGGCAGTCCGATATTTTTTACAAGTTCAATGAAATAGAAATACATGTATAACTTATCCAATCCAAACTATGCTATCTTGATTAAGAAGTACTAATGCATCAGTCAATTCCAGCAGTACCCATCCCCCCCGGGCAATCCCAGAGCATTTGCTCACGTTGTCAGTCCCTGGGGTGATGCATTAGCAATGTTTTCGCGGCCCGGGGGTGGGGCATTTGCCTACCCCCAGGCGATCCCCCGGGCATTTGACTCGAACGTGGTTTCCGCGGAAATTCGTAAGAATGGAAGAATTTCTCGGCAAAGACGAGGGTTTTGTGGCAAATTGGCCCGTCCGTCAAGGCCTTGGAAAGCTTGTGGATGCTTTTAAAGGTATGTTTTCTCAATTTTATATTGCTCATTCACAGTTTAAAAGCGTCTTTCAAGTGGTTATTAAAGCCAGGTTTCGTTTTGATATCATGTCTTATAAAACTAGATTAATTGTTTTTTTTTTAGGGCACGCCTAATGATTAAAGCATCGCCTATAGAAGCATGGAGTTATTAAATGACTAAAATCACACATTAGTTATTCGGTAGCAGTGCTTTAGTTTATTACGGTATTTGTGCTTATTTTACCGTGGTTGTTGTTGTTGCTGTTGTTTGAACATTTATGTGGATGGAATGGTCCATGACAAGTCTTTCGCTTTGTTCACGTTTGGTCTTTTAATATTAAGTAAAGATTTTCAGAACAAATGAATTTACAACAAAATATTTATTAATCAATGTTGCAAATCTTTGAAAACAGAATACATGGAAATAATAAAACCCAATATCAACTATGGTGTAGTGTTATCTGCGGGGTCTTGCAATCGCTTGGTGGTATTGCTGACTTTAATATTATTAATTAAGTTCGGAAAGTGCCATTATATATATAAAAAATAGGCAGTGAAAAGGCAGAACTAGAGAAAAAAACACTTAACAAACTGAAAAGTGGTACTTTTTATAGGATGGTAGGGGACAATCCCGGGGATGGGGCATTTGTCCTCTTTTTTTCCACCCACACCGGGGCATTTGAACAGCTTAAGTGTCCCCACCCCGGGGAATTTGCTGCTGGAATTAACTGATGCATAAGCGATTCTTAAAACCTCTATAGATCTCAAACCCTGAAGGACTGGTTTTTAATCACAGGACACACCCTGTCAAGCAAGACACCCCACATTTTTGACACGGACACCTTCGTAATAGACCTTCCAATAGCCCTTATCGTAGATGAGTACGCCACGCCAACATATCAGCGGTTTCTCGCTTTCTTGACCCTATAGTCTCGTTTTGATGTTTACGCTCATCGTCGTCAGAGGTTCTCGTAAACATCAAAACGAGACTATAGGGTCAAGAAAGCGAGAACCGCTGATATGTTGGCGTGGCGTACTCATATACGATAAGGGCCATTTCAGAGTATTAAAAATGCACTATTTTTAAAAGGCGGTTGACAGGTCACATAACACAGTGATTTTATGAGGAAAAAAATGGAATCCAACATGATCTCGCAAGTCCGGAACGGCATTTAGCTTATTTATGGCATGATCAACTAACTTGATTTTACATTTCTTAAATTTATTGCAAAATTTATTGCTTTTAAAATACTCTTTCAGAGAGAAATTTTGAGCTGCAACGTGTTTAGTTAAATTCCAACATTTGGGAAAAATGGACTCAAGTTAAAACAATCGATTCTAGAGCAATTATAGGGGCCGGAGCATTCATTAAGCACGTTTTATGAGCATTTAACTAATGTAAAAAATAGTTGCTTGGGACGTTGCTACGGGAAAATTATATACCACCGTTCAGTTATCTTATAGTTCACTTGTTTAGTGCTGCAAATTTAGTGAAATTCTTTCAAAATGGGATTCTGAAGTGTTTAAATATCTCTATTTTGCCATTTTCAGAAAAACGAACGTTGCAATCTAGACATCGTATTTTAGGGTACCATACCACCTTTAACTGCGTGATTTTGGATACTTTTAACCATAATACCACTGATAATACTCTAAAATTAACCAACATAACTCAGTTTAAAAGTGTTTCCTGGGTGCCAGAGGCTTTTCTCTCGATTTCATCTCTCTCACACCGTAAACTCCCGGTTATTAAGCCCCCCCAGCTTATAAACCCCCTTCCCCCCCCCCCCCCCCCCCCCCGCCCAGTTATAGACCCATTAGTTTGGTAACAAAACATACAAAAATTTGCACCAAATTAACTGAAACAATGCTTCTTTATTACAATATTTTTTGCTTGACAGCCAAGAAAACCCTTACGAAGTTGTATAAGCCCGGGGATTATAACAGGATGCCTGTTATAGCGAAGTGTCCGCAAGGCGGACAGAGAACTCGCGGAAGGAGAACGAGAACGTCACGAGAACGGCAGAGGTGATCACGGTAGCTGCCGTTTTCAACGCTAGAAGACCTGCTTTTACATATTTTCCTGGGTTATTTTGTAACGGCAAGTGGCAGAGTCGGCAAGTTTACATTTCCCGTTTGCGGTACACGCAATGGTTTTTATGGGTTTGTAATCTACCTCATAAGAGAGATTGAGCATTGCGTAATTGTTACCCGCGAACAGCAGCGATGGTCACGGCAGCCGCCGTTTTGTACGCGACGAGACCTGCTTTTATACACTGTATAAAAAAGTTTAGAAACTTCATTTAGACATAGCAACATTTGTTTACATTTTTCGCTTGTCGTCCCGCCTATTTCCCGGGGTGATTTTGGCGGCTTGAAAGTACCGCTACAACCTTAGACAAAATTAGTTGGGAAGGCTTGTAAAACGCTAAAAAATGACACTACCTTTGGGTTTCAGCTCAATTAAAGCCCCGCGCAACGCTTTTTATAGCCCCCCTCTCCCCCAAATCCAATGTTGAAGACGTCTATACAAAAGACAGTGTAAGGTAAGTATTTGCATTAACAGCAACTTTGGAAGAGGGGGGATGAGGGGGGAGTGGGGAGGAAAACAAGGAACCTCCCAACACTTTTGTCTTTGGTTGTAGTCTTTGGCGAAAAGAGAGCAGGGAAATTACAGTTAAACCTGTATATACCGGCCCTGTATATAGCGGTCACCCTGTATATAACGGTCACCGAACAACTTCCCAAAAATCGTGCCTTATATTTACTGTACGTACGTCTAAGAGAAGGACTTCTCTTAGACGTACAGTCAACGGCGAACTCAGAATCCTTCAAAATCGCTCAAAATATCACTTTTACGGCAAAAGGACGACAACACACAACAAATAAGGTAATTTAACGTTTATTTAGCGTTGATCAGTACATACATTTGGCGATACGTCGCCATAATATGAAATTTAGGTGAATCCCATACATTTCCTATAAAATTACAAACGGTCATTATGTTACACAAACAGATTGTATGGGCCCCCTGTGGTGTCCGACACCACACACAGCTGGAGATATTTTTCTTAAGATCAAAGAATCGACAACGTTTAGAACAACAGGCCTGTTATATCTTTATTTTGATCTAAAAGGGAAAAATCTGTCAAGCATGCACTTGGGGTAGACCTATTCTGAAGCTCGGCTAAATTGCTCTTAGCGACGAGCAGAATTTGCGCTAGGCCTTTCACCTTTTATAACTCGGCAACCACCCTTTTTCTCGTATTCTGACCGTTGCTGTTAATTGTTTTTGTCAATAAATTGTAAATTGTGATTATTTCCACAAAAAAAACGTTATTCATTAACTTCCAGTAGAGTTTAAAGGAAACCTGTATATACGGTCACCCTGTATATAACGGTCGCTTGGCCATTTCCCAATTGCAAGGGTGACCGTTATATACAGGTTTGACTGTACAGTAATTATTATTGATTGTATTGATTGGCAATCAATGATTGATTTTCATTGATCATGATTGATGGGTACCGTCGGGTTCAATTACGGTTAACAAATATATTTTTTAGATTCGTTGTGTCCGTGGTTGGTAATTCTCTTTGCAGACAGCTATTTTCTTTTATATTTTTAGTTGATGGATTCCATAACTACCAAGGCACAGCGAAAAAGCGAGGAATCTACGATCTCAGCTGGATTCGTTAACTCAACTCTGGTTTCACCTAAGAGATGTTGTGTGGGTTCTATAAAAGATATCGAACGAATTCAAGAACCCGATAGCGCTTGGGCATGGTTTATTTGCATTCTCGCCTTAACTTCGAGCATTGCATTCCTTGGATTCCTGTTTAGCTTCGGTGTACTCAATCCTGTCTTTCTGGAGGAGTTCCATGAAGGAAAAGCTCGTACAGGTATTGCATTGTAATGTAATGTATTTTTTTGTATTGTATTGTATTGTATTGAGTATTGTATTCGTAAAATACGCGCGCGTATTATCTGTTGAATCATCGAATAAGGTGGTGTATTGTATTGTTTATTATTCGACATAACATTTTTGAGTGCGAATACGCACCAAAACGGGTGCAAATGTGACACTAATACACAACTACACTGCTAGCCTTTCCTTTTCAGTCAATCGAGCGGGCGAGCTGATCACGAAAACAAGCTCGGCGAGACTGAAGCGAGCTTACGAGCCGAGGGGAAACTGGGGGAGAGGCGGTACCCCCTCTTCCCCAGAGCCCCTCGGTTCGAATTACTTTCGCTTGCTCGCCGCTCGGATCGCCTATCGCGTATTGGCTGAGATGAGGCTGGACGTTCTTATTTTTTGGCCATTTGCGCCTGAAAACGTTATTAACACGTTCAATTAGGATAAATTAATGGTGCAGTAATTTAGTAAATCATAGTTCTGAATACGAAATAACAGAATATTAGAAAAAATAGAGCAGTTTTCAATTGAGTGTCGTAAAACCAAAACCAAAGTAATTACTCTGACCAATCACAACAGTCGTAAACAATCCAATGAACCAATCAGATCTCGAAGCAAATACATGTCGGCGGCGCCAAGCGCGGGAAAACGCGTGCAAGCAAGTCACGATTGGTTTTGGTTTTACTTCTGATTGGTCGAGAAAGTGGCGCGAGATTTTTTAGCCAATCACAAAGCGTAGCAATGCAAAACCAAAGCAATTGTGTAATTTCTTTCGACACTCAATTGAAAACTGCTCTATTACACATGATTGCTATTATAAAATGGAAAAAGACTAGTATACGGATTTTAGCTCTTTGATAACATGGTAGCTAGAGACGGTCTAATCTACATCTCAGCCTGGGTACGCTCTTGGCACGTTCTTAAAATTCTGGCCAATCTCAGCCTCAACTTTCTTATAAAACGGTTCTTATATATAAAAAAGAGTGTATTCGCTGAATAACCTGTATTGTACTGGACCCGATTGTTCAAAAGGTGGATAGCACTATCTACCGGATAATCCAGCATCCAGTGGATAACACAAACGATTTTCTTAATACTTATCCACTGGATAGCGCTATCCACCTTTTGAACAAGCGGGGCCTGTACTGTACTGTACTGTACTGCACTGCACTGCACTGCACTGCACTGCACTGCACTGTACTGCACTGCACTGCACTGCACTGCACTGCACTGCACTGCACTGCGCTGCACTGCACTGCACTGCACTGTACTGCACTGCACTGCACTGCACTGTACTGTACTGTACTGTACTGTGCTGTGCTGTACTGCACTGCACTGTACTGCACTGCACTGCACTGTACTGTACTGTACTGTACTGCACTGCACTGCACTGTACTGTACTGCACTGCACTGCACTGCACTACACTGCACTGTACTGCACTGTACTGTACTGTACTGTACTGTACTGTACTGTACTGTACTGTACTGTACTGTACTGTACTGCATTGTATTGCATTGCATTGTATCGTATCGTATTGATTATGGAAATTTTTCTGTTGATAATCTGGGCCGGGTGGAAAACGAACTGTAAAACATAAATGGGATAAAAACAATTTCAAACTAAGGTGGAAAGCGTTTTTTTTTTTTCATCGTTGCGTGCTTTGTACAGCTGCATATCAGTATTAGGGACGTGTTCACCCACCACGGCGCCTTTAAATCGCCGTGGTATGAACCACAGTCACATTAACCACCAAGCATCGTGGGATGAACTGGAGGCTGAGCAACCAATACTAGGATTTGAACGCGGTAATGGTTTCAAGTTTGTTCGAGGAGTAAGAAAATAGAAAACCTCTGCACCCATAGCCTGTTCCAAGCGTTCAGATAGTGGGGAAAGCGCGAATAGTTGGGGAAGGCGCGAAGAAAAGCGAGCGAAAAAATTGCGGGAGGCGAGGCGAGGGAACGCCTGTAAACATTCTTAACAAAATGTCCTTCCGCCCACTTTTAGACCGTCAACTCAGTTGTTAATCATATGTCAATTAATATAGGATTAGATTTCCTTGGATTAGATTTGGTGTAATAAAGGGTGACAGGCCTACACGAATCCCTCGCGAGTGTTTTAGCCATTATATATTTAAGCTCGCAAAATGATGCTTCATGTATTTGTAGCGGGTATATATGGAGAATTCGAGGTGACTGAATTGAAAGCCTTCTAAACTCGCAAAATGATACAGACTATAGTCTCGAGGTCATTTGTGTTGTTAGGCTGTCTGCTAGTTTTGACCTCTTTGTCGGGGCGTCTGTTTCATAGCGATGTTCTTTATTATGCCATCGTGGCGTTTGTTAGAATAGCTCTGCAGTAAAACCTTTAACATTGCATGTAGGCTTAGAGCAAGCTTCGATTTGGAGGTCATTTTGAAATTATGCTGTATTCTCGGCGGTTTTCTTCAACTCTGGTTTCTTCAACTCGGCGGCTTTCTTCAGTCTGGAGCTCTGGAGCTCTGTTCAATCGGCGGCTTTCTTTAGTTTTGTTTGACCTCTTGCTGTGCTCGTGTAGCCATTTTCTAGTAGAAGTTAACCAACAATGTAAGGTTTTTCACTCTCTCTGAATCTCTTAGGTATAGTCGGATCTATTAGTTTGAAATTATCGACCGTCAATGGTTTCTTGCAATTAGTTGCAAATATGTTGGTCCGAATTTTCAGAGATAATTGCAGCTTTTTATAAAGCTATGCAATGTTTCATAAAGAGTATAAATCAAGCGTTTTTCAGTCACTGCTCCGCTTTGTAGTTGAGAATTGACGGTTTTTCCGGAGCTCTAATCTGTTTTTCTCCATTGTCATTTGTGCAGTCGGTTCTTCTCACTGCATTGTAATGAGTTTCACAGTCTGGCGACTGTTTTGTTAATGCCTCGATGAAAGCTGTCTTTCCTCCGCCATATCACATTTCTCATCAGCACTCGAGTGTTGACAAAGTGTCATAATTGACCAATCAGAGGGTATACCGGATCCCGGTATACCGGAACAACCTTTTGTTAAGAATGTTTACAGGCGTTCTTTCGCCTCCTCTCCCCAGCCTCCCCGCAATTTTTTAGCTCGCTTTTCTTCGTGCCTTCCCCAACTATTCACGCTTTCCCCACTATCTGAACGCCTGGAACAGGCTACTGCACCCAGGGTAATTTTAGTTGGACTTACAGGATGAAGTTGAAGCCTATAAGGATTATCAGACGATAGCCGTAACTCCCGGGAGGGGGGGGGGGGGGGGGGGGTGGTACTTGGGTCAACTTTTGCTGGGTATGTGCCGCTGGCCTCTCAGAGCCCCTACCCCATTATAGTCTATTTTGTGGCCAATTATAGACCCCATCTTAGTCTTCTTTGAGTAAATGTAAATTTCGCAATCCCAACTTAGTCACTTTCTGTTTAGCCATCTACCTTGAGTTCGGAACCCTTTTTAACTAGGTCATCCTCAAATGAATTGACACATTTTATTAAATGTAGGAGACTTAACTCTTCACCTACAAACCCTCTGATACATTTGTTAGCCGACAATATTTACAAGCTAAAACTACCCAAAAAAATACTTGCCAGAATTTTCTTACCCCAAAAAATCCCGACAATTTTCGACCCCATTCTAGTAACTCTATTGAAAATGCAACTCCATTATAGTCAATCCAGTCGTGAAAATGCGACTGCATTCAGCGGCACATCCCCATTAGCCCATTACTAGGAAGTACCCCCCTCCCCCCGGCCGTAACTATAAAGGCAGTACACGCCTGGATCCGGTTGTTTAAAAGGTGGATAGCGCTATCCACCGGATAAATCACCATCCAGTGGATAAGTATTAACAAAATCCTTAACAACTGTTCACCGAAGTGGAAGTCGGCTAGTGGTGGATATTGCGGCGATGTAAATATCCACCACTGACCACCGACATTGAGGTGAATAGTTGTTTTAGTATGTACTAAAACAGAGAAATAATGTAGCACGAAAATGATGAGTTTAACTCATTTATTCCTGTCAACGATTACAGTTTTCGCGCGAAAATTGCTTCGAGGTGAATAGCACTTGCTGTATCGAGCTTCAGTAGCCAATCAGAGCGCACAAACATCTGTTTAAGTATATACTAAATTGTGTTAACCGCTGGATAACGCTATCCACCTTTTGAACAACCGGCTTGACTGGAAAAACGTCGGATAAAAAGTACAAAGCTTGAACGATGCAACCGAATAGTTTTCTGGGAAATGGAAAAAGTTCTTGTGTTCTCAGATAAATTGCACATTTTTATTAGAAAGTATACCCAAACTCATCCTCTGAAAAAAGTTTAGCAAGAAATAAATCTTAAACATCGTCCGAATAAATGAAATGTTAAAGTGCCACTATGATCAAAAATATACATTTTCTGTTCTCTTCATGTTTTGAAAATGTAAGTTCTGGTTACTTACCTTGCGAAATTTCAAGTCAAAACTCGTACGAGAAGTGCCATTATTTTAACTTTGCATTTCGAATTCGGCGATTTTGTAACGTCGATGACTTAACACGTGCCTTTTGGCTTTGTTGTTTGTGGCCCGGAGGGAATCGCATTGAGTCATTGACGTCACAAATCAAGTCACGTGTATCAGATCGCAAACCAGTAGAACGTGGGCTCGGATTTATGAACGGAGTAATGGCGAACGGATTTTATGTGATTTTCGTGGGTTTTCGGCCAGTTATTTCTGGCCTGTGTAAGAACATTTCAATCTAATTAATAGCAATTCGCATTTGTCTAAACCTATTAGATACATTTGCGTTAAAAAAAGCGGAAAAATACAAAAATTTTCGTCGTAGTGTCACTTTAACAGCTCACATTTGCCTCGCTCCCAGAATAATATTGTGTCGTATCGTTTCTAGTGTATGCTTCATTTCCCGACAACGTCTCTTCAGTTCGGTGAAAAATAGAAATTATATAACGAAGGTTACATAATTATATCCCAACATGAAAATAACCAGGTCAGCGGTAAGTAACAACCCCATTCAACGTTTTAATCTTTTTGGGCTTTCTCAGTAGCATTTAAAGTGGTTTGCATCCTTTATCCGTTGCATGCCCACGGAAAGCGTTTTCGATTTCTTGATCATCACTTATTTTTACTTTTCACAGCATGGGTGGGCTCTCTGTGCATGTCCTGTGCTTCGTTCTTTGGACCCTTAGCAGCAAAACTGTGCGACAGGTTCGGTACGCGCCCCGTTAGCATTTGCGGTGCTATGGTGTGCGTCATCAGCCTGTTGTCAAGCTCACGAGTGTCTCGTTTGTGGATATTGTACATAACGTACAGTTGCCTCTTTGGTCTCGGTGCCAGTTGCATCCATACGGCTATCTTCTTAGTAGTTTCATCATCATTTCTCAAGAGGCGGCCTTTAGCCACGGGAACGCTCGTGGCGGGTCATGCTGCGGGAATTATGATGGTCACTCCGCTTTTACAGGTTTTGCTCGAGCGACTTGGTTGGAGAAAGTCATTTCTGGTTTGGGCGGGTGTGACATCGCCAATCTGTTTCTTTGGCTGTCTATTCAACAGGAGCCTCCAAAAAGAACTTCAAAATGGAGAATCGTCCAAATATAATCAAAGAGCTACTCACTCGCAGACGTTTTCTATCTGGAGACACCCACCTTTTGTCGTCTATACAATATCTACAACTGTGTTATACCTAGGACTTCATATACCGCAGCTTCATATGGTAAGATAAGGCCTAATAAGGGGATGGGGAACATTAGGCAAACATTACTTGCGACAGGTGCAGTAAAGAGTAGAGTAACTGAAGTGGGTATAACTAGCCTTAAAGTTAAAGTTTTTTATAACTAGCCTTCTCAGTTTATAAATGCTTTAGTGTTCTAAACACAAATTTGCTTTCCGAAACTGATTTTGTGGTAAGAAACAAATTAAGTTGAAGGGAAATTGGGTGGGTTTGTATAATCGATAGGTATAACGGAGAGCCCTTAAGAACTGGCGTCTTCTTACTGCTGTCTGTGCACTAGCGTTATTTGCCACACAAAAACAGATTTTAAATCGTGTTTTACAAAGCAGAAAAATCGAGCTTACACAATTGGCCATTAATTTACTTTTTTTTATTTCCAAAGGCAGCCTACTGTAAAGATCTCGGTATCCATGACGACCAAGCTGCGCGTTTGTACCTAGGGTTTGGACTCGCTTCAGTCATAGCAAGATTGTCAGTGGGAAAAATTTGCGACTCCAAGAAAATTCACGCACAGTATATTTTCCAGGTAATAACAGAATTCATTAAAACAATATCTGAGTTTGCAATGGCCAGTAAAATGAACCTTTATTTCTTGAGTCATGAAACCCTCCAAATCGCTTTGATTAAGCAAAAAGAAGGAAAAAAATGAATTTACAAAATCTGGAGCTAAAACAACGATAAAGGAAGATAATGAGCCTTCTCGTTTATACGAATTAACCTTAGGAACCTCCCCTCTCCTCCGCTCCCCAAGGCGTGTTGCTCCACTTGAGCAGTTTTTGTACTCTCCCCAGTTTTCAGCGCACCCGCGGCAGCATTCAAGATGGCAGCTTAATGAACTCGACAAACAAACGGGGAAATAGGGGACTGTGAACAGCCTAAGGATATTTAGTCTTCCATATTTGGGGAACAGTAATTTACCGGAGGCGTAAACTCATAAACCAGAATGTTGTCGGCAAAACAAACATGGCGTCCATAAATAAACTTGGATAAAAACGGTTCTAATCAAACCAAACACTGCTAACTTTGTCTGGGCATGGCACGACAAGCCACATATTTTATCGAGCTTCCTATCGGCGTTTTGGAGGTAAAAGAAATATTATGCACAGTTCGAGTTCAAGTCTGCATGTCACATACACAGTTTTCTATTTACTCATGCGCATAGCGGCATGAGTCAAGGTTTCGGTAAGGTTTCTTTTCGTCCCGCTTTTTGTAGTCACAAATTGCCTTGTTTTTTTTTTTTAAAGTTTCCCGTATCCCGCGGGACGACTTTCACTGTCCGATTGACTGACACGCGACCTCGTGATTTCGGCGTGCCCGTAATCACGTTCTTGTTTTCAAATAGCCGAGTCAAGCCACTAGCATTTGGACTTCACCGGAGAAGAAATTACATTTTTCGATGAGAATTTATGTTGATATCAATTTGTGATTGAATTTTTGTTTGTGTTGTCGCTAGTTTTGGAGAAATGCTTATAAAACGTGTTTAAATTCAGTTGTAAATTCAGTCGTAATAAATGATATCTGATATTATGTAAACAAAACAAGACTTAAATGTCACGCAAAATTCGTTCAGAGGGAAGGGGTGCGTGACCCAGTTAAAATTAACCATAAAACGTTCTTATGCAAGCGCATGAGTACAGGCTACCAGCTAGCCTCTTGTTCAAGAAAATAATACGTAAAACAGTAGAGCACCCTTGGGAATAATACCGCGTTGACATTTGTGATTTGTTCAGTGATAGACGGATTGTCCGCGATGGTTGACTACAATATATATAGAATTCCTTTACACCAACTTTCTCTCTGATTCATTTTTCATCCCTTCCTGTATCAGGGAGCAGTGCTGGTGATGGGTGTGGCAACATTGCTGTGTCCTCTTAGTTCCAAGAGTTACATTCTCCTGATGGTCTACTTTGTCACCTTTGGTTTCGCGGAGGGATCATCGGCTACGCCTATTAACTACCTCATATTGACCTGCGTACCCGAACAAGCACGCTCCAAGTCGTTCGGCTTCTGGTTGTTTTGCTTATCTTTCACGATGGCTATTGGCCCTCCATTTGCAGGTACATACCAAAAAATTGCCCCATGAAAGGAGACATTTGCTCCGGGCGTGCGCGTTACTAAAATGAACTATTGTCCATGCGCAGTTGAGCTCGAACGGCCTGGGCGCTAGTCCGCGCAAGTCACCAGTTGAAGCCAAAATGGGCTCAGTCGAAGCATATTGCATTGAAAAAATGGCAAAATGACGGGTTTTTTTTCGCTCTAACAAAATCATATTTCCCACAAAAATGTTCACTAGATCCCAGTCTCTTTAAAACCGAGTGTGGATGTTGACATTACGCCTATTAAAATGAGTTATACCGCTTAAAGCGATGACCGCGCGGTTGAACTCCATACAAGCCTTTACGTGACATTGGTCACTTCAAGGTCAAAATGACGGGACTTTTCTTTAAGTTAATAAAATATTTTAACGTCTCCAGATAGAATAATAACAAAATTACTGGAATCCGAGTGTGGATTTCCGAAAAGTAATTCATAAATGGGCGAAATTTTGATTTTCCCTTCAAAAAAAGGTCAAATTGGGGGTCTGGGGACGAGTTAAAAAATTAGAGACAAATGTCATCCAATTTTTTGCCGTGAAGACTGACGTTCCAATCCAAACTTATGTCTGCTACAGAGTGGACCGTAGATTTGGTCTACCAGCTAGAAAGGTAATGGGAAGAAGCGAGTCATAAGGCAAACTTGACTCTGTGGGGTGGGTGGATGGGGGGAGAGACGTCCGAAATAAGATTAATGGGATGTACTGTGACATAACTGAAGTGTAGGGTCAGGATCGAAAGTAAATTTGCAGCTAAAGATTCAGGATTTGGATTACAGCTGCAGTGTCACACTTCCACATAAAACACACGCGGAGTGCCTTGAATAACCGTTCCTCGGTTTCACGAAAAACTAAAATAGCTCTCCCCGCGAATAAAAAAGTTTGAAATCGTGCATACGGTAAGAAGGTTGACTTAAATGAGCGTTTATTGCAAAGGATAAGGCAGTGTATTGCTATTAAAAATGCAAGCGTCCTTGGTGCTTGTTAAAGGAAATATGGTAAGTATGAGTCCACAATCTGCATTTGTCTCACACGTCACCGTACAGCATACAGGCAGCGCATTACAAATTCGCGGAAAAAGAAAGGGGGGAGGGGGGAGGTGGTTAAGTGGTGAAGTGCAAGGGAGAATGGAAAAGGAGATAACATTAGTTGTTATACAAGGGTTACCCGTTTCTCTCGCTTTTGTTCCTTCTCGTGTGTATTCTGTATCACTTCTATTCCAGGGTTCCCAACCCAAGGGGATGCTCGAAATTTCGAGTCGGGGTGTGTCGTCCATAACTCTAAGAAAACGGAGTCCAAGTTGACATGATTTTGTCTTCTCTTCCAGGTTTTATTGCGGATGAGTTAGGCTCGTATATACCTGCCTTCTTCATGGCTGGGTCACTCATGATCATCAGCTCTCTTATTATCTTCGTTCTGCGCTGTTTTAAGAACAAAAGTGGACCGATTTTAACTATAGAAGGCGACACTGAAGAACTGCTTGTCATTGAAAAGGTCACAGTCTTATGATAGAACAGTTGTCAGTTGACTATCATGAGACAGAAGCAGGCGATTCCAAAAAAAGTTCAGCTAGTTGATGAACTTTTCCACAAAACGTTTAAACAAATTAACTTTTACTTTAACCCTTCAACGCCCAAGAGTACCAAATATCAAAATTCAAGAAAAATCTCATGTACCATACAAAAGTGCTGCCGAAGAGATTTCTCCATAATTGACTCTTGGAGTGAAAGGGTTAAAAGGCTGACTCGTCTCTAGTCGTCTCTCTAGGCAAGACGCGGGAGACACCCGTGGGGGATAGATGCGGAACGAGAGAAGCTTCCCTCGGCCGCGCTTCTCTTGTTAATTGAAAGGCGACTGGCCGAGTCAGGTTAAAAGGGAACGTGGGAGTGTATAGACCTTTCCCATATTCCACTCCAGTGAGCACACACAATGAAACGAGGTCGAGGCTTGGGCGCACAATTTCATACAAATCACTGTATTTTGTCGGGAACCCCAGCCTCGAGTTTGTGCTTTTGTTCACAGGAATGCGGGAAAGGTCTATTAAGCTGATACTTAAAAAAAGTACAAGCGAAAACTTTCCCGTTAATTTTCTATTCACGACGTCCTCACAAGAATACATCTCATATCTTGTTGAACTGAAAACACTGCCGCCTGGTTAAGCAACACGAATACAACACGCCTATCTCGAATGACGGGCGTGTTGTGTTCGTGTTATTTAACCACGGCCATGACCACGACGTGTTGTTAGACCACGTAGAAATGGCGGTCCAGTCTCCGATGGGGACGTAAAAGAACCCTCAGTTCTCAGGTTTTGTTAGCTTATTATATTAACCCTATTCGGCCTGGGGGGGGGGGGGGGGGCACAAAGTGCCCGCGCTAACTTTGAACGTTCATAACTTCTTTAATATGTATTCAAACGTCATCAAACTTTGTGACTTTTCCTAAAATTTATCTGGCAACAATTTTGTATGACAATTTTTTGATCACGTGCCTTGATGTTTCCATGGTAACAAGGTTTTGACAGCCATGTTTTTTGAAATTTGCATATTTGTACCTTTGAATGAAGAAAAACAATGTTTATTGGTATAACTTTTATATTTTTACGTCATTTAGCACTTATTTATTGTTTCTGATTAATTTTGAGTCAATTTGGACGGTTTTAAGAGGTTTTAAAAACTTTCAGAAATCCAAGATGGCGGATCCAAGATGGCGGCCGTATAACTAATTACCTAATAACTACGTCATATGACGTCATCGTTCCATTGCGTGGACCGCAAGGGAGACAGTTTCGGACGTACTATGTACCCTCCAGGTTTCATTGTCGTAGCCTTAATATTCTTGAAGTTACGAAGGGGGGTGCCCCCCCCCCCCCCCAGGCTCAGGAACTCAAAAAAAGCCCAGGCCGAATAGGGTTAAGTTATATTTTCCCGATTAGTAGGGTACCTGTGCCCGGCAATAAGCTAAGTTTTGAGACTCGAATAAAGTTATTATCATTATTATCAGTGCCATACATTGTCGGTGGGTGGGGTGGGGTGGGGGGTTGATGAGGTCAACAATGGACCGATAGCGGCTGCCTGAGGCGCTTTCATGAGCTGACGTCCGATCTCAAAAGTGTATGTAAAGCGCCATGAGACGTGTGATTTGTCCGCTATACAAGTCATTCAAGCAAGCGACAGTTTTTTTTACCACTATTACAACTACAACATGGCAAAAATGACACAACTTATACTATATTGGAAATGAGAGCTAAGCTTTTCACATTTTGACTCGATTGTTTAATGATCTCTTGCTATTGATAACAGCCTAGTGCTGAAGATAACGCGTGGAACAAGCTGGTCACGCGGTGCCTTATAATTTCGTCCGAAGTCGACATATCCTCCCAAAAATCAAGTGCGAGATTTATCACCTCAAACCGCAGTGAGCCATTGAATCAGCAGCACCCCTTCGCGTCAACTGCAATCGAATAGAATTCGCGGGAAATTCAGTCCCGTTTTGAAAATCGCGCGCGTAAGTCCGCGCGGGACATAATTCACCACAACAGTCAGCGCAAATTCATTTTAAACCCAATTTCTGACAAATTTTGGTTGTATGACGACTTTTTTCTTCGCAGGTGTTAGGGGTGGGTGGGGGGGGGGGGGGGGGGGAGGTGGGACTTAACCTGAACGCCATTTTTCCGCCACCTTATAAACGCGTTAATAGAAATATCTCGTTTATTAAGCAATCCAAAAACTCCATGCTCATCTCATGAATCTATGTTATGGGATGTTTGGTAAATTTTTGGGTGATTTTTGGATCAGTTTTGTCAAAGGATTTGTAAAATTTGGAGAAATAAGAATATTGAAGATTTAGTGAAGTTTTAAAATTAGTATTTGTAGTTAATAATTAATAGACGGACAATGAAAAGTCCCTGGGAACGAGGTTGTGAAAAGTCCACTAGCAACCTGGGGTGCTCTTGTGTGGGTATCAACTGTCTGTTGGTGTTCCAAAAATCATTTTCTTTCTTCTATCCCTTCTTTAAACCTCTTCAATTTTCATTCAAATTTAGGTTGAGTCCCGACTTCAAGGCGGAGCTATGTCACCATTTTTAGAGTTATTTTAAAAAGCTAAAATACATATTTATATCAGTAGAAACGCAAAAAATAACGGTCCAGTTTTGTTTAAAATTGCTTTACGAGTATAATGAAACTATAAACAAGTGTCTCCGACTACAGATGGCCAGAATGGGAGTGAATTGCAACTTGAAAAAATTGACCAATTTTTTCAAGTTCGTTCAATGTGTTTTGGGAAATTTGCTAAAATCTTATTATGGTTTATTCTTTATACAAGATTTGTACTTGATGATATCTTGTTTTTGGTGTTCTAAGAGCATTTTGTGTGTGAAGTATAAGATGCTCAGTTTGCACAGGCTGAGACAAAAACATAAAACTGCCATGACGTGTCGCGAAAAGTTTCCCGAGACGGAGGAGATTATGATAATTGCGATTTGAACGTTAACATTTTCTTAAATAAACTAGGGCCAATTTAAGATTCTTTTAAGAATTTTAAAAACTTTAAAAAGTTTGCTTTTTGAAAATGGTCGATTAAATACTAAACTTTATTTTGGTCAAAAAAAGTTTTTTTTTTTTTGAAAAGTTGAGAGTACTGTACACGACGCAAAATGATCCCCAAGGAATTATCGGAATGGAATGGGATAACGTTTCTGTCCCGATGATCTCTGGCGGCCAGAATTACTAAAATAAAGTAAATTAAAGAAATGTTGACTCAAATTGCTTGATGTGCTCATATATTTATTAATTTTGAACAATTTATTAAATAATTATAACTCATTTTTTAACGAATTTTCAAGAAACTTTCATAGTGCTAATTAGAGGTGTATTAAAATCGTGGAAATGGAATAATATGTAACCGGTAGCAAGTAACATGTATAAAAGTTATCGCTTCCTGTTATAGCATTAACATACGTAGTATTCAAATTACCTTTTATTTTCGTCAATTCTAAAATCAATATTTGTGGGTAAAAAAATCAGATAATTATAAACTATAATAAGGACCGAATAAAAATTAGCTGAAAAATCTCAGCCTCTTAATATAGACACTATTTTATGAGAAGAAGTGAACATAGAGAACCGTGAAATTAATTATAAACGAGAAATACTAGGCGATTGAAAAACCTAAACCTTTTAACGTGTTGTAACGTTATAACCTGAACTATATCAAAAAAAAATTGGAAAGAACAAAACTGCATGTAATATAAATTTAGATGTTTGTTTGCATGTTGTATTAGGTAAATGCGCCAGTTGCACCGTTTCACCGTTTCTTCATCTAAAAACTTTTTTGTTGAGATTCCGTCTCAAAGCGTTAATTTAAAAATTTACTTGGTTTGTATTCGTTCGAAAATACAAAGACGTCGACAAAATAATGCTTATTCTGGCATATTTGGGCTCATCCTCGGTGTAAGAACCTGTGAAACTCATGAGTGACTTAATACAAAGAAAACAAAAGGCATAAAACAATATAGAGTCAACTGGGAATGCAATACTACAAAGGTGAAAAACAAAGGAAAAAGTCACAGGTTCTTACACCGAGGCAAACCCCATATTTGACCATATTTTACGGCTTTCCTGTGGGCATGTTATTTCTACATGGAAGCTACACCTGACAACTATATTGTGTCTACTTTCAGTGCGGCGTATACAGTTGAAGTTGAAGTCCAGGCAACTGATATTGACTGAAAATAACTCGTTCAATCGAGCAGCCATTTTTAGACCTGAAAATATTTAAAACACTTTCATTTTATTCCCGGGAAGAAACGTCATCCCATTCCATTCCAATAATTCCTTGGGGATCATTTCGCGTCGTGTTTAGTTGTATTTGGGGATCATTTCGCGTTCGGGGATCGTATTGCGTCGGGGATCATTTTGCGTCTGCTTAATACCATGTAATACGTGGCCTTCTTGCTGTATTTTCCGGTAAGTGTCGCAAATCGACTTCCGGTGAATCGATTCTTCTTCCCACTGCGCTCACTGAACTCGACCGACTTCTTGGCAAGTGTATTCCCGGACATGCTTTTCGGTGACATATCCGAGAGGTGCTGCTGATTACTCAGATCACGTGACCCGAAATGCATTGGCAAAGGCTGATGTGGGGAGCGTTGCGTGACGACCTATTTGACGGCTGGCTGCGAACCGTACCTGTTACTAGTATGTTACGCAAGCCAATCGAATAACTATTCGTCCTTCGCCATTTGCCAGTGACCGGCTGAATTCAACAACTGTCGATTGGAACAAAATTTCAATCAGCATCCATGGCTCGACAAGTGCTCTTTGAATTTGTGGTGTTTGTTCTAATCGCCATCTCAATATCCCATGTGTTTAAAATGCTGTAAGACTGATATTTTTGTTCTTTTAGTTTGCATCGGTGGACGGTCGCGTGAAGTCAAACGAATTTGCATCTGAAAACGTTAATTCTTTTGTAGGCTTTTAACCGGATTTTTCACCCATATCGTAAATCACTCTCCCGGACCTTGCAAAGTAATTGAAGGTAAGTGCTGCAAGATATCGACGGACGTAACAGCTAACATCGGACGTTCACATGCACAGCAGCGCATGCAGTCAAACTCACTATATAAACGTCTGGCAGACGATAGTAGTTGATACGTCCGACGTCAAGTTAATTTTATACAACTGGCTCTACTTTAATAAGGTCAAAGCTTGCTATTGCTTATGGCTTCACAGGCTTTAGTCAGCTAAACTCGGTATTAAACGTATGGGACGGCGGAAAATTAAGGCCCGGTTCAAACGTGCCGAATCTAATGCAAATGAGCAAGAACAATAGATTTTTCTCATTTGCATTAGGTTCGACACATGTGAAGTTCGACGTTTGAACCGGGCAGTGCTTTTTAATGCTTAAAAGAAGGTGGCATGAGACATGTACAATAGGCTCTACACTGTTATTCCATAAAATGCAAATTTAATAGTATAAAGGCATCAGTGAATTAATTTTCTGCCTGCAATCCCGCACCTTTTAGCGGATGATTGCGTGAAAACACACGGATTTTAATGTGTAAAATAGCTTTTCACCGCTAGGGGCGGAAAGTCAGAATTAACGAATAATCTTATCGTTTCTATAAAAAAAAAACTGAGTACCTGGGTAGAGTCAGTGGACAGTATTGCACAGCAGCGTTAATTTACATTTACCATTTATCAAAATATAAGAGCAGTCCTTCTCGTCGAGGCTTATGTGCTCTGGTCGCGGTCAAGTTCTTTTAAGAACAAACCACACTCTTAATTTGAGGCATCCGCATCGATCACAGGTCTCAAGGTTTGAAAAATGCTATCAGGGTATTGTTTAGTGAGGAGTTAGTACGATTTGGACTTCAATGCTCTGAACATCACTTCGTAAAGAAGCATATTTTAAGGGATGCTTGATGAAATATCGTATCTACAGACCACTAAATTGGGCATCCTGTTTGTCACGCAACAACTCCGTTACACTTCTTTAATTCTTCATATTTTAAAATCGCGTAAAATCGATTTTAGCAAATAAACGTAAAAACTGCAATTGAATAGGAAGAAGACGTGTGTGGTTTACACAAATTTCAGTTGTAATTGATCATGAGTTGTATAAATCGAACTACAGTATCCAATTGTAATTTAAAATTCATGCTAAGCCAGCGGGTCGATTATTGCACGCATTTATAGGGTCCACAGAAATTCGCACGTTTGAATAAATCTTTTAAAAATAGTAAGCCTGTGAACAGGCTCGTTTTGGAGGTATTGGATTTACAGGCTAAAACAGTTTCCATACATTTGTTTTAGTACCCCATAATACTATAGGTATTGTAGTTAAGTTTCGGTAGAATTTGGTTTTATTACTCATGCGCATAGCGGCATGAGTCAAGGTTTCGGTAAGGTTCCTTTGTAGTCACAAATTGCCTTGTTTTTTAAAAGTTTCCCGTATCCCGCGGGACGACTTTCACTGGTCTGATTTGTTGACACGCGACCTCGTGATTTCGGCGTGCCGAGTGGCGTGCCCGTAATCACGTTTAGTGTACGTGAACTCGTCCCTGCCTCCCCTAGAAAGTTATTTTTGCCCCCTATTGTTATAAAAGGCTTCAGGAAGGTTAAACCAATCAGAATCCGTCTACTGAGCACATGTCTGGGTTTTAGGGGGGACTAGAGAGAATCGGTTTGTCACTAAGGGCCTGTTTATATGGTCTCGGGTACCCGAGACAACCCTCCCCCCCGAGACAACTTTGCCGAGCGTTTATATAAGAAATGTTGTCCCTGCTGACCGAGTTAAAAGTTGACCCTACTTAAATATTCAAAACGCTGCGTAAATATTCAAATCTACATACAGCTATCGTATACCTGTCCGTTTGATTTTCTTTCATTCGTTCGATCACTGTGGGCTTTGCTGATTTACATTTTACTTCTTTAACGCGAATTTGTGTTTTTAAACCTAAAATCTTGGCTTTTCGTGAAACGCAGGACATCGTGAGTTGTCCCGGGTAGGCGAGACAAAGTGTTTATATGAGAAAAAGTTGTCCCGCCTGCCAGGGTTACCCTACCTGCCGAGGCGAGACAACTCGCCCAACCGAGTTGTCTCGCCCCCCGAGACGAGTTACGATTCTCATGTAAACGGTTGGTTGAATTTTTCAAAGAAATAAGTGAAAAGTTAGCTCGCCCAGGGTAACTCGGGGGGAGGGTTGTCTCGGGTACCCGAGACCATACATGTATAAACAGGCCCTCAGAGAAGACTTTCAGATTCAAACAAATATGGCCTCTTCTGTGCTCTACACTTCAATTTTTCAGACGTTCATTTTCCATTACCAAAATGTAAACATGCCTTTGAAGAACTTCGAAATGGAAAGAAAGAGTCCTTAAGACGATTTGTATGCCTTTGAAGTGGCGGTTAGAGAGCTGAAAGTGATGGAATCGTCCTGTGAGGATCACAAAGTGAGACACAAAGCCCGGCACAAAGCGAGACATGTGTTCCTACAGAATTCATACTCGAAGCTCGAAGTGGCAGACTTTACTAAGAATTGGAAAACTCAGTAAAGAAAATAACATTTTTGAATGTCCATTTACTTTGTAAGAAACATTTAATGGACTGTTTATTTCTGTTATCAGTGAGAATTTTTGTGACAATTTGCTTGCGTTGCCGAGAGCTTCCTCGATGCGATAATTTAACGCGTTTTGCTCTTGAGACTAATATAATTCGCAGACCCTAGCGCTCCTCGCTGCAATTAGGCTAAATAAATCACCAAGCCTTCCGGAAGCAGAAATCAATGAATTCTGACGAGCGTTTGACTCTTTTATTCAAGGGAATGACATTTTCATTCAAGGAAATATGAGTTAAAACGTTTTGACCTTTAGAACAAATATTGTGAAGCACGCGATCGAATTACATTCCACACGAAATTTGCATGAAACGAAACAATCTTGCCATCCGTCGGTGGCGCGTTGGAGGGGGGGGGGGGGGGGGGGGGTTTCTGGAATAACCCAATGCCCAATGTAATAGAAATAATTCACGGTTTGGGAAGTATTAGACTATAATGCGGGTTTGATCGGGAATCAATAAATTAAATATTCAAAGCGAGTACAAAAAAATGGTAGCTTTAATCAACAATAACAACAACAACAACAACTATAACTTTATTTATTCACGGAGTCCTTAGAGCAGTTTTCAATTGAGTGTCGTAAAACCAAAACCAAAGTAATTACTCTGACCAATCACAGCAGTCGTAAACAATCCAATGAACCAATCAGAGCTCGAAGCAATTACATGTCGGCGGCGCCAAGCGCAGGAAAAACGCGTGCGAGCAAGTCACGATTGGTTTTGGTTTTACTTCTGATTGGTCGAGAAAGTGGCGCGAGATTTTTTAGCCAATCACAAGGCGTAGCAATGCAAAACCAAAGCAATTGTGTAATGACTTTCGACACTCAATTGAAAACTGCTCTATCACTAAAAAGTGGTCTTCTAAAGAGCCGTGCACATTAAACCTAGTAGAAAAAGTTAAGACTTAAAAATTACAAAACTCCTATAATAAATGCTAAACTAAGCTAAACAACGTGTCTTCCTGGTGTCTTGACTGATGGTGCAATGTGTGTTACGCAATATTCATTGAGGGGGTAGCGGTGCGTGACACATTTAAAATAAACCATAAAACTTTCTTACACAAGCGCATGAGTAAAGGCTACTGGTAGCCTCTTGTTAACTGATGGAGTTGATAAGGTAATTGGTAAAAGATTAAAAAAGCTGACGTTTCGAGCGCTAGCCCTTCGTCAAAGCGTTTCCATAGGGCCAGCGCTCAGAAGGTCAGCATTTTCAAATGTTTTTAGCTGATAAAACCAAATTTTCATGTTTCACTCCCCCCACAGACGCAGCACTTCAGTTTCTTTAGAAACTAACATTAATTGTATAGCTTCAATAGCTGATAGTTACCCGACTCTTACCCTGGGTGCCAGAGGCTTTTTTCTCGCGCGCTCATCTCTCTCATATTACACGCTTCTTATGTCCTCGCTCGCAGCCGGCCTTCGGCCGGTCGGTCGGCCACTCGGCCTTCGGCCGTCCCCGACATCTCACGAAAGAGTGCCACGAGAGAACCCCTGGCACCCAAGGTAGCTGATAGCCGTTTTCCCTTTTTTTCAGCGACTGGTTCTGAGGATCTCGCTCTTCTTCCTGACGGACTGGTTTTCGTGTCTTCGGTAAGGCCACGTTTAAAATTCATAGATCTTTAACAGCCTCTCAGTCTAGTTTCTGACAAATTACGTTCCATGCAGTGCCATTTACTATTACTCAGCATGAAAGAGCAGCTCTCCGAAGGTTTGGGTTTCCACTGTTGGATCGATGAAAAGTTAAAGCTACTTATTTCAACCAAGAAGAGATATGCCAGAAATGTGGGCAGAGGGGGACCACGCTTCTTCATGACTGGCATCACAAAGTGTCCTCACCTATAAAAGTTCATCAAAACACACGAAATTCTGTCACATATGAAGTAATGTGAAAACAGCAAACAACTCTTTTAAACTGATAATGTACTCGTTAAACAATACTTGCCTGCATTTCTGGAAATAGATAACACAGGAAATAGGTGATATTTTGACAAGTACTCGATGTAGCCTGAAGTGTCAGACGCTCTCTCTATCAGAAAAGAATTTCCAGAGTTCTTTACAAAATAAAATATGAGGAAATTGTCCTCGCAAAATCCACTTTTCTCGAAGCTCAGTTGAAAACTTTTTCAAGCAGAAAGAAAGAAGAACAAAACCTTAATAAAACCACTAAACGACGGAATTGAGAAGGAAAATCGAGAGAGCGAACCCGAACCCCCTCCTTCTCCAAAGAAAAAGGAATCGCTCTAAAGGTTATTCGTAAATGCCTCAAATAAGAATCAAATATGATGGAAAATATTTATAATATTTACAAAGCAATAACGCATATTTTTTCTTTCACTGGTTTGCCAACAGGGAATTCGCGTCAAATTGGCACTCTCATACGACCCGGAGATGGATAAACGAGAAGGCAAATTGTTAACATTTGACTTCAACAAACCTGATCGGGCTCCAGTTCAACTAACACTGAAGGACTTCAATCGCACGGGATTTAACCCGCACGGGATCAGCGTATATCGGGACCCATCCTCCGGCGCGGTTTCCCTGTTTGTGGTGAATCACCGGCCAGATGCTCAAGCCATTGAAATATTTGACTTTGAGAGGCAAACGCATTCACTGAAACATCGCCGTTCTGTGGTGGACAATTTGATCTGGAATCCAAATAATTTGTATGCAGTTGGTAAGGACAGTTAATAATTCACCTTTCAGGATTGTACGGACGAGTAGTGTTTTGGATCTCAACAGACGAAAAGAATTGTTTTCGATTCGGATAACTATCAAAGGCTCCTATGAGCCAACGTATGAATACGAAACTCCCCACCCTCCCCTCCCTCCAACGTCATCCCCATGGGCAAGGCGGTGACCATTACATATCGCGGGCTTCGCGTATTCACGAGTTAAAATAAGATACCTTTTTGGGTTCCATACAGTTTTTAACCCGTGGACAGTGCTGGAAATAACTTTTCTTGCGTAGAATAGGACATGTGTCCTTTCAAACCTCCCGTTTGATCGGACATTTTACAAAATTGGTGGGACATCCGCTATTTTGGATTTTTCCTGAGACATAATCGGTAAGCATACACGACGTGCTATAAGAAGTTTTGCAATGCATTGTAGGGCAATTTCAAATGACACGGCCTGTTCTGAATTTTCTCGAATCAAGAGCCGGAGCCGTTTACAGCAAAATAAATCGTACAAACAGCGTAAATTCTTATTGTAATGTTTTTGGAATCAAACGCGATCAGTTAACAAGACTTACAAGGCAAAAGCTAAGTAATTTTTGTGCTCGGTCACCATGTCCGAGCATAATTTAAAATTAGTCGGACGTTTTTGGACTTTGGTCGGACAATGGCCGATGATCGACTGTCATTTCCAACACTGTGTGAATACGCGCAAGCGTAATAAACGGGTTATCGGTAACGGTGGCTAATTCATTCACTCGCTCACTCGATCCATCACTCACATGAAAACGTTTTCCGCATATCCACGTTGAAACAACAAAGTTTGGCCTTGGTAATTAGCCAAATCCTTCGTCTGTTTCGCAGGTGCCCCGGTGGTGGCGCCGCGAAACGACGTCTGTTTTCTCAGGCTACCGAAGGGAACCGAAGGACGTGAGTTCGATTCTCGTCCAGGACGGATTTTCTTTTCTTTTTTTTTTTCAAACTGAAAATTACTGGGTTTTTTTTTTTTTTTTTTTTTTGCTTTCGTCAAAAGTTGTTTCACTTAATTTCCAAACAAACCCCGCAATATTGCGTTACCGTTAGCATTTCGTATTCACGGGTTGGCTATTTTTATTATTAATGGGAGGTAAGATCAAATAGATTTCAAAGCATGCACGATGGCTGAGATGAGCACTGAAGTTCGACCGGCGCGAACCACGTGACTACTTGGCCAATAGGCCATTTCCAAATTGCTTTTTGTCTCGTTATCAGAGTGAGGCTTGGTGCACAACCTTTCATGTGAAAATTAGTCTTATTTACATGTGAATGAAAACTAATTTTCATATGAAAGGTTGTGCACCAAGCCTCGCTTTGATAACGAGACAAAAAGCAACTCGGAAATGGCCTATTGACCATTTGGCTCCGGTGTGAGTGTGGGGAATAAGAAAATTATTAAAAAAGGTCTCTTAATTTCAGCCTTGGATCTTCTTATGAAAAGCTCTATTACAAAAGCGTT
Organism: Cladopsammia gracilis; assembly: GCA_022457155.1. Taxonomy (NCBI): domain Eukaryota; kingdom Metazoa; phylum Cnidaria; class Anthozoa; order Scleractinia; family Dendrophylliidae; genus Cladopsammia; species Cladopsammia gracilis. The sequence continues at coordinate 806,758 of JAJGOT010000237.1, read as the reverse complement.
GTGTGATTTTACAAATAAAAGACTATAATTGGGGAGCGAGCCGAGCGGATAACGACATTCCCACAAAGGAGACTTATCAGAGGCTACGACGCCTCTACGGTAAAATGTAATGTCAATGAAACTTCATCCAGAGATCAGAGAATAGCACCACAGCAAAGACATGTCGCGATCGGTGATGTAATAACAGATTAGCTGTTCGACTGACAGATCAATAAACAGACAGACGGATGCGCACAACGAATGGACGGTCTGCCTGACGAACTTGCCCAAGGGAAAGAATGGAAGACGTTTTGTGCTTGTCTGCATAGCCTTGTCGCACTGAATATCTCTGCATTATAAACGAAACTTGACGTATATGACTTTGAGGGCTTCGTCAGTTTTACAACTGATGTTAGTTCAGAATTGGCTGATTATTTGAGCTTTCCTTGGAAGGCTTCCTTTAACTGCCATGGTAGTAAAATTTGTCTTATTTGTTTTCTCTCGCAGGTCCTGATAGCTTTTATGTCACTAACGACCATTTTGGCCATTTTGACAACGAGTTACTGATTATGATGGAGAGATTTCTTCTTCATTACTGGCTGCATGGTAACATCGTTTTCTTTGATGGAATCAAAGGCATCGAAGCGATTGGAGGAGTTCATCCTAATGGTGTTAGCATGGATAAAGACAGAAGGTGAGTGTATCTGTAACGTCCTATAAGGTAGTGATTAAATCATTGTTGATTCAAAAGCTAAGAGAGGGTACTTGCGTTCTCGAATAGCTGGGCTTCCTTTGATAAACAAAAGGAAATGAAAAAGAAACCTAATAAAAAAGCATGGTTATTCCTTTTTGGTAAAGGTAAAGTCGCACACGACCCACAGGGGACCCACTCGGCTGGAGCTTAACCTGATTTCTGTAGCATGAAGCAACTAGGAATATTGCTACTCCCCCTGGATGGGATACTTGTCCATCGCAAGGTTACCCCCAGCATTTTGTCGCCGGTACTCATTTATACACGTGGATGGAAAGAGACAATGTGGAGTAAAGTTTCTTGTCCAAGGAAACAACATGGCGGCCGAGACCAGGCCTTGAACCACCGATCTTTAGATCCGAAGTCCAGCGTGCTACACTATGCCACCGCGCCTCTACCTTTATTCATTTTTGGCCACACCCAATTTGGCGCGAACCAATCCCTGTGGTTAAACCAATTTCCGTGACTGTGTCAGCCAATTGATCAGTTTCACTAATATAACTCAGACAAACCGATTTGGACGATTGAATTCACTAGGCCGTTTCCGATTTGCCTTCAGCCTCTTTTTCAAAGCGAGGCCAATTGCAAAACCATTCAGGTTTTCAATGGAATTTGTTCACATAAATTTTCTGACTTTTATGCCCATCACCCGGTTTCGTCATGAAGAGTCTTGATTCCTTGCAGGTTTGTTTTTGCACCCGACCACCCTTCCCATAATGTTGCAGTTTTCAGACGTCGTCAAGACAACACATTAGAGAGGTCTCAGGTAATTTAATTGTTTCTAGAATCTGAGAGCGCTTACCATTTGTCCGAACTGGCCGGCAGGAAGGCTCAGTTCGTTGATATTATGCTATCAATTATTCTGTTAGAAATTGTCGGCCAAATTGGACGATCCAAAAATTGAAGGTACCATTTTGATAGACTTACAGCAACAGGTCTTCGAAAAGGTGGGTTTTTGTTTCGAACTGACCGGTCTGGTCGGTCAGTCCTGACATATGGTAAGCACCCTTGGTTAATGCATAGTTAATCATAGAATAAACTGGTTATGAAAATCAGGCCCGTCCACACGTATACGTTTACGTTCGTAAACGCATATTTTTTATGCGTTTAGGCCTCCCGTTCACACGTAAACGATGAAAACGGTCACCCTAAACGGATATTTTCGAAAACACTCTCCAAAGTGGATATTTTCGAAAACGCCGTTTACCCGTTTACGCGTGGACAGCGTAAACGGATATTTTCGTAAACGCTAATGTCACATCTGTTTAAGGCGTATGCTCAAGTTATCTAGCGCATGCTCAATGCAGATTTTTATAGCGTTTACGTATTGTTTTAGCGTTTACGTGTGGACAGGTGAAAACGAATCGTAAACGATGGCTGGCTTCGTGTGGCGGGAGCGTTTTAGATAAAAAAATATGCGTTTTCGAACGTTAACGTATACGTGTGGACGGGGCCTCAGTCAGTCCTTTGTTATAAGTTTTTGTTCTCTGTTTCTTTCGTTCGTTTGCCTTGACCGTGCACAAAACACGAAAGGTATTGAAATGCATATGAGCAACTGACCAGTAGAAACATTTGGGCTCACACGTTAAACAAAACAATGTGCACGGTCACGGTTCGTTCAATATAAAACAAAGCAGCTTTGTACACTCTTTTTGAAATTTGTTGAGCTTCATAACCAGTTTGTTTTATTAACTATGGTTAATGTTAGATTTGTAATTTATTTTTTTTATTGATATAGAAGGATGCCTTATAAGATTGACAACCCATGATTTATTTATCACCTGACTCTGGCCAGACTTGACAACTTGACAATGTTCTCTTGCTTTCTTCAAACAGATGATTAAAGTTGGAATGCTTGTAGACAACATCAACCTTGATCCCGTCACGGGAAACCTGTGGATCGCGGGATTTCCGCGGGGTTTAGATTTCGTTGAGCACTCGAAGAACTTCAGTCATCCCAGTCCTTCTCAAATTTTGACGTTGCAACTTGGAGAGCCATCTACATCCGGGGAACCTTTTCCTGACTACGAGGTTCGCGAGGTGTACAAGAATGATGGGAGGGAAGTTTCGGGCGCCTCGTCTGCACTTTTTTACAAAGATCGCCTGCTGGTTGGCTCTGTATTCAGTAACATGGTTTACTGTGAAGTAAAATTCTACTAAACTAATGCAAAATCAGCCAACAACCGAGAGTAATGCAATCTGATTTTGCGGTTCATATAGGCATTTTCTGGCTGCACACTGCAGCGAGGGAATCTTTGATTTTTCCTTGATCTTTTAGTAGTACCCGTCGCATCGTTCTGGTGGAATTGGCGGTTTTGAAAGCCTTAGACGTCTTAAAAATTCGTACTAAATTAGATTAAAAACTAGAGTTTTCTTATAGTAAAATGTCACCTTAGACTTTCGTAATTCATCGAAATATTTTAACGCCTTTTGTTTTCGGGAGAATAAAAAATGTCATTTTGCGCACGAAATAGTAAAGGTCAGCCAGAATTTTCGGAAAGGTGAAAACAGCTAGTAAATTTGGGAGATAAGATGCCTTTCCCTACAATTTTCTACCGGTGAAATATTCAGCTAATTTAAAGGCCGTTTACACGACAGAAAAAAATGGGTACGGACCCGTCAAGAAAGGAGTGCGGACCCTTACATTTTCGCTCGCGTAAACTACGCGTACCATGTTTATTGGGATTGGTACGGACCCGTGTTTTTTCAGGTTTTGGGTCCAGGTTCAGGTTTCAGGTTTTTCAGGTCTATGGCCCCAAAACCTGAAAAAACACGGGTCCGGAGCAGTTTATTCATTTCTTACGTCAGCTTGCATAATAACTTCATTGATCGCATGCGCAGTACTAGAAATTGGTCCGGTCCTCCAAAAAGTGTAGTGTAAACGCAACCTTCCAAACTTGGTCCTTAGGCCTTTTTTTGTCCCACCTGTTGTAGAACATCCGTGTAGTCCGTACTCGATTTTTCTGCCGTGTAAACGGCCTTTAAAAGTTTTGAAAAGGTCATATTGCATCAGCTTTCACACAGTTTACTTTAAAGGCACTAAAATGATATGGAAAACCGGTACAACGGCATTCCAAGCGTTTTCCTAAATATTTCTCGTTGGGTATCCCTGATCTTTTTCGTACCAATGTTCATTATTTCTGAATAAGGAAATGATTTTTTTTGGTCACTGATTTAAATAAAGTATTCACGAACTCAATGCTGAATAATAACAGTTGTTTTGTGTGAAGCTATGGAGCGTTCCAGCTCTTAGGTTATCCTCTCTTGTTTGTATGCCGAACGCGAACAATCTTTCCATGCCTTTTGGTGTTATTTTCCCCAATTCGTCAGCTTACTAAAAGATTAGTTACCTTTAAAACGGGTGTTTCTTTTATTTTGTAAAAAAAAAACCTATAGAACGTCTTGGCAGCTTTGAAAACGTTGTTGTTTTGTATATATTTTAGATTAATCTTTTCCATAATTTTTTATTCCTATTTGGAGCATATACTACATCAGTTTACGTATAACCTTTAGAGCGATTCTTTCTTTCTTTGGAGAGGGAGGGGGTGGGGCTCGCTCTCTCGATTTTCCTTTTCAATCCCGTTGTTTAGTGGTTTTATTACGCTTTTGTTCTTTGTCCTTTCTGCTTCAAAAGTTTTTTCAACTGCGCTTCGAGAAAGGCGGATTTTGCGAGGACAATTTCCTCAGTATTTTATTTTGTACAGAAGTCTTCGCAATTTTTTCTGATAGAGAAAGCGTCTGACACTTCAGACAACATGGGGTGCTTGTCAAAATATGACGTGTCGAAAAAATGGTGACCTCACAAGTGGTACAAAGCCGTTCTCCCCCAGAGCGAACTTGCGCGTAGTACGCCATACCTGCATCATCATCATCATCATCGTCAGTACTTATGAGCACCATGGGACGCGTAAGGCCAGGACCCCTAGACAGTTGCCAGCTTGCTTGTTCCAGGTTCCTGGCCTTCAAAGCTACTGTAGCGGCCGCGGGACATAGGACCCACCGTACTTCATCCCGACAGGCTATCCCTTGCTCCACTGTTGCCCACCTCCCACGACAAGGACTTTAGGGGTTGGACTTCGGGAGGCCATACCTGCGATCAGGCTTTATTTTTGGCGTTTCGCTTGGTACATGGTAAACCTGGGAGTCGAATAAGGGGTTAACATAAAATACAAGGAATTCGTTTTTGTGGCTATTCCAACTGGTTTCAGTCTATTATTGAAGGTTATTAAAATTTCGGATAAAACAAACCGTCGCGTTTACCGTAGTTAGTGAGCTAATTAGTGCGCAGGTAGTTAGTTAGCTAATTAGTGCGCAGGAAACCCAGTCTCAAATATATGGATTTGGATGGGATTTTATCATAAGTTTGACAAAATATGAATTAAAGGGACATGTACACTGTCACGAGGGCACATGCGCCAGTTACTCGAATCGAAACTTGAAAAGATTTTAGCCTAAATTTTTCAAGTTGAAGTCATTGAACTGTCAATTTCAAAATGGCATCGACTAGTAGCGGCGGCCACAGTGGAAAACTAAGAAACTCGGGACGGAAAAGGATATTTGGTACGCCCAGGAGCCGGCTCCTGGTACGCCGAAAAGAGTGATGAAAGAGTGGTTGAAATCCCATAAACGTGTTTAGTTCGAAGATGTCATTCAAAATTCATCGCAGGCTACGAAACGCATTGAAGGATGTCTTTCTGTTGTTTCTGGACTGTTTTATGGCCTCTAAACGGCATTTTAATTTTAGCGCAGAGCCTGGGTGCAAGCGAGTTTTCATGAAGGAATTACATGATGAATGTTACTCTTCTAAGTCTGCCGCATTAGAATAGCGGGCTCAACATCCTTCGTCCTTGGCCTCCCTTGGCCCGAACTTCATGATACTCTTCTGGATATTTTCAATGTAGATGGATTTTCAACAAAAATCTCAGCTCAAAAGCAGTCTTGCAGATCACAACTATTGGATCTCATGTGGTAAGCTAACATATAAAGCTTAACTTATATATTTAAACCTACCTTGAAAATAACTATGATACTGGACGGCAATGTTCAGAATGTTGTAGGTACTTGCAGTACACATGTAAGCTTACTTCTTTGAAAACAAACTCGTTCCCTCCCCTCCTCGGTAAACTTCCCATCCCCCTAATTACTAGAAGCTTTAATATTATTAAACTTAAGCTTACATATGAAGCTGTCAAAATAGAAATGTCCCTATGTTTATAAGGATGGAATTTCATGCAAATAATATTGCAAATTGACTTGCTTTCATTTGCAAGGAAATGTGTTACTTATGTAGATGATGGGGTGGGGGGAAGAGGGGGGTAGGGACCACAGAGCCTACTTAAAATTGGAAGGGCTAATAGGATGAAATGGCATTGAGAATTTTTTACATGCGGCTGGCGAAGGCGCGAGCCTTGTAGGGAGTTCTGGGGGCATGCCCCCCCCCCCCCCCCACCTCCTAGAAAATTTTGAAATCTTGATTTTCTAGAACTCCATTTCTAGCATTCTGAGATGACAATTTCTGTCAAAAATGTTTGGTAAATTGATAGTCCTTTTTGGCTTGTTGTCCATAATAAAAAAGAAACGTGCGCGTACAGACAGAAACACTTGTTGGTAATCGATTTTATTATTTTTTATTTTTTCGAGCTTAGCTTATAATCAATTCATATAGAAGAATTGAGGATTGCCGTTGAAAGTCTTGAATGAAACTATCTACTGAATTTGGCTTGACTTGCTGTATCTACAACAGGTTGAATTATCAAAACTGGCCCCAAAACTGAAGGACTTACCTGGTACACTTTGATAACAGCTTGTTATTTTTCTTGACATTACGGTTAGTTTTTAAACGCCAGAAAATCGAAACCAAACTTAAGTTTTAGGGTAGTGTTGTATTGATATGTACACATTGAAAACACATGGGCAAAGAGCCTCCTAAAGCTCATTCCCAGTCCCTTCATTCATGTCATTCGTGTTCACAATACAGAAGGAATGCCGGTAAGAATAAAAGGCGAAGTTTGTTCAGTCTTCGAGGAGCAACGCAACGGGTGTTTGTTACTTAAATTACTATTTTCCAGTGGTAACGCTTGCTACATTTTAAGGAAAAAAAAATCAGTCTTGTGAGCCCTAAAAACCTTTTTTGCCAACCCTGCAAAAAGGTGGTAGGGCTACAGCCCTACCAGCCCCTCCCCCTCCGCGGTGCCTGGGGGGGGGGGGTTAGAAAGTGAAGGGCTGATTACTGGCAGAATAAAGAATAATGGAAATTTCGAATGCACTTGGACAAACAGTGACACACATTGTTACTTATAGTTTTACTGGTCAGGAAGAAAATAAAACATAGTCATTGTACAGACACCCTGTTGATACAAGCAGTTTCTGAGGATCCTTCATTGTCTCTATAATTAACGGTTCAATAATTATTGTACTTTTAAATAGGTAAACTTACTATTGTTTGTTCTTTATCACACTTGTTGTGCAACTACAACAAAAATGTTTCATTTAACTGAAGTTTTTGTTGTAAAGTGTACATGCATGCACTTTTTAAAAAATATATACATGAATATATTTCATTAAACATTTCTGTAGAACCTCCCACAGCCAATGTGCCAATACCACAGTTGATGTATCCATTTGATGATGTTGTTGTGGATTTCATGAAAGAACAAGATATTCCTGGGGCAAGTATTGCCTTGAGTAGAGATGGAAAACTGCTGTATTGTCAAGGTAATTTAATTGAAAGAATAAAAATTGAAATCTGTGAATGTGCTTATTCCTTTCTGGTGCCCAGCTCATGCATCCTCAACATAAGAAAACTCAGGGCTCGAAATTAAAAAAAAAGTTCAGTCGCCATTTTGCGACTAGATACGAAAATCAAGTCGCAAGTTCACAAATTTTAGTCGCAAAATTAAGTAGCAACAATTAGTTAAAAAATAACTTTGACTAACAAATGATTACATGTAACAAGACTGATTTTATTACTTCAACAGCTGTCACGTTATCTCTAATGATGACTGTACATGTACAGTGTGTTGCCCAGTTTCCGGCCAGCACCAGTTTCCGGCCAAAAAAAACTTACGTCGGTTATGTTCGTCGGAGTTTTAAATTTTCGTCCACCGAAGCGTTCCGAAAGAAAGACGAACATTTTCGCTATACATTGGTGGTTTTGGCGCTCTTTCTGAGCAAGGAACGGCCAAGGAAGGAGAGGTTTTGTCCAGGTGATTAAACGTTTATCAATTAATTTTGGTTCGTTTCACTGCACATCAAAACTACCGTAGATAAACAAATAGTTTGTTTCACGGGAAATATCTCAAGGAGCTTCATAATTTTTAGACAAATGTTAGATTAAAGATGAACGTAATTAGGGAATCTAACATCATCAGCTAAAATACAGCTGTTTCTGAAATTTTAGCAGTCAAACTTTCAGCGAAGATTTCGACCTAGTGTGCTAGTTTTCGGCCACTAAAAGACACATTGCTCAAAACCTATTTCTTATTGAGTGAAAGAACCGAATTTTAAAATTTCCTGCTCGAGAAATTAAAGATACATGTTTAAGTGTAACAAAGATTACGAATTAACAACAGCTAATGCATGTATAGCGTGACTAAAAGTACGTAAGTCATATGTATTTGTTTAAGTAATCTGTCAACATACCGCCGAAGACACGCTTCTGGGTCACCGAGGTCATAAATATTTTGAATATTGAGTAAATGGCAGATGACAAAGCTTAATATTGAAACTTGCCTGATATTTATAACTAGGCGACCACTATTATCAAGGGGCTTACAAGTCGGTTTACGTCGAGAGGATTCAAGGAAAATTTACTTTAAGTCGGTGGCCGGAAACTGGGCTAGCTGGCCGGAAACTGGGCAACTTACTAGTTTTGCGAAAAATGGTATAATTTCTTTAATACTTGAGGAAAGCCGCCAACCATTGAACATTTTAAAGGTAAGTAAATGAACTGTCTTTGAAAGGAAATTGAGAAATTTTCCGTACAAAAACAAGAAGTTATAGCGATTACAAACTAAAGTGGCCAGAAACTGGGCAACATACTGTACAGAACGAAACATGCAATACTATAAACTTGGCCGCCACAATCGTAACGATCAAGACATTTTTCTCGATCTTAAAACTAGTGTACAACTCAAAATTATATTTTTTGTTGAAATTAGCTTCCAGAAAGGATACAATCTTGGAACATATCTACTTAAACGTCCGTCACCGTTGCGAAATTGATGATACTTTGGCGGATTCCACCTGGCCGCGATCGGCCGCGACGACAGCTCTAATCCAGCGGTTTAACAAACAAAAATATGAGCCTGCAATACATATGAATAAGAAACCGCTGCAATGGCGGCCGCGATCAAGGGAAAAGCGTTGCGTCATAACATTGCGGGTAAATTACGTACAATTTTACCCCATATCTTCAAATGTCTACGATAATCAAGGCACACAACAATATATTTTTTCAGTTCTTTATTTATTTCGGCAAAAATAGTGGCAAAGTAGCGACTGCTAGGCTTTTCATTTCGTTATTGGCCAAGGCGAAAACTACTCGCAAATTTGCGACTCCTCTGGAAGTTTTAGTCGCAAACACAAAAATTAAGTCGCAAATGCGACCGTATTGGTCGCAATTTCGAGCCCTGAAACTAAATTATTCTAACCTAAATTAAATGTTAATAAATCTCTTTCATGGGTATGAAGCACTGATGGATATAGACTTTAGTACTAGCTGTCTGTCCAAGTGAAGTGGACCCAGAGCCGGTGGGTCAGGTTTTTCCAATGTTTTTGTGTCATTGAATATCGCAAAGGGGTATAGGGACCCTTTTACATCCAACGGTGGATAGGCTTGAGTTCAAACCAAAGAAGACCACTTACTTGGGCGTATAAAATTATAATTATGTTACTCTAGTGTAATTTATACCATGAAACAACTACGAGTCAATATTACACCCCCCCCCCTCCTCCTCCCCCCAACCCCTGGATGGGATAATAGTCCATCACAGGGTTAACCTCAGCATTTAATTAGGTTTCTTTTATAAGTTATTCACTGGTATGTCCATGATTTGTACACCTGGGTGGAGAGGCATTGTGTCCAGAGCAGTTATTGTAACACTGTTGAACAAACAATGTTACAATAGACACCCAGGCTTCAACCATCTACTTTTTGAATTGCCCATAATACACTTTGTTTGCCCCCAAATTTTACGTAAACTATTGTTTTGAAATGCTCTTGGGAATATGCAGTCCTCCCAAGAGCATTTACAAACAATAGTTTATGCAAAATTTGAGGGGCAAACAAAGTGTATTATCGGCAATTCAAAAATAGAGAATTGAACATCCAGTTCTTTAATTGTGGAGGAGAAGGTGCCTGTGCCTCCTCAGGTTCAAACTATTGTTTCTTTCTTTCCAAATAGGTTATGGTAGTGCTGGTGTAGGAAGGAAAGTTCAACCCAATTTCATGTTTAGAATTGCTAGCATAAGTAAGACAATAACAGCTGTAGGAATCATGAGACTGGTTCAAGAAGGAACAATTTCACTGGAAGATAGAGTCTTTGGACCACAAGGTACATAAACTGTATACAGTTGAACCACTTGTAAGCAACCACCGAAAATGCAAAACCAAGGTGGTCACTTACAGCCCAGTCACTTATAAGACGTGATTGCCTGTATGAGAGGTCAGACCACAAGGGGTCTTAGCGTTGAATCATATGAATCTGTAGTAATTTAAATGTACAAAGTACCTATTGAAGTTGTGATGCACAGAAAAAACCATTCTTTTTTCTGTAACACCATTCAATTGCTTCTGCAGTGTAACTGAAATATGGGTGAGTGGTCACTTACCAGAGGTTAAAAACAATGGAGAAATTGTGGTCGCTTATGAGAGGTTTTGACTATACATGCATGCATTGATTTGACTGGTAGAAACTTGGAAAAGTAGTCGCTTAGGAGAGGTGTTCGCACATGGAGGCTCGACTGTAACAAACTAAACCAAAAAGTACAAACTCTCCTTGTCAGTAGACCTTTAAATAACTGAACCCAGTAACTATTAGTTGTCAGGTAGTTGCATTACCTTTGTTTGTTTACTAAAAAAACGCAAAAAATCTTGCTATTTTACAAAATCTGAATGCACATTTTATTTTTCAGGAATTCTAAATGAATTCAGTCCCTCAATGAAAGGAGACAGTCGAATTTTGGACATCACAGTTAAACATCTCCTTCATCACTCAGCTGGCTGGGACAGAGACAGGGCTGGGGATCCTGTGTTTTGGAAGGTTGGCAAGCACATGAATGTTGAGGAACCTGTGACTCCTAAAGTACTGATACAATATATGATGGGGAGGAAACTACAGTTTGCTCCAGGTAATGATAATTGTAACTCAGTAGACTATAAACAGTTGCTCTTTACTCTCAGAGAGAACCAAAGACATGTGAGTAGTTATTTGAGGGAGAGGGAGGGGTGGGGTGCAGGGTGGTCCTTACTCCAAACAAGTTTGTAGTGTTTAAAATAGTGTGAATTTCTGATGTTCAGTCAAGCCAAAATAGGCCTTTTCTGAGTTGCTTTTTGTCTCATTATCAGAGTGAGGCTTGGTGCACAACCTTTCATGTGAAAATTAGTTTTATTTACATGTGAATGAAAACTAATTTTCATATGAAAGGTTGTGCACCAAGCCTTGCTTTGATAACAAGACAAAAAGCAACTCGGAAATGGCCTATTGTGTTCCCTGTTTCAATAATACATTTGCATACGAGCCACAGGGAACCCACACAGGTGGAGCTTAGCACAACTAGTTTCTGTAGCATGAAGCAACTAGGAATATTGTTACTCCCCTGGATGGGATGCTAGTCTATCACAGGGTGACCTGGTTTATATACTATGAAATGACTAGGAGTATTGCTACTCCCCCTGGATGGGATGCTAGTCTTTCACAGGTTGATCTGGTTTATATACTATGAAATGACTAGGAGTATTGCTACTCCCCCTGGATGGGATGCTAGTCTATCACAGGGTAACCTGGTTTATATACTTTGAAGTGACTATAAGAGTATTGTTACTCCCCCCTGGATGAGATGCTAGTCCATCACAGGTGACCTGGTTTATATACTATGAAGTGACTAGGAGTATTACTACTCCTCCTGGATGGGATGCTGGTGCATCACAGGGTGACCTGGTTTATATACTATGAAGTGACTAGGAGTATTGCTATTCCCCGCTGGATGGGATGCTAGTCCATCACAGAGTGACCTGGTTTATATACTATAAAGTGACTAGGAGTATTGCTACTCCCCCCTGGATGGGATGCTAGTCTATCACAGGGTTAGTCCCAATATTCTATTGCCGGTACCCATTTATCCAACCTTTGGATGTGAATGAAGTCCAACATCCTAACCACTACACCACTGCGCCCCATGCTCTCTTGTAATCTACTCACCTTGTGTGTGCTTTGTTTCATTTTGGGGTGTGAGTTGGGGGGGAGGGGGTTTAGGGGTTCACATTCCAGAAACTCCCATCAGACAAATGATCAGCAGTCCACATTGTAAACCAATACCTGTAACCTCTTTTTTTGTTATTTTAACAAGGCCTCTAAAAAGGTCATGAACAACTTGCCACATTTGCATTTAATCATTAAATAACTAATTAATATTTTATTAAAATTGTTCACTTTGCTGTACTGTTAACTTGGACTGTCTGTTGTGTTGTGTTGTGTTGTGTTGTGTTGTGTTAATTGTGTGCATACATTTATTTATTTTCTGCTAGATCCAAACTGAGCATTTCTGTTCCCATGTCATGACCATTATAATGTATTGTTTCTTTGTTCTGTTTGTTTTAAGGAAAAAGGCATGCCTACTCCAACCTGGGTTATACTGTTTTGGGACAGGTGATTGAGAGAACAACAGGGTTGGTCTATGAAGAGTTTATGATGAGCATTTTGAAATGTGTGGGAATAAGCCAAATGAAAATTGGAAGAACTCGAAAGAAGGATTTGGATGCTGAAGAGGTAAGATTCTGTTTGGTTGGGATCCAACTCCCCCCAAAGCAAAGACACAAAATCAAGTTTTGATGGCCAGGAAAGCAAAACTGGACATCACAGATAATAACTAATTGCATGTAAGTGGGGAGGAGACTGCAGGGGAGTCTGAACTTTGCACCTCACAGATGCCACACCCTTATTTTCCAGTTTGTTGCCCCTGTCTCCTATCCCACATGTTACAGTTAGACCCATTGTCTGCAGTTAGTGCTTCACTGTACTTCTCTATCCTCTCAATTGTTACCATCCCTGTGCAGTGATCATGGTTTACTGTCATCTCACTGAAATTTTGATTTGAAGTTCAGTTTTCTGTATCAAAAAGCAAACAAACAAAACCAAAACAGTAACAACAACAACAGTTAAAAGCACAAGGAGCAATTCTCGTGGAGATCAACTATCCAACATTGTTCAAGCAGACTTTAAAGTGCCCCTGTGATCAAATTTTATAATTGTTTCTTATTTCATTTTTCAAAAGAAAATATTGTAATTATTGACCAGTCCAAACCGTTTTTCAATCTGATCACGGGAAAGCGGTTTTTTGTGACTATACTTTTCTCATTTTCACGGTCGCCATTACATTTGCATGTTTCAGTACTTTCAAAAGAAGCCAGAGAAAGTGACGTCAAAGACTCGCTGGCTTAAAATTGCGGTGTGTGAATACGGCTTATTTAGTATGCAAAACACGAGTTTGGCAATCTGAAAGCTCAAAATTCCCGTGCCGCATACTAAATAAGCTGTATTCACACACTGCAATTTTAAGCCAGTTAGTTTTTGACGTCACTTTCTCTGGCTTCTTTTGAAACCACTGGAACATGCAAATGTAATGGCGGCCGTGAAAATGAGAAAAGTACAGTCGAAAAAAAAAAAACGCCTTCCCGTGATCAGATTGAAAAACGGTTTGGACTGGTCAATAATTACAATATTTTCTTTCGAAAAATGAAATAAAAATCAACTATAAAATTTGATTGTTGGCTTCTTAGAAGCTGTTCTTAATCCTAATTTCTAATTGGACAGTTCAGTGGCGATGGGGGAGGGGTGAGTGAAAATGTTGTACTGAAAAAATTTTCTATCTCTTTGGGCCTTACCTTTTGGCAAGATAAAGGGGGTGGGGGGTGGGGGGTGGGGGATGGGGGGACTGCTCCTCTGGGTGGCTCCCCTAGATCTACCACAGACTGCAGAAACGAAAGAAAATTGAACCTGAACACTTGTCTGCTTTTTTTAGGTGGAATATTTTCACGATCAGCATCCAAGACTGGTTAAGTCGATATTCCCCGAGGGGGGTAGAGTACCGCCGCAGTATGGGAGGTGGACCATAGAGGAGGCTGATGCGCATGGCGGGTGGATCGCGACCGCTGTTGAGCTACTGAGGTTTCTTCTTTCCCTTGAACATGGTGTGAATGGCAACAAAATGATCTCATCTGAAACATTTAAGCTGATGCTTGACAAGCCACCATTTGCGGAGAAAGATGCAGAGGAATGGTACGGGTTTGGTCTTGACATCCGGGACAATGGTAGCACTTGGGGTCACTCTGGACAAATGGAGGGTACCTCTGGTGTGTTGACGCGCCACCGTAGCGGGTATGCTTGGGCGCTGTTGTTCAATTCTTGGGCTAAGGACTTAGATTTGGATGGTTTGGTTAAGTATGCTTTGAGTCGCATCGTACATGTAGCACAACCGCACCCCTCCTGGGGTGTTTTTCCAACCACATTCCCAGAGGCTTTGCCGTCACGGGTGTCGCCTGTGTCGTCACCGTTGTTGCCGTTGATCAGTAGAAGCGAAGGCTCTATGAACAAGATTGGAGTCATTCCTGAAAGTATTGTAACTGCAGATAATCGTCAGCTCATTAAACTGATGGTACCACTAAACCATTTCTGGACGATATATAATGATTTAAAACGAGAAGGATTTGATTTGACATGGCTCAATGCCTATAAGATTGCGGATGCCGTATATTTCAACATGATTTTCTTTCAAAGCAGCGTAAATTCTTCTACAACTGTGTACATCGGATTGACAGCTAATTCGTGTCGTGAATTCCTGGAAAGTCTCGTAGATCTTCGTCCTTTTCTCATCGAAACTTACGTCGATAACAATGAGCTCTTTTATGCGGTACATTTAACTACGGCTGATGGAGTGCCCTGGGAGTCGAACTACGATCTCACTGTTGCCCAACATAGAAAAAACATGCCGGCCATGTTTAAAAATGGCTATAACTTAACAGTGCAATGTTTGACCGAATTCAAAGGTCGGCTGCATGTTACGGCTCTCTACGAAAAAGCTCCTGACGGTGAATGCGTTGCCGAGTTTGACCTCAAACCCGATTATTACCAGTTTGAATTCAACAGGCAAGCAAAGCAGGGTGGAACGGTATCTTACATTAGAGCCTATCGCATGAAAGGCCAGCCTCGGTTTAGTGCTATCTGGACCAATCAAAATGCAGAGCTTAGCGCAACTAGACATAATGTGTCCAAATATGGTTTTCTGTTTGAACTGGGAGAGGCAGCAAAGAAGAATCTTTACGCGCAATGTATTAGTGGTTATGTAAATGAATATGTTCTTAATTTTGTTGCGTCGTGGAATAAATAGACAGAAATATTACAGTTGTTTCTGCAACACTTTATCCCCCCCAAAATCAGTCACCTTAAACTTCACGAATGTGGAATTCTCTCTTAGTCTTGATGGAAACAAACTGCGCTAGTGTCTCCTGTGAAGTAGGTCCTTTAAACTGGTTGAATGGGTAAAAGAAAAGGGAAGTATTTTTCCTGGCTGTGCACCCTTCTGTCTTTTGATGTTGTATATCCGTTTTGTTTTTGTGTTTGGTATGTTTGTTGTTGTCCTTTTTTATTTCGCTTTTTATTCCTCCTGGGGTTTTACCTCTTATATGCATAGTTACTGCCTGCTAAGGGTCTTTCAAAGCTGTAGACGTTTTTCACTTACTTTGCTCAGTTGATAGCCTGGTTAGTTGAGTTGATAGAGCGCCAGTCTGCAGAGCGGGAGGTCGCGGGTTCGAATCCCGACCGGGTCTTAAAATAACTGAGGACGAAGGTGCTGCCTTTGCTATGACATCTGCAAATGGTTAGACCTTCACGTGGCCCGGATGACCACGGTTCCGTCTCCGATGGGGACGTAGAAGAACCACTGAGGACTTAACAAAACCCAGGCTGTGACCACCCTCACACATACATTGTTCATGGGTAGGGTGCGGCTGCCTGATGCGCCGTCATAAGCTGACGTCTCATCTCATTCTCATAAGTGCATGTAAAGATGATCAAATTGTAGGTTTTGTGGAGAACGTGAACACACGACGGTTAATTTTACTTTCTCCATTTGAACCGGGAAGCCATCCCTTCAAGTTCAGCTCCTGGACAATCCAGTCACATTAGATAAACTAAATAAATTGGAACGACTGCAAAGCAGTTTAAAATAGCGCGAAACCTTTTTTCAACTGACGTTTTCCTTGGCGTTGCCGTCGTCGTTGCTTAAGCTCTCTATTGCCCAAACCCTACCGTTCTCGTGTTATAGTAGAAATTCTTTTGAATTTTGCACACCCTAACCCCGAGGCCAGTAAGTCTATGGGGTTTTACCATTTCCTACTTCGCTGGAATTTCACTCTTTAATCCCCCTCCCCTGACCTACCTACCTAACGTACCTTGGAGTACGTTAGGCATACGTTGTAATGTATACGTTTCAAGCATGGTCGCATACGGGGCATACACTGGCATACGGCGAGGCAGAAGAAAAAAATTAAGCATGCTTAAAAATTTTGTGCGTATTCGGACGTATGGTTTATACGCTAAGCATACGCTAGGCGTAAAATACGCTGAATACGCGAGAGTTACGCTGGAGGTACGTTAGTCATAGGTCAAGTACGCTGGTCATACGCTGTATTTTCAAGGGAATTTTGTGCGTATGAAAATTATTTTATGAATTTTCATACGCAACTCATGCGTTTCTTTAATACGCAATAGTGTGAAATGGTCTTTTGGGATTAAAGGGTTAATGTTTATGGCCCGTCGGTGGTTGTATTAAAGGGACGCTGTCCCGCCGATATAAGACAATTTCACTTCCGTATTAACATGTCGAATCGCTAAATGCCACCAAATATAAAACTTAATTGGATAAAAAGATTCTATACAGCAAAACAGAAGCAGTACGTAGTTTGCAGATAATAACTGGTTAAATGGCAAGAAACCGTATACGAGAATCCCGCTGCTTCAGCCAAAAATAATTGAATATAAAACTTTAAAGCAAAGCTGAAAACAGCGTATATTTTGTCGAGTACAATATTTCAGCTGAAATAAAGAGATAAAGAGCAGATAAAGTGGAGATAAAGTGCAAAGTAGAGATAAAGTGTAAAGTGGAGATAAAGTGCAGGACTACAAGGATGGAAGGGAATTGCATTTCATCCAATTTGGTTTAGTGACAAGCGGTCAAGAAATCAAAATTGCCATTCTTGTGGATTTTTTTTTTTTTTTACATTTTTGGGCATTTTGTTGTAACTTTAGTTTATATTTCTTTGCTTTCATCTATTTCAAGATAATAAAGTAAGTTTAAAGCAAGCTCCTGCCTGGCCATAATCATGACAAGACGATATTTCAGCTGAGAGTGTCCCTTCCACGTTTTAGTCAGATTAAGCCTGATTTTATTTGTCACTTGAACCGACTTCTCCAATAAAGAGTCTATTTCAAATGATAGGCTAGACAGGTTCTTATATACTGGGGAATTAACCGCTAACTTTAGCACATGGTCTTATTTCTGCCGTATACGCGCTTTTGTTGTTCCCATTTCTTTTGTAGAAAGAGTGAGGTGTCCATTTTGCATACAAGCAACCAAACTGTCTGGCCCCGGCCTTGGTCTTCAGAAAGAGAGAATGTAACTATGAGCCATCGGATTCAGTGTCCTTACTAAACACAAAATCCACAGGTGGGACGGGTGTGGCTGGCCCTCTGATGTACCGATGCTTTTTATGAGATTTGTCCTGGTACATCCATGATTGATCGGAGAACAGGTTCAAGGAAGGACAAGAGTGGATATTTATCACGCCTTCTTTTCTTTCGCGCGGTTCTGGCGCGATGTTCGCGTTGGTTCCCGATTTAAATTGGCCTGATGTAAATGGGACTCCGTTCGAAGATTTCTTAACTCGTAGTGTCGAGGGAGGCAAGGCGGGAAGTGGCTTTTCTACAAACGATTGAACTTTCTCTTTCAGGGCGACATTCTCTAACCTCGCGCGACTTTGATTCTGCTTAGCAGTCGATACCTTTCGGCTGCCTAAGTCACCAGGTTCGGATCGCGCTCGTAACCGCTCGATAATTACACTGATAGATTCGGGTGAGTCACCCACTTCGCTGATCGGCGGAGTTGGAAAGTGTATCCTGCTCAGTTTTTGCGTACCGCTATTCTCTCTTGAATATGCTAATGTTAATGACGTCAGAGGCAATTCCCTTGATTCAACTTTCATCGAAGTGACACTTTTGTCAAAATCTGTTTGTACCAAATGTCCAACCGAATGCACATTCGAGTTTGGATAGCTAGTGTCAGAAATTGTTTGATCTGCGTCAATCGCAACGATCGTACCAAGTGATCCTGAAGTGGCCACATTTACCTTCTCGTGACTTTTAGAGTGACGCTTGAGTGATTTTTCGGTCAAAACAGGAAATATACTTGCTTCAGTAGTTGTACATCCTGTGCTTTGTTTGCAACCGTTAGATGATGACAAATCGGATTTACTTCCACTTATTTTCCTATAGTTTTTTCTCTTTGAATTGACTTCATAAATTTGGCGTTTTAAACGATCGAGTTTCTCTCGTTGTTCTGCAGTCATAAAAGAATCTTCCAAATCGCTATCTGAAAGACTTCTGCTCCTCGTTGATTTGCCATGTACTTCAGAGACAGGAAGACGTCTATCTAAATGCCCGTTCTCCGGCAAATGCTCTCTATGCGCATGTATCATGTGATGATCGCTTTGCAGTCGGCGGTTGTCTTTCGACTCTTTGCGATGTGTCGGATCAGAAGATGACAATTGCAATTTCTCACTAACGTTTACTTGAGACATCGCTGGAAATGCGAGAGTCTCTTCGACCCTTTCGTTGTAACAGATGATGCGTTTACTTGTAGTTAAAGCAGAGCTTGTTTCGTTACGTAGGTTACGTACATTCTCATCATTTTGCCACGCGACTGAAACTGTCTGCCTTGGAAAGGCCAACGTACTCGGTCTCAAGCTGTTACTGCTGCAATGATGTCTTCCGATTCCGATAGCGACCTCGCTGGTACTTTTCCTTCGAGGTTGTGTAAAGGCTGTTAACGTAGCCTTTGGTAATAGCGGATGCACCTCACTTCTGCGTCGATTGCCTTCTTCAAAACGTGTCGTTTCTAACCCTGGACCGAGAGAAGTCTCGCTAGTGAACTCCACACTTTCTTCCGCATTCAATCCAGTTTGTCGCTTTACATCTCGTCGTAAATATGATTGATCATGTTCGGACTTATCCTCGCTCGCTCGAGTTCCTGAATCTGTATAAATCTCCAAAGCTCTAATACTATCGACAATGTTTTCTCTTCCGTTTACTGAATAACGCAACTTGCACTTGGCTTCTCGATCAACACACTTAGTAAGACGATCTTTATCCTTATCCATGACGACGCGAAAATGGAGAGTAATTCGTTTTCATCCCTGATCAACATAACTGTCCAAAGTTAACTGAGGTGTAAAATCTTGATTACCGTTTCGCTTTTGAATGCAATTAGGTCGCATTCGCTTTCTTCTCGCTTTGTTATTAGTCACGATAAGCGCCAAATACTTTCCACGCGTGTGTGCTTACGTAATTGTATGACACCTTTTGTTCAATTTATATAAATGTCATTACGGATCATTTCTGTGACAAGCTTTCAAAATGAGCTCACAGTAATGCGCTTTTGATGAAAAAACAATCAAGGTCTCCCAACTTAATATTGAAACAATTCTCTCTTATCCTCTTCTATAAACGTGCGATACGAAGCCAAAACGATTTTAGCTGATTGACAGCTATTTTTCTATTTCCGAACAATACAGATTTTAAATGACAGTTTCACTTCTAAGCACACATAGGATATACCGTATTTACAGTTCAATATAAATTAACCCGTTTAATTAATCTAACGTTAAACACTTTTAGATACCCGTGCATAATATTTCTGTAAGGGAAGTATAAGGTTTTTTTTAAGCATCAGATTTTCATGTCCGGCCGGCTTCCGTTTTGTACTCGAAAGTCTTTTTAGACAATTTTTATTATTTTCAAGGAAAGCCAAATAGAATGTTAGAATTGGCCGTAGCCAGGAGGTTAACAACAAATAGCGGTGATTAATTTTCTTTCCGAAAAGTAGGAGTAATGCTCAATAAAAGAGATGTAGTCCATGGACGGCTAGGTTGTACTCTGTGGCGGCAAGACTTGCTCAAAGGGTGGGCTCCCATGGGCTTCCCCCTAGATTCGACACTGCCGTGACAGTCGCTGGCGTCTGTGCTTTAATGTCCCGACTATATATCGCGTTTCATGATTATGGCTAGGAGTTTGCCTTATTAAAGCTTGCTCTATTGTCTTGAAATACGAAAGCAAAATCGCCAAAAGTTATAAGAGCAAAGAAATATTAATTAAAGAGACAAAAAAACACGAATAATTTTGATGTTTTCGCCGCGTGTCAAGAACCGACAAATTCGATGAACTGTAATCAAGGCACTTCCATCCTTGCAATCCTGCACTTTATCTCAAAATTACGGCTTCAGATTTGCTCTATAGACATTGTATAGAATCTTTTTATCCAATATAGTTGTATATTTGGTGGTATTTGACGATATAACAGAAATTAGACAAGCGAAATTTTGTCATATTTTTTAACCCTTTGACTGTCAAGAGTGCCAAAGAACAAAATTCAAGAAAAATCCAAAAATTTCATTTTGTAAAATATTAAAAAATTAATGGTACCATGCAAAAGTACTGCTGAAGAGGTTTCATTTAAATGGTCACATCATAGGATTTTGTCACAGACTCAAAAGTTAGAACTGCACTACATGTCTCCATTATTGACTCTGGGATTCAAAGGGTTAATTTAGCTGATACTAATGTCCAGGATGGATGGCCGAGGGCACTAGTGTCTTCTATGACTTATAGCCTCCGCAAGTGGCCAGGAACCTGCATGGATCTCATAGAAATACAAGATGGGGTACCCGAGACCCGAGTAGCAAGACCCTCAAGCTATATGAGGAATAGACTACGAGTAGTCCCTCATTTTTCCTCAGGGATAGCAGAACGAGAGAAAATCGAGCGCGCGTGAAATCACCCCATCGTGAAAGGCGAGACGAGTAGTCCCTCATTTTTCCTCAGGGATAGTAGAGCGAGCGAAACGCGAGCGCGCGTGGAGCGGAGAAGGGCGTCGCCGCGTCTCGCCTTTCTCGCGTGGGGTGATTTTCACGCGCGCTCGCGTTTCGCTCGCTCTACTATTCCTGAAGAAAAATGAGGACTAGTCGTATTCTATATGAGGAACAGCTAGCTAGGCACAACACGAAAATTATAGCCCGCCTGTGCAGACGACTGCACGGAAGCTATTCGAAATGCAACAGCTTGAATAATGTGAAACATCACCAACTGGGGCATGGGCGGGCTTGGAAAACCCAAGCAAACGATTTGGAAAGTGGATGCATAAACCATGCAACTGACACGACGTACTAACTGTAAATGTGTTCTTCCACTGGCAGACTTAACGCGGCTCGCTTTCACGTGCTTCATCGAAATGGCGGCGGTCATGAAGAAGCTTGTGAGCGGTAAAAAAACATTACTTTCTGCATTTCGTCTCATTATAAACTACCACAATTCCTTTTCTCATGTCGCACACCAACACTCTGTGTGTTCTCCAAGGCCATCTCGATGTGCCCACTGCCTTGTAAGACGAAGTATTTGGTCTAGTTCTCGACAAGATGACTTGACGAAAGCTCTGTCAGATGCGGAGAAAATAGTCGGTTATCCAACATCCTTCTTGAATTTACGCTACCTGTTAAATGATGAGATCTCGAATGTCGCAATGTACATGAAAAGGTTCGCCATGAGCAAACATCCCTTGCTGCGGACAGCGCGAGGCTTCGTTACTGATGAAAATCACACCATGCAGACAAGAGGTCTTCTGGTTTTACTGATCTCCAAGGCATCTCGGCCATGTTTGAACAGTGATCAGTGGATCACAGATCAGGAATTAGTGGCTGATATTTATTCAAGCCAGAGGCAGCTGGCGGACATCACGGAAACCATACACACAGGTAGTACGTCGAAAAGTATTTTATTAGCTTAATTAATTTTCCTAATTAATTGTTATTTTGGTGTTTACAGTTTTTGCTGGTTACATGTACATATGCTTTATGACTTTTCTATTCCGTACTCTTTCCAATAACTTCACTTCACTTTCTGTATGTCGTCGTGTTGTATCCTTGCCTCTCTACACCCTGGTGTATATGTTGTGGTGCAATTTTATCCTTGGTGCAAATGTAATTTTCCTTTGTTTAAAACTCATTATCATACATTACCATACCCCAAAACAAAGGGAAATAAAATTTGCACCAAGGATGAAATTGCACCACAACATATATAAATATGTACCTGCAACATAATGATACGGGCAACCCTGCAACCCTGCAATCGACTAGCATCCCATCCATCTAGGGAGGAGTAGCAGTACTCCTAGTTTCTCCATGCTACAGACACTGGGTTAGGCTCTGGCCGTGTGGGTGTCCTGTGGCTCATGTGCGGCTTTACCTTACCTTACACTCTCCATATCAGGCATATTCCGCATATATTGCAGGGCTGTCATTAGCAGCTTGTAATTGACTTTTATGGCCGTCAACTTATAAGTAAAGATGACCGTCAACTTAAAGTTTGAAAATGACTAAAAGGCGACAAGCATATTAAAAGATTTTCTTTGTTTTATGATTGGCTACTTTCCTTGCAGGGCTGGCTTCTTCAAAGCTTAATGATTTTTGTTTTTCTTCCACAACATTGCACTGATTATCTGAAAAGAAGTTTTTCATACAGTGGAGCTCAGTTGTCGAACAACTTACCCACAGAATTAAGACTAGCGTCTTCCTTAAGCGAATTTAAGACAAAACTAAGTCGCCATAGTTTTTAAGTAAAGTTTTAAATACATTTTTGAATACGGCCTCCATGAAAAACAGTTTTTATTTTTTTATATTGTACCTCTTATTTGTAGTTTGGAAGTTAGGTAGTTAGCTGATTATGATAATTTAAGCTGATGGAAATACCGTGTATAAATAAAGTTATCTATCTATCTATCTATCTGATATTGTAGTCTGCCTGGCAGACTACAATATCAACAGGGGGAGGAGGCACAAAAATGGAGAGGGGAAAAATGGAAGGAACACATGCTATAAAAACCAGGTTATTCACACAATGCCCAGAGATTTTCTGGTAATTGAATTATGTCAACTGTCAATACATTCACCAATCAGAATTTGGCAAGTGCTTTTATGCATGGATGGCTTCACGTGGGAATTTACTGTGTTTATCACCTAGCTATGTTTACCATAAAGCAGCCCACTGCCACTTTGCCACCACTTAGAACTGTCTCTGCTGCTCATGCTGTCCTACAATCTGTAAACACAATCTGTAACCACATTACACTGTACATGTATGTTGATTTTTACTTCACAATCTTAGTTATAAATACCTTTTGTTAATATCATCCACATTGGAATCGAAAATGGTGACTTTTATTGGGTGAATAAGTAATAATGTCCCTATTTTCAATCTTCAGGATTTTGCGTCATGATTTTAAGAGGGTACATTACTTACATTTTGGATGGTGAAGTTTTGAATTGGGGAGTGGGGTATTTTGAGTAAGAAGTGTTGAACTTCATATCATTTCTAGTTGAAGACATAATTTATCAATAGACCACATTCGTATTCTCAGTATTGAACTGGAACAAGCTTGCAGCTGAGGCTCATGTGGGGCAATCTCTTCATTTACACATATTTTTAATGAAATCCCCCCACATGATCTTCCATTGGAAGCCAGTTCCAGTTCATTATACCAAGAATATGAATATGGTCTATTATTCACTGTCCTCATTGATCTTTTTATTTTTATTTTAGCCAACCTGGTACACACAGGTATTGTTAACATGTCCAGCATCTCATCTACTAGCAAGTCTTACCAAGATGACATAGAATTTGGCAACAGGATGGCTGTATTGAGTGGTGACTTTCTTCTAGCAAATGCTTGTACAGGCTTGGCAGAACTTAAAGATACTGAAGTCGTATGTATGATTTCTGAAGTCATTGGACATTTGATGGAAGGGGAATTCCTAAAGATGACATTTAATGCTCAAAATTTGAACTTGGATTGTTGGAATGAGCTGGTGTTTAAATGTAAAGGAAGTCTAATGGCAAACAGTTGTAAAGCTGCACTAAAGATTGTTTCACACTCAAAAGAGGTAAGAGGCACTCTATTGATGTGCAGTTATTATTCATAAGTGAAAGAAAATATGTGAAATGATAGTATAATTTATATGTTTGTGAACTGTGTTAGAAAGATCTATGAGAGAACAACCCTTGCAGTGGTTTTAACAACTGTTGCAAAGAACCTAAAAAGGGGGTCAGACATAAACAGGACCCAAATCCATGAGCTTGGGATACAGTTCAATGCCTTGAAAAAACTGACAAACTGAGCTACGATAGCAACAACAATGTTATTTCACATCTTCCAATTACAACAGTAGATGCAATTTCAGTTAATTAAATAAAGTAAGAAATAGAGATACTTGCCCACCACTATAGTAGCAAAAAAGGCTTATCGAGACAGGGAAAAGATTAATACAGACTTGCGTTAATAATAGAAAAGAAAAGATTACCTTAACTAGAGGACAAAAAAGAAAAAGGAAAAGACAATACAATACAGTAAGTACAAAACCTGAAATATAGTACATCAAATAATTACACTTTTCAAAGTCTATGATACGGTTTATCAAGCCAGCTGGAAAGCTGGTCATCTGCTCAGTTCAAATTACAGTGCATATTCAAAGAACAAAGATCATGGATAAGTGAACATTAATACAATTTCCATTTATATGAAATGACCATATACACTGTACACATGTCGTCACAGGTAACTAACTTCTGTTGTTGGGCAACAAGAAAAACTGAATTTTTATACATAACTTAACTGCAAGGCATCCTAAATGTTATAGACCTCCTTCATAATGCCGGCCAATTTATTTATTCTTTTATATCTATGTTAATTAGCCCTATTGGCCTCATTTTAGAGAAAAAATTCTTTTGAATTTTGCTCACGCTAACGAGGCCACTAGGGCTAATTAACATAGATATAAAAGAATAAATAACTCGCCCCCATTATGAAAAAGGTATATGGTTGGACTCCCTTTGGCTCCCTCTGACAAGTGTTAGAGCACAGCCTTGAGTCACCTGAGGATGAAGAATTAAATGATACTGTACAGTGTTCATGTAGATCCACACAGTGATTTTAGCATTTATACAGGGATTCTGGTATTATACAATATTTTGTACAATTAGCCTTGAAACACATACAATTGCAATAATTTACTAATCAGCAGATGTATATACAGGGGGAGCATTCTTCTTTGTGCACCTTTTTCCCTTTGTTCTTCTTCACAATAATAGCACCTGAGGCAGGTCTCCTTAGAACATATACATGTGTACATGTATGCGCCGACATTTACTGATTTCTTCTGTCTAATTCCTTTTAGCTTCAGGACAAAGCTTTTGAATTTGGCAAAAACCTTGCTTACGCTCACCAGTTGAAGGAAGACCTCCAAACTCTTCATGAACAAAAATCCCCTGTTGTTCTGTACAGTGCACCTGTGATTCTTGCTGGTGAAAAAAGTAAAGAAAAAAGACTACTAAATCAAATCTCTGTGGAGACAAACAACGAGAAACTTGATCAACTCCATGAGGAGTTGAGAAGCTTGGTTATCAATGGAGAGTCAGCATCCCAGATAAAAGAACTTTGCTTGCTTTATGCAAACAGAGCCCTACGGTCATTAGATCTGTTTCCTGATTCTGAAGCTAAGCAGGCATTGGTGAATATCGCCAACTCTTGTACTGTTCAACAAGGGTAGGCCACAGTGGTCTCCTAGCCACTAGACTGAGGAGTATACATGTACCATGTGTGATTCAGGGTTAATGCCTTTCCACACTATTGTTCTTTATTAGGTGAAAATGTATTCTATGGTAATGTATTTCTGTTGTCTTAATATGGAAAGAGTAATATAGGGTAACCCCTATAATATGCTGTGGGGCGATGATCCAAAAATAGGCCAAACAGCTAGATCCAAATTTGCTAAGGGGGGAGGGGAGGGGGGGGGGGGGGGGGGGGGTGGGGGAAGGAAAAATAGGGCTTTATTTGCTCTGCAAAATAAGGCATGGGGAGGGGGGTAGGGGCCCAACTGGCCCCTTCCCCTAGATCCATCACTTGGGCAGGCAGCAAATTAGGAGTTTAATTCTAGGCAATTATATTGTTGTAAAAGAAGTGTAATTTCACCAAAGGAGCAATTTCCAAATGAAATAAAATGAGCTAGAACATAATGAACTTTTAATTATTGAATAAAAATGAGATTTAAATAATTTTCATTCTGGTCCCTCTTGGTAGTGAAAGGGTGAAAGGCCGTGTTACGCCCCTTTTTGTGCAGCAAGTTTTGCAATGCCGTTGTGAGACATGCTGCCATTGGTCAAAACTGCTGCAATTGTTCGTTGCAGAAAGTAGAATCGGGCTCTACTTTTTGCAACGATTGCAGCAATCTTTTTCAGCATTGTAGCGTGTAACACTCCCTTTGCAGTAAGTCTCGTAATGTTTTCGTTTTAAATCCCTGTGCGCATGCGTGAAATGGTAGAAGATTCTGTCATATTTTTTGGCTCAATATCCTAAAAGATACTGCGATAATTCTAATGGTGGTCATTTTAGATTTAAAGGCGCAGTATCACCCATTCGGCTTTGCGGTCGTTTGTTTTTGTTTTCAAATGACGAGCTCGCTCGTGATTGGCTCTTTCGGGAATTTTCAACTGCGTTAAATTCAATCGTTGAGGCATTGGGCACGCAATGCATTTTGGGTGATATTGGGCCTTTAAGCGCCCTAACAGGTACCAATCTACAAATTTTGACCCCTATTAAGGTACGACGAACACCCCCGCCATTTTTATATCGTTTCGCACTTGCGCGACTCGAGCAATTTGTAAAAAGTAGCAAAGGACGCGTGAAATTCAATTAAGAAATTGAAATTTTTCCAGTGTCTATACTTTTCTTGATAATACCAATGATGATGTCATAAAAAGTTCAAAGTGGAACAGGCGAGTGGTTTCACTGGAAAGTTTTGAACATTTTATGCCTTCATTTCCATGATTAAGAAGAGTACAGACAAAAAGGTGCGGTCAACTTGATTTTTTTATTATGATATAAACTTAAAAATCTGCGATGAACGAGTTTGCAGGAATTTTAGAAAATAGATGGCAAAAAGAATAAAGGTATTTAGCTTAAACATCCTATCAAAAGACCGCTGCAAACATTTTTGCGTGAGGAATAATTAAAACCTTAACATTTTATGTGAATGTGTAACTGAAAATGCTCACACACTGGGGTCGCGTTAACGCAGTAATCGTGCATTTTTACGCAAAAAAATCTAAGAAAGGCATTTTCAAACTTTTAATGCATCCCATGACGGAAGACCAGGCTGAATTTTTGTGAAGTCAGACAATGCACTCCAACGCAGCGACATTGCACTCCAACGCAGCGACTGTCTTCATTCATCCAATCAATCAATCAATCAATCAATCAATCAATCAATCAATCAATCAATCAATCAATCAATCAATCAATCAATCAATCAATTCTACTACATGTAGATGTCCACATGTGGACTACTAATTGACATTCCAGTTAATGCATTTCTAAGAATAACAGATTTTCATTGTACAGTCGAACCTCTCGGCTACAACGGCCACCTTTAAACAGACCTTTCTGGCCGTTGTAGAAAGGTGGCCGTTATGGGGAGGTTATCAATTAACGGTGGCCGGTATAGAGAAATCACCTACATGTTAAACACAAAACGCGCAAACTTAATAAAATGCACGCAAACTTAAAAAAGCGCGAACAAACTTAATAAAATAACTATAAACTTAATAAAATGCACGCCAACTTCACAAAATGCACGCGAACTTAATAAAATGACTACAAAAAAGTCAAAAAGCCTAAACCTAAACTGAAAGCCAAAATGCAACATGTCGTTGTCGCGATAAAGAAAGTGAGGATAGACGTATTCGCTGAGGGATGGTTCCGTCTATCCTGTAGTTTGGGTTTTATCATGTCGTCATCGCGTTAAATGTTCTACGTAGTATCAGCCTTGCTTTATACTTCAAAGTTTTAAACCCGCATTTCCTCTAATAGGCGCCCGCCCCTCGGTCAAAATAGCGCCCCCACCCCCCACCCCCCATCAAATAAGCGCCCACCTCCCGCCCTCTCCCTCACTGTTATATCCGTCACTAAGGAAAGCCTATTTCTATTGTCATGTTTTTTAATATTTTCAACTTTAACTACACCGGTACCATTACATGCATAGCTATACATCCATGTCTATACTGGAAATAGGGTGTTCACATGACAGTTTAACGGACAAATCTTTTGTTCAGAATGTTACGTTTTGTTCAGTGTGTGGTGCAAAAAAATGTTACCGGAGTAACAACTGCTTTATTCTTGAGAGTCACAACTATCTAGAAAAGAAAAGAAACACCTTCCGTTTATGTTCTCATTTAAAGAACCACCAGATCCTTGGCTAGTGACACAGAATGCATTCCCTGCAGGCTCTAGAATACAACTATTAAAGATATGTAAAGGCCCGTTCACACGAGCGATTTTTGCTGCGATTTTAGGTGCGATCTTTAGCGCAATTTTACAGCGATTTCAAGGCGACGCAAACGCGCGTGTGAACGGCCGGTGAATTTACTGCAATTTTTGAGAACTGGACCTGCGATTTTTCCAGCGATTTATAAAATGCAATCAATTTTGACAGCGGTATTAAGCAAGACGCATGCGTAGTTGATCAACATTGGTGAAAACTTGCAAATATTCAGTGTTTTTTGTCATAAATACCGATGGATACGACTTTTATTCATATTTTAGCAGTTTTCTGAAGATAATCGCAGCAAAATCGCAGTGACATTTGAACATGTTCAAAACACCTGCGATATCGCTGCGACGTGAATTTCCAAAATCGCAGTAAAATCGCTGACAGTTCACACGCGCGATTTTGCGTCGCCATGAAATCGCTGTAAAAATCGCACCTAAATAGGCCATTTCCGAGTTACGTTATGCCTCGTCGTCAAAGCGAGGCTAGGTGCACAACCTTTCATATGGAAATGAGTTTTATTTGCATTTGAATAAAAACTCATTTCCATATGAAAGGTTGTGCACCTAGCCTCGCTTTGACAACGAGGCATAACGTAACTCGGAAATGGCCTATTAAAATCGCAGCAAAAATCGCTCGTGTGAACGGGCCTTAAAGCTTACACCTTCCTGAGCACTGGAGTTCCCAACCGTCAATTTACATTTCACTTGATTATCAGTTATAAACGTTTTCGGTCGCAACAGCAACAGCATTTTCGGTCGCAACAGCATCAAACAAAAGGAATATAAACAAGGAGATAGAATCGTCCTTTATCTCCCTAGAGGCATTAAAAAGGCAAGAAAACTCACTTTTCGCTCCGATCCGGTTCGACTTGACAGCAGAAATGACGTGCGCTTCGTATGCTCAAGAACCTGGCCTTCCTTCGTCAAGTGCGAAGTGATGTAGTCATTTTATTAAGTTTGCGTGCATTTTATAAAAATTGTTCAGCCATTTTATTAAGTTTGCGTGCATTTTGTAAAATTTGTTCAGCCATTTCATTAAGTTTGCGTGCATTTTGTAAAATTTGTTCAGCCATTTTATTAAGTTTGCGTGCATTTTGTAAAATTTGTTCAGCCATTTTATTAAGTTTGCGTGCATTTTGTAAAATTTGTTCAGCCATTTTATTAAGTTTGCGTGCATTTTGTAAAATTTGTTCAGCCATTTTATTAAGTTTCGTGCATTTTGTAAAATTTGTTCAGCCATTTTATTAAGTTTGCGTGCATTTTGTAAAATTTGTTCAGCCATTTTATTAAGTTTGCGTGCATTTTATAAAATTTGTTCAGCCATTTTATTAAGTTTGCGTGCATTTTATATAGTTTGCACACACTATTGCTTTTTACGTTTGCGTGCATTTTATAAAGCTTGCGTGCATTTCATGAAGTTTGCGTGCATTTTATAAAGTTTGCGTACATTTAATAAAGTTTAATCCTCTTCACGTTAATGCCAAAGCAGCAGTCCCTTTCCACTTTAGCTTACCTGGGCACTCTATCACGAACATGGAACTCATCCCATTGGAATAACAACCCACTCACAGCACATTCCGCCGCAAAGCAAAAGAAGCATACCTCATGCATATATAAAGGAAAAACTTTATCACCAGACGGCATAAACCGACAAAATGAACATTGATTTAAATTTCATTGCCTTTATTGTTAATATCCATACCTATATATCATGTTATCTTATGTTTATATTTCAGCTGTATTAGTCAATCATTAATGTTACGGTGTACCTTCAGATCGAAAATTTATTGAAATTTTTTTGGCGTTATAATAAAGTTTACAGAATGAACTTTCATCCAAAAAAAAAGTATCGAAAAATAGTGAAAATTGACGGAGAAATGACGGTATAACTTTTGTGGGCGGAGTTTGTTTATTAAGCGATATGTTTTTTTAAGCGCCGTTTTCTCAAAGTTAATTTTTCGCTTGTTGGGGACACTTTAAAGAGCTACAACTCAAAGGGAATTTGTTCGATTTTCCTTAAATTTGGACAGAAGCTAGGCTAACATATAATCAACAAAAACGTGTCGGCGAATTTCTTAATTCCGAAAACTTTTTCGTCAACAGGCATTTCCGTGCGATCATTCCAATTTTTTTCCCTCCTTTTTCGAAAATATTCTGTAACTTTTCACTGCAATTGAATATGGAAAATCGCCGACACGTTTTTTTAGCGCTTCGTGTCCGGAAACCCAAGAACAAATCAAATTAGCAAAATATAATAATCGCTTTGAGTTATAGCGTTTTAAAGCTGATTCGGACGTTCGAATTT
Source organism: Cladopsammia gracilis (assembly GCA_022457155.1). Taxonomy (NCBI): domain Eukaryota; kingdom Metazoa; phylum Cnidaria; class Anthozoa; order Scleractinia; family Dendrophylliidae; genus Cladopsammia; species Cladopsammia gracilis. Next base: position 775,802 of record JAJGOT010000237.1, on the reverse strand, counting down.
AGACGTAAAAAATTCGACAATTCATTTTATTACCAAATGGTTTCCATATTTAGATAGCCAGCTCTATAACCTTTAATTTGATATCTGGGTTTAGGTATATTGAGTGTAATCTTAAGACGCTAGAGCTGTTATACTGGAGACACCCCCGAAAGTACACTGTAACCTTAACCACTCATATATTTTTTAAATTCAAATTTAAGGAGCCATTAATATTATTTTCCTACAGACTAGCCCTGACCCTGAGGAAGGCTAATTTTGTTAGCCGAAAAGGCCCATTGCCATAGAGCCAGCTTTGCATTCAGTTTGTCCGATACATTTTATTAAGTTTGCGTGCATTTCATAAAGTTTGCGTGCATTTTATAAAGTTTGTACACACTATTGTTTTTTAAGTTTGCGTGCATTTCATAAAGTTTGCGTGCATTTTATAAAGTTTGTAGCCATTTTGTTAAGTTTGCGTGCATTTAATAAACTTTACAGCCATTTTATTAAGTTTGCGCGGATTTTATAAATTTTGTTCGCATTTTTTTTAAGTTTGTTCGCGCTTTTTTAAGTTTTCGTTCATTTTATTGCGTTTGCGCGTGTTTTGTGTCTAACATGTAGGCGATTTGTCCATACCGGCCACCGAATTAATAATAATAAATAATAATATGATACATTTATATAGCGCACTTTCTATGTGAAGATACTCAAATGCGCTTTACACCTTAACACCGTTCGGGGGACTTTGCCAGACTACTAATGCAGTTTACAATTAATGTCTAATGTAACACAGCTGGTTCCCCCATAACTTAAACAAAGGAGACCAAAGACACCGGGGACCACGTCCCCTGCTCTTTACGAACAGTGCTACTGCATGGGGGGATCTTTATCGTCCCCTACAGGAAGGACAACTGACAAATGTAGGAGACAAGGCCAACGGCTTCGCGTCACCGCCCAATGATTCGATCATCTGAACTGAAGTAAGTGAATGAGAAGGCGGGACAAGAAAACATGGCTGTTGCGGGGTTGTGCCTAAATCATACCGTCCAGAATGCGTCGGACACCTTATTTACAAAAATGCTGATCAGTTTGCCACCAAGCGGCAAAAAAGGTTTTTAAATGAAGATGCTTTGTACAATCGCTACATGGCAGGAAAAACATTCGCGTCTGTGGCGTATTAATTGTTGGACGTGAAGCGAATTTTTTTTTTCAAAAATCAGTGCTACCATAAAAAATTCCAAAAATGTTCGGGAGGGTCTAAAATTCAACAACACTCGTACTATTAAGGAGATTTTGTCTACTGGCCGGCGTAATTTACAAATTAAAGCCTTCCAAATTAAACATCACGATTCCACTCAGTCCACCCACAACATACCTTTTATTTACATATAACCTAGCACGTCCTCGCATTTCTAATATTATACGTAAACACTTCACATCTTACTTTCCTCTGACCGCTACAAATCCATCTTCAAATATCCACCTTTAGTTGTTTATAGACACGTATAGACGCAGCTATGGGGCGCCATATGTTTCAAAATTCATACTTTTTCTCACAAAATTATTGAAATGAACACATTTTATATGTAATGAATGCCAATATTTGTAATGAAAAGTACGTGTCCATGATGAAAATGATCACAAAACAGTTGTACTACATACACTGAAATCTTCGGGCATCAGCTCGAAATATACTCTGTTACTACTTCAACTCTGCAGTGGGAGTCTGACTTTTCTCCACTATTCTCATGAATGATGCAAATCTTGTAAACTTGCCACTGTGCTTTTCGCACCGAACTGATCTCACGCTATGTGCAACATAGCGTGAGATTCGCACAGCCCGGTGACAAGTTTACAAGATTTGCATTGAGAATATAGAGAAAAGTCAGACTCCTTGTGCCAAGTTGTAGTCGTAACAGAGTATATTTTGAGCCGGGGAGGGGGGGGGGGGGGTACTCCCTTATATGAACTATATAGGTATGTGCCGATGTGAAGGGTACGGTTTTCAGGCAGTTCGATTCAGTCTGGGATAGGGTATAGTAATTTTTGGTCTAGAATAGGGTATTATTTTCCACGAAACTGATCAGTTGCGTGAAGAATTTATTCTAGACAAGGTTTACTGGGAAATCATCGCATTTAAAGATCGGTACGTCGGACAGTACTCAAATCTCAAATCTCAAATTTTTATTTTAACACGGTAAAAATTCATCAGGTTTTTTTTGTTACATATAAAGTATAACTACATAACAATATTTAATAATAATAAATACAAATCTAAGAATCTCTTAAAAATACTACTCAAAATTACACTAAACTATACCTGTTTTCCATAAATGCCGTGTATCTAACTTAATTAACTAAAATAAAAGTTTAACAATTACTTAAAACGATGTAGAGATTTCACTTGCCTAAGATTGCAGGGCAGACTGTTCCAGAGAGTTGCACCTCTATACGGCTAAAGCTCCTTTTTAGGTCAGAGTTGGTTCTTGATAGAGGGACATTTAATTTGTTCGTAGAGTCCCTTAAGACATAGCCTGACGTACTGCGCTCAGTAAACATAGAGGATAAATGGTCAGGAGCCAAATCATTAAGAGCTTTGAGCTTTGAACACCAATAAAGCTGCTTTAATTTGACGCTGGGTGATCAGGTCTTTCCAACCAAGTTGTTGTAACAAGTAGCGAGCATCAGCATCATGGGAGAAGAAAGTCAAAATGCGAGCAGCAAGATTCTGCAGTTTTTGTAATTTTTCAGACAGCGTTTTGTCGCAGTTACCCCAGACAATACTACAGTAATCGAAATGGGGTTGTACCAAGGCATTGTAGATGTAATGTAGTATTTCTGGCGAAACAAAAGGCCTAATTCGCTTTATGGTATTTTTACTGAGCCCTGTTAACTAATAACTGTGATAGTGAACGAGTTTTTCTGGAAAATAGTGAGTCTGGAATAGGTCTAGGATAGGGTAGGGTTTTTCGATGTTTTGTCTAGAATAGGGCTGCAAAATGCAGTTAAAATGGTCTAGTATAGGTTAAGGGTCTCAGAATCCCAGCAGCATACCTCCACCTAAAAATTTGGGGAGTACCCCCCCCCCCCCCGAGATTTTGAGCTGATGCCAAGATTTCGGTGTGTGTAGTACAACTTTCAGACTATGTGTATGTGATTCATCATGGACACGTACTTTTCATTACAAAAATATTGGCATTTCAATACGCTTTGTATTCATAAAATGTGTTCATTTCAACAACTTTGTGAGACAAGCATGCCGAATTTTGAAGAACAAGGCGCCCCATACGACATGCAACTAATTCCTTCCGTGACTCGATACGTAAAGCTAGCTGCAATACTTTAGAGCCCACACGGCCGCGAACAAACGTGATGAAATGTAATAGTTTTTCTCTTGTTTTATATTTCCGATTTCGTCACATCCTGTATCTCCCCCAGTGCTGTATTCCTCCTTGTATATAACATCGTATAACATATTGTAAATTTAGTAACATCTTATACCTGAAGAAGGCTGGTCTGGCTTTGCTTTAAAGTTTTATATTCAATTTTGTTTTGGCTGAAGCGGATCCTCAAAGATCCAGCGTACTAAATTACGATCCCTTGTACTTTGTGACGCCACTGTTCCGCAGGGGTCAAAGTCTACTGTAAACAGTAAATCGGAACGTGTCTCGCACTACTGTCACAAGTATTTCAGTCCCGAAGTCTCGTCGGCTTTAAACGTTCGTGTTTTCAGTAGTAGTTCACCAAAAAAAAAAAAACGTATCTTACTCATCCTACGAAAGAATTCGAACGACACATTTATTGACGTTTGCTGATCAAGATGGGAAATCAATGTCGTAAGTGCCGAGTGGAGCTGAAGAATGATAATTGGAAACCGTATTGTCGCGGGTAAGTTTACAAGTTATTGTGATGGATAGTTTATAGATGGTTCTATCTGCCTCTTTCCTTACATACATCACTTTGATTTCTACAATTACTTATCTAGTAGCGGGAAGATCTCTACAAGCTCATTAGATTTTTTCTAAGGCAATCTCCCCAAGTATCACATGAACATTACAGCATGAGCAATCGTCTTTTAGTCATAACTAAAAATATTTCAAGTAACGAGAAAACAGCTAACATATCGTGATAATTAAACAAATGTAAGTTTTAAACTACAGTCGCGCGGTTAGTTTGCTTTCGATACTTTTCTCCTCATTTGGGGTTTCTTGCAAGACGCTTTTCCCGGGAAATATGTTTTGACTTTTCACTATCAGCTGATTGTCCGGTTAAAATTATTCGGTCTCGCCGGTGATAAAGGAGTTTTGAAAAGTGGGGGCGTCATCGATAACCTTTAATGTTTGTTTTATATTGTTTTTTGCTGGCGCTGGTTTCTTAATGTAATGGGGACTTTTCGGGGAATTTAGCTCCATGGCTGAGCGAGAGGTACCCTGCTACTAATCGAGATCTTTTACATGAAGTGGATCATGCAGGACTTCATTAGGAACATGTTGTTTTATTGCTGATGTTGACTCATTCTGTTACAAGCAGAACTGCAAAGCTCTTATTGAAAGACTAATTGTCATAAATGAGCCAAAAGTATTTAATTTAGACAACTGAATCAGTTTCCTTGCCAATTAGAAGAAATTCTAAAGATATTACTTTTCACACCTTCACAACCTAAAGCTCATTTCATATTCCAGAGGCTTTGTTCTAGCAGCAGGTGAAAAACACCTATACGACTTGCTTTACGATCACAAAAGTTGATATTTTCCAGGAGGAGAAAAATCTTCTTTTTACTGAAAAATGAGCCGTAACATTAAACCAGTGGATATGACAAATACATTTCTAAGGAATCTGCACTACGCATTGTCTAAGCGGATAGGGTTTAAGCCAAAAGCCTCTACAACTTTTATCAAAATGATTTCAAGTTAAAATCTACAATAATTCTAATGCCATCTGCAATTCATTTATTTTCCTTTTCTAAAAAAAGTTAACATCCAGGTTTTAAAAAAATCTGTCAAAGCAGTTCTATTCAACCAACCAGGTGATATTATTATTATCTTCCGCATGCGCAAACGGGTTCTTTGACTGGATCAGATCAGTTTTAAGAAGGGGTGCGCTGCCGGGAGCTTTTTCAGCTGCTTAAATATACATGATTTTTTCTCACCTAAAGAATATTTATACCTCTTTTATTCAAAATATACCGTAATAAACTGTAGTAAGAGTTTATCCCCTATATCAGTACAGTCCACAATGGCTTAAAAAAAAAAACAGACTGGACCCGTGTGTGGCCTAAAATCAATAAAAGCTTTAATATCCCCCAGAGGAGAACGGAAAGAGTGGTTCTAAAAAGTTCTAAAACGTATTCCCGAGAACAGAGGTAGCCCAAACTCAAGTGATGTTTACAGGTAACTGTTGCGTAATAGCGAATTTATAAGGATTTGTATGGGGAAAATTCACTTCGAATTTGAGCGCAAAATTAGAAACGATATTTGAATAAAATTGGCTCACCTGAACTTTTTTGTGTGTTTAATTGTGTCTTGGGTGGTTTTGGAGTCGATTCGAAGCGATTCCAGCGAGTTTTAGTTTTTAGTTTTAGACAGTTGAACTAAAAACTCGCTGGAATCGCTTCGAATCGACCCCAAAACCACTCAAGACACAAGTAAACACACAAAGAAGTTCAGGTGAGCCAGTTTTATTCAAATATCGTTCCTAATTTTACGCTCAAATTCGAAGTGAATTTTCCCCATACAAATCCTTATAAATTCGCTATTACGCAACAGTTTACCTGTGAACATCACTTGAGCTTGGGTTACCTGTGCCGAGAAGAGAGGGGAATGGGAAGAGAGAGGTTCTAAAGCTTATCCCCGAGGGGGAGGGGAGAAAGCTGATCCCCGAGTAGGGGTCATCTTACGATCCCTTGTACAGTGGAACCTCGATTTAACGAACGAACGATATTGTTCAGCCCGGCAAAATTACAAGTAAAATGTATGGAACAGAAACTCGATATAACGATATCCTCGTTATAACGAATACAATCCGGCAGCCCAAACGTAAAATCTACCCCGATATCATTAAATGTCAACGCGCGTCAAAAGATAAATGCGGAACAGACCAACAGTGTGTGCTATAGGGCAATGGTACCCTGTATAGTTTTCCAGTGCCGTAGTTATATGAACAGTGTACTGTAGCTTCATACAGACATTGAAGTGCAAATGTTATTTGTTCAGATCCGTAAATACGTAACACCGTTACAAAACAATCATTAACTATAACTCGATATAACGAACATTTTGGTTGTTTTTCCGCAAATTCGTTATAACGAGGTTTTGTATATAACGAACCCTCGATATAGCGAACCAATTTCCCCAGTCCCTTGGCACTTCGTGAAATCGAGGTTCCACTGTACTTTGTCCGCCACTCAGTGTTCCACAGGGGTCAAAGTCCACTGTAAACAATCAATCAGAACGTGTCTCGCACTACAGTCACTAGTATTTCAGTCCTGAAGTCTCGTCGGCTTTAAACGTTTCGTGTTTTCAGTAGTTTGCCAAAGAAACGTATCTCACTCATCCTACGAAAGAATTCGAGCGACACATTTATTGACATTTGTTGATCAAGATGGGAAATAATCAATGTCTTAAGTGCCGAGCAGAGCTGAAGAATGATAATTGGAGACCGTATTGCCGCGGGTACGTTTGAAAGTTATTGTGATGGATAGATTATATATAGTCTTATTTACCACTTTCCTTACATGCATCGCTTTGATCTCTACAATTACTTCTCTCAGCTAGTTGCGGGAAGATCTCTGCAAGCTAATTAGAGCTTCATTTCTAAGGAGATCTCTCTAAGTATCACATGAACATTACAGCATGAGGCAATCGTCTTTCAGTCATTACTAAAAATATTTCAGGTAATGAAAAACAGCTAAAGTATCGTGATAACTAACTAACTACAGTCGGTTATTTTGCTTTTGATACTTTTCTCCTCATTTGAGGTTTCTAGCAAGATGGTTTTCCCGGGAAATATGTTTTTACGTTTTCACTATCAGCTGATTGTCTGGTTAAAATTATTCTGTCTCGCCGGTGATGAAGGAGTTTTGAAAAGTGGGGGCGTCACCGATAACCTTTAATGTTTGTTTTATATTTTTTTTTGCTGGCGCTGGTTTATTAATGTAACGGGGACTTTTTGGAGAATTTAGGTCCATGGCTGAGCAAGAGATGTCCTGCTGCTAATCGAGACTGTGTTTCACATCAAGGAACATGTTGTTTTATTGACGATGTTGACGCATTCGGTTACAAGCAGTCCAAGCAGAACTCAAAGCTCTTATTGAAAGACTAATTGTCATAAACAAGTTGTAGCCAATAGTATTTGGACAACTCAATCAGTTTCCTTGCCAATTGGAAGAAATTCTGAAGATATGTATTACTTTTCACACCTTCACAACCTAAAGCTCATTTCATATTCCAGAGGCTTTGTTGTAACAGCAGGTGAAAAACACCTATAAGACTTGCTTTACGATCACAAAAGTTGATATTTTCCATGAGGAGAAAAATCTACTTTTTACTGAAAAATGAGCCGTAACATTAAACCAGTGGATATGATAAATACATTTCTAAGGAATCTGCACTACGCAAACATTAGGGCCATTTATAGGGGAGAGAATAAGAAGTATCTTATCTAAGACGCGACTTAAATAAAACGCGAACGTTATCTTAGAACAGGGTTTTCAGCTGTTCTTATTTTGTCCGCGTCTTAAATAACAAAATGGCTTTGCAGTGCTCAAAAACAGGGCCATTGCTACTCGTCGCTCCAAAGAAACTACGTTCTTCGCAAAAGTTTCTTCCTTCGCGATCACAGGGCGTAATTGGTTGCAAAGCTTTGTAAAAATGGTCAGAAGAGCCGAAAGTTTGCAATAAATTCAGCATCTTCCATCTGTTACATGTCATGATCGCACCAATCCGTCGATCGCTTTCTACCAACTCTTCTCGGATTTCTGTTTGTTTTTTTTATGCAACGCCGAGTTTATGAATTTTCTTTAACAGCATGGTCTTCATAAGATAACTGAGAAGACTTCTCAAAATTGAAAACAAAACTATCTCTTTTGTTTCTTGCTACAGCGTGCCATCTTGGATTGTTGCAAAATGGTAACATTGCATGTAAACGAGGCTGTATCAAAACAAAGAGCGAACCATTTGTACGTGATCTTCGCGTCTTATGTAGGACGCGAACGTATAAACGGTACAGTTCGCGTCCTATTGTATCAAAGCGCATGGGGGTAAAGCCAAAACTCCTCTACAACCTTACCAAAATGATTTCAAGTTAAACACGAAGTTCCGGTATAAATGGCTTATGTCCTCCCCCATTTCACACCTTTTGGGTGTGAAATGTAAATTAAGGCGTCTTTCAGTCACAAAACATGGTTAACTCCCGGGGGAGGTACTCCCTTTACAGTATAAGCTATATGGGTATGTGCGGCCTTTAAGGGTATGGTTTTCAAGCCGTTTTAGTCTGAAATAGGGTATAGATTTTGACCATTTTGGTCTGAAATAGGGTATGGTTTGCGCACTCTGGTCTGGAATTGGTTATGGTTTTTAGAAGAAGCTACTTTTTACATCCCTTGAGAAATGTGGTTTGATTAACATCTGAAATAGGATATGGATTTAAGAGTCTGGTCTGAAATAGGGTATCGAATTTTGGGTCAGGTCTGAAATAGGGTAGGAAAAATCGCATATTTTGGTCTGAAATAGGGTAAGGGTTTGAAGAAGCGTGCCGCACACCCCTACCCAAAATTTCGGGGAGTACCCCCCCCCCCCCCCCCCCGTCGGGTTAACTTGCGCGTCCTTAAATATAATTTCCTTCAAAAATCTAATTAAACCAAGATTTTACTTAAGCAAAAAAAGAAATAGAAGTTCATAAAGACTCCCGATATAAGTTTCATAAATTTTTTCAACTTGTGTTACCAATGGTCTTAGTAATGACGCATGTTGTTTGTCATTGTTAATGCTTCAGTGGTTGAATAGATTGACGACTGGAGGTGAGAATGGCCAGGCCAGGCTCCTTTTATAACGGAACTTCGTGTTTAAAGGGGCTATGCCGCGATCGAGATATGTCACGCAGACATACAAACAATATACGCCTCAGAACATGTCAGTATCTCAATGTTTAGAAGTTGCATTCTGCATATGTTAATCAGTTGCCTATAATGGCAGCCGCTTCTTCGCGTTTTAGAAGTGTCTGTGAAGAGTATTTGTTGTTAAGACGTCTAGGGAGATTTATACTGAAACAGTTAGATTATTCGCTCTTGATTTCTATTGCGTGTTCGCCCTCATCAACTATCACGAGATGGACATCTGTCAAAGTAGTTCTATTCAACCAACCGGGTGATATTATTATCCACCGGATACGTAAAGGGGTTCTTTGACTGGATACTGACACGAACAGAGCATTTTGGCCGAAAACCGGGGGGGGGGGGGGGGGGACTCAGCAAAGTTTTGTACGGGGATGCTCCGCCCCAATGTCCAAACCCTCACCCTTTCATATACCGTTTTGAAAGAAAAGGTACCCCTTTAATATACATTTCATTGAAAATGGTACCCCTTTCATTGAGCCTTTACGTGCGTCTGTTTCATATATTTTGAAAGGTGCTTTTTATAATACCTAAATAGTAATCTATTTGCGGCGCTCTCCCTCATGCTTATGCGGATTTAGATTGGGGTCAGCTGTCGCTTAAGGTAGACAAGTAAGTAGCAAATGGGTTGGGAGGGCGGGAAAAACTATTACCGAAAGTCGACAGCGAGGAAAGCAGAGAGAGAGATGAAAACATAAAGGACGAGCAAACCGTGGCGGACTGAGCCGCCAGACTGGCGCGAAAAGAGGGCGAGTGAAGTAATCTCAATCCTTATATACGCTCTGAGGGCGACCGCTGACAAATAGTAATCTATTTGCGGCGCTCTCCCTCATGCTTATGCGGATTTAGATTGGGGTCAGCTGTCGCAACAAGCCCACAAGCAACCTCGCAGATATACATTATACACCTCCAAAATACCCCCAAAACTCAACAAAACCCCCAAAAGACGAAACACCCAAAACCCAAAACGCAAAACGGAACGTCCCTGACACATGGCCATTAACTGTCATCTCCCAGGCTTGGACGGGAGTGAGACTTCCGGTTGTATCAACCCATGACACTACGTTAGGGGAAACGGCAGTAGGATCAAAATTTAGACACCTCCCACTGATGAAAGTCAAAACTCCTTTCATTGAGAAGGCGCAAAGAAGACTGAAAGGTAACAGAGACATAGATAAGGAAAAGATAAAAGAGAGCCTGAGAGATGACAGCCTTGGCCCCGGTAATCCGAGTAGGGAATTAGACTCCCTTCAAGACTATCATCGAAAGGAGAAAGAAGAAAAAGATAAAAAAAAGTATAGCTAAAAGCGAAACAAGGGAGCATATGTAAAGCGCCGAAGGTGAAACACCTGAACAAGTGACAAAGAAGCATCTGCAAAACTTAATGGCAAAAGGCATGATGACAAGCAAACACTCACAACAAGAGGCCGATGGCAAAGTGCAGCATACTGCAAACACATTCCGTGCAGCATGTCAGAACAAGTATAAGCAAGGCCCCGATGGCAAAGCGCAGCATGCTAGACAAACTCAAACTTGCCACGACGAGCATCTGCAAAGCCCCGAAGGCAAACACAGCATGGCAAACAATTCAAACATGTGACAAACAAGCATATACAAAGCCCCAATGCTAAACAAACTTAACCTTGTCATAACAAGCATCTGCAAAGCCCCGATGGGAAACAAAGCATGCTAAACAATTATAACATGCAACAAACAAGCATCTACATGCAAAGCCCCGATGGCAAACGTAGCATGCTAAAGAAACTCAAACTTGTCCCAATAAGCATCTGCAAAGCCCCGATGGCAAACGCAGCATGCTAAATAATTAGAAAATGTGACAAAAAGCATCTGCAAAACCCCGATGGCAAACGCAGCATGCTAAACAAACTCAAACTTGTCACAACAAGCATCTGCAAAACCCCGATGGCAAACGCAGCATGCTAAATAATCAGAAAATGTGACAAAAGCATCTGCAAAACCCCGATGGCAAACGCAGCATGCTAAACAAACTCAAACTTATCACAACAAGCATCTGCAAAACCCCGATGGCAAACGCAGCGTGCTAAATAATCAGAAAATGTGACAAAAGCATCTGCAAAACCCCGATGGCAAACGCAGCATGCTAAACAAACTCAAACTTGTCACAACAAGCATCTGCAAAACCCCGATGGCAAACGCAGCGTGCTAAATAATAAGAAAATGTGACAAAAGCATCTGCAAAGCCCCGATGGCAAACGCAGCATGCTAAACAAACTCAAACTTGTCACAACAAGCATCTGCAAAGCCCCGATGGCAAACGCAGCATGCTAAATAATCAGAAAATGTGACAAAAGCATCTGCAAAACCCCGATGGCAAACGCAGCATGCTAAACAAACTCAAACTTATCACAACAAGCATCTGCAAAACCCCGATGGCAAACGCAGCATGCTAAATAATCAGAAAATGTGACAAAAGCATCTGCAAAGCCCCGATGGCAAACGCAGCATGCTAAACAAACTCAAACTTGTCACAACAAGCATCTGCAAAACCCCGATGGCAAACGCAGCATGCTAAATAATAAGAAAATGTGACAAAAGCATCTGCAAAGCCCCGATGGCAAACGCAGCATGCTAAACAAACTCAAACTTGTCACAACAAGCATCTGCAAAGCCCCGATGGCAAACGCAGCATGCTAAATAATAGAAAATGTGACAAAAGCATCTGCAAAACCCCGATGGCAAACGCAGCATGCTGAACAAACTCGAACTTGTCTCAACAAACATCTGCAAAGCCCCGATGGCAAACGCAGCATGCTAAATAATTAAAAAAAAAATGCGACAACAACAATGGTCTGCGGGGCCTAAAAGGCGAAACTGAAGACTCAAACGTGTGACAACGATGGCAAGTACAATGAGCATGCTAAACAGTTGGACAAAATGCGCCAAACGAGCACAAGCAAAGCCCTGAGGGCAAGGCGCAGTACGCCAGGGAAAATAAAGCAATGCTAAAAACAAACTCTTGAAAACCCGAAGGGAACGAAGAAGCATGCAAAGGAGCCGCCACGTGCAACGAGAACAAAGAACGAAAGCCGACTTGACGAAATGAAAAATAATTACGCTGAAAATGACAAATAAAGCAAAACTACCAGAGGCAAATGGCGAGCATGAAAACCGAAAAGCATGGGGGCAAGGAATGAAGGAAACGAAAAATAAAACAAAATATATAATTCTACCGTGACAGTCAGTGAGAAGAGATATTTGCCTCCAAATTTTCTTGTTCCGAAGAAGAACCAGGAACGGCGTTCTGATGAGTAGACTGAGCGGCAACAGGGAACAGCAGGGCGGCCAACGCGGCTTACGCCGCCGCTACATTTGCAGAAGGAACTTGAGCGGCTTTTTCGGTCATATTAAACTGACGACAGGGAGTGGAGAATGCGAAGCTGACTGGCGCGAAAAGAGGGCGAGTGAAGTAATCTCAATCCTTATATACGCTCTGAGGGCGACCGCTGACAAATAGCAGTTTTTTCTACCTTTTTTATACTTCAACTCGTTTTTTCCCCTACCCTTCCCTATACTTCGTGAAATTACTACGCTTTCATATACTTCAACTCGTGAAATCCCTACCTTTTCATATACCTTCAGCCTAAAAAAGGTACCCCCTTCGGGCGGAGAATCCCTGTGTAGCCCATTATAGGGAGTACCCCCCTGGGGGGGGGAAAACGTGACAAAGAGCAATTTTGCGTTTGTATAACTAAATATAACCAAGGAGAAAAGGAGCACCTCAAAAACCCTACCCTATCAGGCGGCACATACCTATATAGCGTATATAAGGGAGTACCCTCCCCCCCCCCCGGGGGGGGGGCAATCTGAAAATCCGCATTTAGACGTTTTTGACAGTAATCAATCATCGGACAGCCCATGCTTTTCGAGACAGTAAACGCATGTGGCGATATCATGTTTTCTACTGTTCTATTAGCAACAATTTCACAGATTACCTTTCCGAATTGGTTTTCCTATGGTCTTTTTTCCCATGATTGAAAAAGCTAATTACAATCCTCGGTAGGAAAAAAGATGGCGACTGGTACATTTACCCATAATTCTTAGCGCACAAAAACCTTAACAACGTTCATAAAAAACGAAAGAAAAGTTATCAAATCTTCAAACCTAGTCTACACATTGTCCGTAGTACTGGAACAAATATTGTAAAAATTTGGCTTTCTTTGTGCCTAATGTGCTGTGTTAGGTTCGCAAGGTATTGTGGTAAAATGAACAGCCGCCATCTTTTTTCCTACGGTGGATTGTGGTTATTGCCATAAAATACCAATGGGAGGGGGACTAAAGAAACCCTTACATACCTATCGGGCGGCATATACCTATATAGCTTATATAAGGGAGTACCCCCCTCCACCCGAGTTTATACCTTTTAACCCGAGAACATTATTTTAATCTAGTGTATACTTTATATAAATTATTATTCCTTGCAGATGTTATCAAAGAGCATTCCCATTTTGCGACTACTGTAAGAATCCAATACTCAGAGGCCAGGAAAGAATAGGCAACTATCACAAGTTTCCGTAAGTGTGCATGTGTAGCTAAGCATAAAAATTAGACCTGGGGGGGACTCTCATGTAAAAGGTACGGGAATGCGTGTCTTCTTGTTTGGGGGTGTAAATTACGGATTTTAGTATCACTTCCCCATCTCCGTAACTCCCACCCCCCCCCCCCCCCCCCCCCCCCCCCCGCCTCCTCTCCGCCCTCCGTGACTCACACCTCAAATCATATCAATGCAATTGTGTAACGTAGAAATCTTTAGGCATATATCGTAGTCGTGCGATGTTATTTCCAGTTTTCTCTGACAGTTCTCTTAGCGTCTCACCCCTACACTCCCACCCCATGTCATGTCAGTGCGGTTATAGCGTTTGACCATTAGTGAAATCGTGGAGTAATACCATTCAAATAAAAGCAATGTTTTTTTTGCGGTGCTCGTCTAAGTTTTAAGGTTGTGGATTGATGTGACCATTAAAATAAAACCTATCGAGAAGCACTTTTCATGTGGCACTGATAACATAGTTTTAAATCAAAGTTTGTTTTTCTGTTTTAACGTTTCTGTGCCCTATCCCCCCGGGGGACTTTCATATAAAAAAAAAATGGACGCGTAAGAAATTTTAGAAAAACACCCTAAAAGGTACCAGAATATGGTTTGTTGGGCGTGGCTCAAATGGATATTTACCCCAAAGATTTAACGATTGAAAAATAGTTACTGTCATATATATATTTTTTGAATGAACTGTGATAATTGTAGCGGTGGTCAGTCATTTTTAGATTTTAGCACCCTAAGCGGTACCAATCTACAAATGTTGCTCCTATATAACCAGGTACGACGAGCACCCCCATCATTTTTACATGGGAGACCCCACCCTAGGATCTGTGCTTGTGAGGAAGCCAAGTGTCTTAGGTCTTAGGGACTTTAATAGGTCTAATCGGCTGCTGGTTATGTTCGTTCAGTTTTAACTCTTGTTTATTTTTCTGTCAGATGTTACAGTATGGAGACGGAGAAATGCTGCGAATGTTTCGCCAACGTCAGCCGTAAGCAAGGAGATGGAATTTATTGCGCAAAGTAGGTGCCAGTGTTGATATGATGTTTGACAATTAATTTTATAGATATTCTCTGAAAGGTAAAGTATTAACGTAACTCAGTGTCCTAAATTCCCGGCAGTAGACAGTACATTTTACGCTTATGGTTATCCCAGTCGTGGCGGGCAACTAAATATTTGCAATTAGAAGTTCAAATATAAAAGTAAGGGAGATCAGAAGTCAAGGAGCTAGTGGAATCTCTAGCAAGACCTAGTAAATGGTGTACAATTGGTGTTTTAAACTACATTTTTGATCATTGCGATTTGTGTGAATGAATATTAATGGATTTATGTTTTAACGAATTCATACTTGTGGATTCATACTGACTCACTCCGCCCTTTTATTGCAATTTCAAAAGACATTTTGCAGTTTTTTTATCTTCTTTTCTAGAGCCCGGTTGTATAAAGCACCCTAAGATTAAGTGAAATTTTCTGCAACCGTTTCCTGCGTTCCAAACTATTTTTTTTCGCGCTCTCTTTGTGTTTTAATTTCTATACTCGTTAATGCGCCTTCGATCGAGTTATCCATGCTAGCGCGCATGAAAATCCCCCAGAACACAGAGAATGGTTGTAGAAAATACAACAAAATAGTTGCTTTATGCAAACGAGCCCAGGTATCACTCCCCCTCCCCCTTCAGGTCCAGGTCTCACTCCCCCTCCCCCCTCAGGTCCAGGTCTCACTCCCCCTCGGCTACATTACTTTCGCTCGCTCCGCTCAACTATCCAGAGAAGGCTGCGTGCTAGCAGCCTAACAGTACATTTGCCCTTGGTATTTAATTGATCCATTAATGACACCGTCGTTGCATCATCTACAGGTGTTACGATGTAAGAAACGCACCTCCTCTTAAAATGCATATCAAGTATCGCGACAACGAATTCAGCCTGTACTCCAGAGACGACAAAGTGCTGGACGCGCTCAAGGTGTTCTCAGACGGGATGTGCAGTGCGATACAGGGAAGTCTAAACCAGCGCATGATTCAAGAGCCTGCGAATGTAAACGATCAACAAAGCAGCTATTGGAGTTATACCAAGTCCTATTTGGAGTACCCGGTGAAGGGAGTAACAAACTTTGTCGGTAGAAAACTTTTTTCCTTAGATTAAAATATACTTAGCTTCCTGCGCAAACATTCTTTGGGCATGTTACGTTTCACGTCTTTTTCGGAGATTAATGACAATAACAATGTATATTATAAAAAATACAGTTGATTTACAATTAAGTGTGTAATATAATATACAATATATTAAACAATACGTGATGAAATATAAATAAAAAAGCTATATTAACAGGGATAAAAATACTAAAAGTACACCAATGCTACCCTTTGTATTCGTCACGTAAGTGATGAATGTTTACGTAGCGGCGCTAAATAATAAGGAGGGAATGTGATTAAATTTGTACAAAAAAAGAAAACTTGCAAAGAAAAGATAGAAGACGAACAATTATTGTTGATACACCAAAAAAGTATTATTTAATAACGACTCCAGAGCACTCCAGGTTGATAACACTTTTATGTTATTAGGACGTCATACATCTTTCATTTTTTTCTCACCAACGCTCCCAGAAATCACCAAAACATTTACAAAACACTAAAAAAACATCGATCTTTACAAATTCATTGTGGCGTTTTTGGATATTAATGCTATTATTTGCCAATATGTTGTAACTTTTGGAATTTATTTTTTGTTAATCTCGGGGTATTTAACTAACCATTTCACTTCCAAGAGTGCCCGAAATTAATATTCAAGAGAAATTCAAACATGTGTTTCATCCACAAACTCAAAAGTTAGAACCACGTTGCACAGCGTAATAAAGAGTACCATGGAAAAGAACTGCTCAATAGCTTTTATTTGAATGGTTGGAACCACATTGGAGCCACATTGCACAGCATAATAAACAGCACCACAGGAAAGTACTGCTCATTAGCTTTCATTTGAATGGTCACACTTTAGGATTTCATCCACAGACTCAAAAGCAGGTAGAACCACCTTGTACAGTATAATAAACAGTACCACAGGGAAGTACTGCCCAATAACTAACAACAACAACGACAACAACAACACTTTATTCAATAACAAATATTAACGATTTAAATAATACCTACCCACAAATAGTTGAAAAACTAGTCGAGGCGGGTAGGTATATTTAAGTTAGGCTTATTACGAGGGTTTAGGTTACAGCAGTTTAGATTTCAATAAATAGTAGATTAAAATAATAAATTAAAAACAGTAAAGAAAGTAGAAAGAGATTACACCATACTGGTCGTAGTTACAGGATTGGTACAGTTTACAAGTTTTTAATTAATTCAAGAATTGAAGATGGTGTAAGATACAAATTTTCTGGTCACACCATAGGATTTCATCCACAGACCCAAACCTAAGAACCGCCTTGAAAAGCATAATAAAACAGTACCATTGCGAAGAACTACTGCTCAATAGCTTTCATTTGAATGGTCACACTCTAGGATTTCACAGACTTAAACGTTAGAACCACATTACAGGACTTAAGGTCTGACCATGGTAGTGAAAGAGTTAATTAATTTATACTGAGAATCATTGGGAAGTTTACGGCTTGATGTTATCGCTTGTCAAAACCCCGGGGGGGGGGGTACTCCCTATAATGGGCTATACGGGGATGCTCCGCCCGAAAGGGGTACCTTTTAGAGGCTGGAGGTATATGAAAGGGTCGTGATTTCACGAGTTGAAGTACATGAAAGGGTAGGGATTTCACGAAGAATAGGAAAGGGTACCGAAAACACGCCGTGGAGGCGTAAAAAAGGTAGGGAAAACTGCCATTTAAGTCTTATAAAAAGGGCCTTTCAAAATATATCAAACAGACGCACTTAAAGGCTAT
This sequence comes from Cladopsammia gracilis, assembly GCA_022457155.1. Taxonomy (NCBI): domain Eukaryota; kingdom Metazoa; phylum Cnidaria; class Anthozoa; order Scleractinia; family Dendrophylliidae; genus Cladopsammia; species Cladopsammia gracilis. Next base: position 758,251 of record JAJGOT010000237.1, on the reverse strand, counting down.
ATGAAAGGGGTACCATTTTCATTGAAAGGTATATGAAAGGGGTACCATTTTCAATGAAAGGTATATGAAAGGGGTTCCTTTTCTGTCAAAAACGGTATATGAAAGGGTAAGGGTTTGAACCTCGGGGCGGAGCATCCCCGTACAAAACTTGGTTGAGTACCCCCCCCCCCCCCCCGGGGCCAAAACCTGTAGCTATGGAAATATGTTATTAGACCTATGCATGCTATAGCATTAAGAATCATGTAAATAAAATAATAAGAATAAAAAAGTGTTTCGGTCTGCCAACCATGGCCATGGCAGGCTCTTTCTTAAGAATATGTCAATGTTCTGAATGTTAATGTCGTATTTGGTATTTTTATATGGCAGGCCCCGGATGTTCAAAACGTGGATAGTACTACCCACTGATAAATCACTATCCAGTGCATAATACAATCGGTTTTATTAACGCTTATCCACTAGATAGGTCGGATAGTGATTAATCCAGTTGATAGCGCTATCCACCTATTAAAGTGCCTATCACCCCTAGAAAGTTATTTTCAGAATCAACTCTATGTACATTGATTAGTTGAATGGTAAAATATTTCTTGTTTTGAACGTCGTGTTAGTGAGTTATAGAGATTTGAATTTACAAAATGGTAATTAGATGACGTCAACCCGGGAATCATTTATTATACAATTACTTGTTTTCACCTTCAAGTAATATTTTTTACGAATCAATTGACTATCCACAGTTTGTTTTTAGTATTTATCAAATGAATTATCCTCAAGCTGTAAACTTCGTATTGTAAATTGCCGTAGAAATAATGGCAAATTCCCGGGTTGACGTCATCTAATTAGCATTTTGTAAATTCAAATCTCTGTAACTCACAAACGCAAGAAATATTTTACCATTCAACTTGTACTATTCAATGTACATAGAGGTGATTCTGAAAATAACTTTCTAGGGGTGACAGGCACTTTAAAACGTCTTTAAACAACGGGAGCCGGGCGTAAACAGAGAGAGAGAGGCCACGAAGGCAAAAACGTAAGCGATGTGGGGAGGACACTAGCTATGCTTTTTTGCTACATCAGTGATACATGACGCGCGGACGAAGAGAAATATTTTTTCTCTCGGCCCGTGCGTCTCGTCTCCTCACGGCAAATAAACGCTCACTCTCTCGCCATTTTAGATCTCCCGACTATCCATAAGAGAAAAAATATGACATCAGCTGATTGAAATTATATTTAATTGAGGCACGGAATTACAGAGACATATGCCAGCGGAAAATCTATTAAAGATAAAGATGTTTGGTGTCTAGTACGACAAGATATGGAGGCGGGTTTGTTCGATTTCACCAACGCGTACAATGAAAGAGGGTCGTGAAGAGGTAAAATGGGAGCTGGGATTTGCCTTGTTTAGAGACTGGGAAATGGGATTTTGTGCACTGGCACTGGGATTCATGGAACAAAAACAATAGAAAAATGGGAATGGGATTTCAATTTGAGCAACACAGGCTGGGATTGTGGGATTTGAGCTGGGATTTGAAAAAAAAACAATTTGCTGGGAAATGGGATTAGGACCCCCAACCCCCCCCCCCCCCCCCCCCCCCCCGTCTTCACGACCCTCATGAAAAGGTTAAGATTTTAACATCGTGTTTGCTGTGGTTTTGCAATATGGTTGGAAAAGATCTTGCGCCGATCTTATGCAAAACTAGTCGGTTGCATTATTTTATTCGAGTTCTGTTTGGTTTATTGGCATGTGATTGGCTAAAGTGGTTTCGTTTTTATTTGGATTTACTACCCTCAGTTGAAAATTCGTTAACACAAAAAATAAAGCCGAGCCCATCCCATAAATTCATAAAGTAAAAAAAAAAGAGGGAAAATTCACAAAACCGTGACCTTTTCAACAATAAGAAAGTTCTCTATTGGAATCAGATCAGTCAAGTCCTCTTTAAAGGCCTTGGGATCTTGAATACAATACGATAAAAAGAAAATACAACCAGCTACAACGTGAAACGATCCTGCCACGTAGAACGTCAGAGTATAAGAGCCGGATAGGTCTGCAAGGAATCCTGAGAAGACAAAAATGAAAGTGGCTCAGAACTAAATTTATTCAGTTTTTTCATTGCAGTTGCAAATTTAAGCCTGCCGCACACTTAAGGAAAGTGCTGAGCAAAATTCCTCGCGAGGTAGTTCGCTCAGCTGTTTCCTCAAGTGTGTGCTGGAGTTTTTGTGAGTTTTTCGCCTCGCGAGGTCGTGAGGCAAATATCTGTCGTGTTTGATATTGTTTGCCTCACGAGACAAATTTCTCATCGTGTGCGGGCGCCGCGAGAATCTGGCTGAGCTAAATTAATCGATTAGCCAATAAAATTGCATGGCGAGTTCACGTGATTTCAAGCTCGACATCCAGCGATTTTAGCGCTTTTGCCAAACCTTTTCCAGCCGATAGAAATGTAATGGAGAGTAGAAGACAGGAAGAGAAGAAAGGGGGAGAAAAAGGGAACGTAAAAGAAGCAAAAACTAATCAGAAAGGTTCAGCAAAACAAGTATTTTTTTGGCTTATGCGCATGCGCTAAACCAAAATATTACACTTTTCAAGACGGAATCTAGTTCTTATGGTAGCGCGAGTGTAGCAAATTGCTTTTGTAGCAAATTGCTTTTGTAGCAACGTTTATTGACATTTGGCCATTTTGCTCCCATAAAACCGATTTAACGGTAAAAAATACCATTTTTTTTATTCAGCCGTGAAAGGGTTAAGACTCTTCGGGTCGGAGAATTACTTTTTTTGAAAATGTCTTTCATCGTCTGGCTATGATTAATTTTAATTTTGTTTTTCAAGAAACTGAGAACGCGTCCCTGGTTATTTTTAGGGTGTCTTGTGCTTCCTTCTTTTCTGTCTACAGATAATCTGTTAGACGCTCTGCAGTTCTTACAACCCACATACCTCCAAAAGGGGGACCAGCTGCTAAAGAGATCGCGACGCAAAAATGGAAAAACCCAAACCCTTGAGCTCTCTGTTGAGGCAAGAGCGTTGACAGAGCCAAGATGTTCATTGAAGATATTATAGCTCCATCCGCAACTCCGTAGAAAACAAAACACGCTAGCAACTCGTTGTAGGAGTAAAAATGTGTCGTTAGCGTTGTGGTGATTCCGGCAAGGAACACGGCAACTTGCATGATCCATTTGGGATGAATTTTCTTCTTATCACACACATAACCTGTCAGAACCCTGAATATCACCGAGGCAACCCCGTTGCAGAAGTACATCATGGATGCGCGGTTTGCGTCTATCCCTCGTTCCTGGCAGTAACGAGCCTGCATGAAAAAAAATAATAATAAAAATAAAAATAAAACCACCAACATTCATGACGGTTACGGACTGTAACTTTGACGGCAATAGTCATGTTGGTGATTTCCGTCGAATCCATACATATTTATTGTCGAGGCAAATTATTAGCACTTATTGTGAGCCTTATCACTCATTTGTTTCTCCACGCCTTCGCCATGTTTGAAACGACGTTTGTGCGTTTGACCACAATCGCGCTTTCTGCTGATCATGGCGCGCATGAGCCCCCGTTACATGTTGCGGATTTCAGTGTCTGCATTTGCAGTACACTATTGCTAACAGTTATCCGTGCATTTGTACTGCACTCAAACGAGAACGAGAGTTCAAACTCTCGCTCTCGTTTGGCCCGAAACTTTCATGCGCTCTCGGCGACTCTTGTGCACTTTCTGCGACTCTCGTGCGCTCTCGGCGACACTCGTGCAAATACTCTCGAAGAGTTTGAAACCGCTCAAAGTTTCACTTGAGCCTATGGGAATTGTGAACTCTCGCTTTCTTTTGGCCTCATCTCTTAAGCACTCTCAATGACTCTCATGCGCTATCAAAGTGTTTGAAGTCTTGTCAACTTTTGTACCTGTGCTGTCCGGGTTTTAGATACGATGAATGATTCAGGCTCGTACCATTCGCTATTTATTTGATTATTGGGGCGAGAAATGGTTGCATGTATCTGAAACGAGAGGTTTGGGCTGTTATGAAAAGGGAACTGGATCCAATCTCGCTCCCTTTGCCCCAGCTGTCAAATAAATTGCGACTTGGTACGACTCTGCTAACGATCGACATACTTTATTCTTAAAGCGAATCCGCACATTTGGTAAATCACGAAATGTACACGCAAACAACAACAGGAAAAAGAGTAAACAAAGCAAAATAAAACATGCAATTGCAGATCCACGAGTTTGGATAAAGCATGATAGTTCATGGTAAATGCATATTTTTGATTACCGCTTAAACAGATTTAACCAAAAATCAGCCAAATCCTCTTTAAGCTTTTAAGTTTGTCATACATACCATATGGACAAGAGGGACGGTGATTCCACAGCAACATACGACGCTTGCAATCAGGTATATAACAAACTCCTTATCTCTCAAGTACGAAAAGTTCAAAGTTGAACAAAACCGGGGTGATCTCGCCTGCGTAACAGGAGCTAAACCGGTTAGGGATGATCTGTATTCAGAGTTCTTATCCAGTGACGTTATAATTTGACACTCGTCGTTTGCAACGTTCGGATCAAATGAACATGATAGTATGCAAGTCATAAACATCATCCCCGCCATGGCGATTAAAGTTATTCTCCATGTTGTGATATTCAGCAGAGCCTGGATGATTGGGCTCATGACAATTAAACTTGCCCCAGGCCCCATAAGAACAAGCCCTGTTGCCAGAGCCCGCCTCTTGATGAAGTATCTGGGCATTATAGTCAGAGTAACAAAAAATAGACAGCAGCCACCAAAGCCAAACGTCAGTCCAAAAGTGAAGTACATTAGTATTAAACTGGGCGCTTGTGACGTCACGAGGAGACCCAGGGAAGCTATGATACCGCCGCTGACCGCAACTTTACGATGGTTGAATCGATCGCAAAGAAATCCCACCATTGGTCCAAACAGACTACCGGATGCATAAGCTAGAGAACCAACCCAAGCTGTGAAGAGAAAGTCAATCAATAACCGCCGGAGGCAAACTTCTAGACAACTGAATAATCATTCAAGTAAGATGAGTAACATAAGTACGATAAGACGAGGTTGAAAATGAAATAACAAACAAATAACGAACTTACAAAATGTACAAATACTAAAGCAAAGGCGAAACGAAACAGAAATCTGAAAAACAGAAATCTGACAACTAATCGGACATTTACAGCAGACTTAGAGAGTCGTTCATACGAGGCGAGGCGTCTTTTGAGTTTTCTTAGATGCGAGTCTACTGAACAGCTTATTATGATCAATGACGTCTACCTGTTTTGGCCTTTCCTTCCTTAAATTCGTCCAAAAGTACTGGGAACAGAAGACCATATGAATATGCACACCCAATCGCGAGTAAGATGCAAACAAAACCACAGAAGCACACGAAATAAGCATATGGCCCGTCCGCATGTCTGGTGGGTTTGGCAGCCTGTAAAAGCCCCCATTTTGGGCGCGTGGACTCTTGTTTTTGGGCTCCCTGTGCTAGGGAAAAGTCTTCCTCCTGGTGACAGCCCATCTTACTGGAACGGAAGCACGGAAAGGGATGCCCAGCCTGTGTCCCGTCAGTAACCTGTACATGGGAGAATTAAAGAACTACCTGCATTAAGTGGATACACTTAAAGGGCTATCTCACCATTCACCAGTACGCACAATGCAATGCAATGCAATACAATGCAATATAATACAATGCAATGCAATAAAATACAATACGGTACAATGTAATGCAATGCAATGCAATGCAAGACATATTTATATTAGTGGAAACCCAAAAATAATGGTCCGGTTTTGTTTTAAAAAAGAAAACACTCTAGCCATTTAATCCACTAGCCATTTAACCCACTAGCCATTTAATCCACTTGTCATATAATCCACTTGCCATTTAATCCATTAGCCATTTAATCCACTAGCCATTTAACCCACTTGCCATTTAATCCACTTGCCATTTAACCCACTAGCCATTTAATCCACTAGCCATTTAACCCACTTGCCATTTAATCCACTTGCCATTTAACCCACTAGCCATTTAATCCACTTGCCATTTAACCCACTAGCCATTTAATCCACTAGCCATTTAACCCACTTGCCATTTAATCCACTTGCCATTTAATCCACTAGCCATTTAACCCACTAGCCATTTAACACACTAGCCATTTAATCCACTAGCCATTTAACCCACTTGCCATTTAATCCACTAGCCATTTAACCCACTAGCCATTTAATCCACTTGCCATTTAATCCACTTGCCATTTAATCCACTTGCCATTTAATCCACTAGCCATTTAGCTCCCTAGCCATTTAGCTCCCTAGCCATTTAGCCCACTAGCCATTGAGCCCACTAATTTATCCCCCTCACTATTTAGCCTCGGACAATTAGCCCCCATATAAAACTGTGTTGCCCGAAACGAAACTAGAGTGAGTATATGAATATGAATATATGAAAATCATATATTTGAACTGCGGTTTAACATGAGTGATGATTTGTGATCCTCGCAATGTGCTCTCAACTTAAGCAGTTGGAAAAGCAACCTGAAAAAAATTCAGGCTTGAACGGGATTCGAACCCATGACCTTGCGATACCGGTGAGCATTGCACCGGTATCACAAGGCCTTAAGGTCATGGGTTCGAATCCCGTTCAAGCCTGAATTTTTTCTCAGGTGGCTTTTCCAACTGCTTAAATTGAGAGCACACTGCGAGGATCACAAATCATCACTCTAGAGTGAGTATGTATACTCTTTGTTCTGAAAACGTGTTGCGCGAAGGGAAACTGGCCGAGTATACATTCAGACATGGTTCTGAAAGAAAGGGTTAACGTGTTTAATAGGGTCTAAAACGCATTTAAGGTGGGGGCTAAATCGCCCTGGATCCAGAGGTCCGTTCTCTGAATATCATGAGTGAAATTAACCGCATAAACGGTTAGAAGAAGCTCGCGAGACGGACCTCTGGTCACTCGAATATACAACCTCATTTCCATGCGAGGATCTAGTTCAGAATCTGAACTAGGTCGCTGATTGGTTCTCCTACTTGTTTCCAGACTCTACCGGGAGTTAACGATGCAACAGCAACTTCGATTGGCTGGACCGAAACAATTCGCAACGGGCGCGTGAAAAACCGGTTTCCCAAAGTGAAGCCACACAAACAACAATGGCGGACGTAGATAGAGATCGCGTCTTTTTGCGATCTTTAAGAAACGCTGTGGATTACTCTTTAGTATCCAAATTTTCAAAATATCAGAGAACTAATTTATTCAGCGCAAGGAGGTCTTGAAAAGAGGTGTTGACAGGCCAGACACGACTTATTAATTCGTGTTATCGTGGAGTGTGACCTTTAGAGTTTTGTTTGAACAAGGAAAATTTTTATCTCTAGCACGGAGGCGTGCTTTGGAGTTGCAGGTATTCTCGCTGAACGATTTCGCTGACCACTGGTAGGTGACAGGAAGAGAAATAGGTGTACTGGATTAATTGCGTGCGGATATCAAGGATTCTTTGTTTGTTAAATCTCTCGCCTTTGAAAACGGTTGTATCCAGAAAGTTTACTTCTTTGTCTGAGATTAGTGTTTGTTTGCAAGGACAATAAAATCTTCTATCTCCTTTTTCTCGACACTCTACAGTGAAAAAATGTCATCGATGTATCTTTTTTGATTTAATATTTCTGTCTCGACCGCGTTTTAAACATGTCAGCTGTTAGATTTAATGTAAACAAACAGACACGCTTTGGTCCCCAAGGTTTAAAACCGGTTTGGTGAGATATCCGATCCACAAATCGCATGGAAATGAGGTTGTGTACTCGAGTGCCCAGAGGTTTTTATTTTTTCTCGGCGCGTTGCGCCTCGTTGTCGCGGCTTCGCCGCTCAAATTCGCCGTTTTCACTAAAAAATAAAAACCTCTGGCACCCAGGGTAGGGCTAAATGGCCAGTTGGCTAAATGATCATAACACGAAGTGAAGGATGAAAATTGATTACAACCTATTTTTTTTTCAAGTTTATCCCCCTGGAAAGCTCCCTAAAACTCAGATGATATATGGTTGATTCTCCTGCTTGTTTGGACGCGCCACTGTAGCGTTCATGCCGTGCACACGCTCATCATGATACAACGATGTAATACCGTATACATGTATGGCCTGACTGCTTTTTAGTACTACACATTCCCGTGCACACGCTTTTAGAACGAGGTATAGTCATTCTTGTATGTCCGCAGCGATGCCGAATCCGTTTAAGGTATTCCTGGAGGCTATTTTGTGCATTTTGGCCTGAAATAATATGCATTGTTTTTAAATATATATTTGCTCCAAGTCAGTCATATTAACACCATTGAAACAACATTTCGTGTACTTTTCGTCAAAATTTTTTTTCCCAAAAGAATGTAAAGTATTCCTGGAATTTGACGTGTTTATGGGTGTGGTCATGACCATTTCACATCACACTTTTTGAAAAAAACTTGACTAAAATTTATTCATTGGACAAGATCTTTGTCCAAACGATGTATATCAATCATGTCTACAATACTTTGGCAGTGCGTCAAATTTAAGAGAAAGCGGAATATTTTATGTCGCAATATCTGATTTACCTTGTCCGTGAATTTGATGGTGTTGTCACGACTCGTCTATTTCAGAACCATTGACGCACTGCCAAAGAAGTGTAGTTTATATCCTCCAAGTTTCAAGTCTTCCCGATAAAACTACGCAAAGAAGTTAAAGTTAGTAGACCCCTCCTCTAAATTCGTGTCTGAAAATCGTCCGCGAATTGAAAAGAAATCACTTAAAGAGCGAATTCTCAGCTGTGCTCGATGGCAGCCATTTTGTTGATGTCTTCGATAATCGTTTCCATTGCCTCTTAGCTGTAAAAAAAAAATTACGGCATTCCGAAAGAGTCACTTTAGCCTCCAGAAATACCTTAACTTAATGAGATAGCGTTTACGCTACATGCTTTAATAGCCTCTCTGCTTCTTTGAACTATACGTTCCCGTGAACAAGGTATTCTCTTGTTTTGGCCGTAGCGATGCCGAAGTCCGTTTGATGAGATGCAATTCACGGACCGTCCACAGACTAACCCGCTCTTTTTACGATCTGTACAGACTGTAGACTGTACAGGTCGTCAAATCTCTCATCCTCTGACCAACAAGTACATAAATACAATTATCAAATCGGCAACGGATCGACTACTACGGTCTGTCAGTCCGTACAGATCGTATGACGATTTGAGACTGTATTCAGTGTATTGGCGCATCTGTATTTGATGTGACTGAAAACCCAACCTCGTTCCCAGGGTCTTCCCTTCCCGTTCCCTGGAGCGCTCCAGGGGCGGGAAGAAGAGAGACCCTGGGAACGAGGTTGCTGAAATCCCTTACTTATGTACAAACAAGAGGCTCCAAGCAGCCTATACTCTTGCGCATGCGTAAGAAAGTTTTATAATATATTTTAATATTTTAAACATGATAAGAAGATGTCCGACATGGAGAAGAGTTACTTCTTTCATTCAGTCATCATTCCTGCAAACCACGTTGTTTACTATTGAATGTTTTGGAAATGAAGGCTGTACCACAATGAAGCCAGTGATTCTTCTGAGTTGAAAATCGGACAACGGCAAACTGATCCTTACGGCAAGGCGATGAAGGAGTAAACAAAGAATATATATATATATTCAAACAAATTTGCCCAATATTTCGGTTTGAAAACAAACCTTCTTCAGGGGCTAACGGAAAAATGAAGATAAAACTAAAAGTTCGTTACAAATAAGAGTTTCAAATTATGAAAATAAAAACAATAGATTGTTATTGGTGTAGGAAACTAGGTGTCGTATGTCAATGAGCTTCGTCACGTCTATTTATTCCTAGATATAGAGGAGAACGTTTTCCCTTTGTGTGTCAAATGAGCCTCTCTCGCCTTTCTCACTGCGTCACGGTTGCTGCGTATGAGTTCAAGTGGGATTAGAAGAACATCTTTGATTGAATGTCCAGCTTGATTGGACATTCAATCAATGTTCCTAAAAATTAGAGATAAGAGTTAAATATTAGGTGTGCATGAAGCTTGCATTGCTAGTAAAAATGGCACAGGAATTTTTTTTATCTTTCTCTCAGTTTCTACTCCTGATAGAATGGGGCTATACCAACAAGACACCATCTTTTTAGGTGGGGGAGAGGGGTTACATAGACAGACCACCAGTCTTTTTGTTAAATGGTGGGTCCTGACCGAGTACAATAGTTTTGACCATTTCCCTAACGTGAACATTAGTTATGTAAGTGGTTTTGTAGGAGACGCTGTCGTGACACTTCAGTAACGCAGTTTTACCGGAAGTGAGAGTAGCCAGAAGTCACTAAACAGGAAATGTAAATGGCAAAGCTATGAACCGGATGAGCACAATTTAAAATATGCGTGCATAAAGTTGCATGCAAAATCCTGACACAAAAAAAATATTAATAAAAAAAAAAGAAAAAGGAAAACGGAAGGCAAATTTTAACTCATGCCGCTTCGCGCATAAGTAAATAGCACTATACTACCATGGAAACACCTCTTGAAAGAGGAAAAAAATCATGGTCTGTTCTAGCCCATTTCAATAATTTGTTCCTTTTCAATCAGTGATTGATTAATTTTTGGCCGGTGTTGTAGTATCATTTTGTAAATAAGTGAATGTATTGTAGAACGGTTTGACGACAACAAAGGTCGAAAATCTCGTGACACTGTCCTGTTAAATTAACCTAAATTGATATGAATTGATATGGTAAACAGGCCACGTACCGTAAAAGGATTAACAAAAGCTGACGTCGAGCACGGTTAGCCTATCAAGAAATTGTGGTTGTGTGTGGTTTACGTATCGAACGGTGTGGAGCTTCGCTATTACATACTATCAGTCTGATTAGCCATCGCAGTCTCAGCCGGCAAACAGAGGTCTCCTGTTTCCTTGATGTTGGTGAATTTGAATTTTCGCTGTGGCTATATGGCCGGTAACCGGTCAATTTGTTGAAAACACTAAATGGCCGGCAGTTCTATATTCTCAGTAAATTTCACAAAATCGAAAAATTCCAGCTAATCTAAACTATCATATGTCGATTTAGAAAAGTCAAGCGATCCTGAAATGCTTTATAGATCTCAAGTCTAGTGTTTGGTTTACGCTGGGCTCAGAAGACGAAACCATGTTTTGCGACACTTAGCTCGGCGACTGCCGGTCAAGGAAGGTTTTTAAAACACTAAATGGCCGGCAGTTCCATATTTTCAGTAAATTTCACAAAATCGAAAAAATCCAGCCATTCTGAACGATCATATGTCGTGATCCTGATCAAACGAGCCGGTTTTGTGGGATTTCTATATCATGGAACCATGTTTTTGCAGTCGAGCTGGAAGTGTCACAAAACATACATGGTTTCGTCTTCTGAGCCCAGCGTAAACCAAACACTAGACTTGAGATCTATAAAGCATTTCAGGATCGCTTGACTTTTCTAAATCGATATATGATAGTTTAGATTGGCCGGAATTTTTCGATTTTGTGAAATTTACTGAGAATATAGGACTGCCGGCCATTTAGTGTTTTGAAAACCTTGACCGGCAGTCGAGCTGAAAAAAGTTCTAAGGCCCAGTTCAAACGTCGAACTTCACATGTGCCGAACCTAATGCAAATTAGCAAGAACAATAGATTTTGCTCATTTGCATTAGGTTCGGCACATGTGAAGTTCGACGTTTGAACTGGGCCTTTAAGTGTCACAAAACATGGTTTCGTGATATAGAAATCCCACAAAACCGGTTCGTTTGATCAGGATCACGACATATGATAGTTCAGAATGGCTGTATTTTTTCGATTTGTCAAATTTACTGAGAATATAGGACTGCCGGTCATTTAGTGATTTGAAAACCTTGACCGGTTACCGGCCATTTTGCCACAGCGTTGAATTTTATGGCGAAAACCAAACATTTTTTCCCATATAAGGGACTCAAAAATGTGATTTCTCAATATGGGGCTCTGTACGCAATTAAACTGCTGCTATATTTATCTGTGAGAATTGATAAGAAATTCTTACTTATGTAGAGATCCAATTTGCTATATGATTTTCATATACATGTATTCACGTTCATATTGTATTCACCATCATCGGCTATATTACGAACTCGCAATTGACCAATCTATCCATGGGGCTTGATAGCTCAGTGGATAGAGCATTGTACCGGTTCAAGCCTGAATTTTTTCCAGGTTTGAGAGCACACTGCGAGGATCACAAACTTCACTCATGTTTATCCGCAGTTCAAATATATGATTTTCATATATTTACATTCAATCAGTTCTTTGTTTTTAACTAACAGCGAGAAAGGAGTCAGTACTTACCGAAACAAGTTTTCATCAGAGAAACCGTGCCCGATCCAACGTGCGGAAAATACGATACATAAGATGTGTTTTCAGACTGACAGCGATACCAGCAACCGGATCGCTTCCTATGATGAAATCCGTACTCATCTGAGGTCACCTTCGTGGTCAGTGGTTCTGGACACGCAAACCGGGAAAGAAATTTAAATGCAACAGGATTATCTTTTCAAGCGACAGAAGTTCTGTAGAATGACTAGAATAGCTTTCCCAAATAGCTCTACAGTATTTGTCTCTTCAAATCACTCGATAATATTGACATTAATTTATAAGTATATTCTTGTTTAGTGTAATCCATTGTTATGAGTAGGCTTATTTCGTTTTGTTTCGTTTCGCAAAATAGAATAGGCCTTATGAGTAAAATAAAATTGATTGATTGATTGATCTTTGGTATAATCTCTCTAGTGACAGGAGAGATTTCATGCTCACTGTCCATAGCCATTTTTATAGATTAATTTTATTTCTCTGTGCCCTCATTGCGCTAGCTCTTCTGGCTCATATTAGGGTTTCAACTTGCAAGATAAATAGCAATCGGCTTGGTATGAAGTTTATGTCATCATTGTGGAAATGTTATGATTAGTAACTTTATTCAGCTGTTTCTTAGGCCGTGATTTTAGTGTCTATGCAGGTCTCTGTGTGTGTGTTTGTGCAAGTATGTGGAAATAGCATCTGTAAATTATGTAAATTGGTTTTTTGGTTGTAACGTTATGCTACTCAATGCGAATGTGGTAATTGGAATATTGTAAAAAATCATGATAGCTTCGGAAGTGCTAAAGATAAAGTATATGTATGTGTAATATAGCCTGTATTCTTGGTTTTCACTGTCACGCCATAAAATTTTAAAATGGTCTAAAATCGAAACGAATTAGCGAAGGAAGCCAATAATTTGTAATGTTATAAAAGAGTAACAAATAAACAACTTCGCGAAGTCTCAGATCTGTGCAATATTCCGTTGTTGAATTATTCGTCGAAGCATTCGACTCAAATTTACAGAGCTTTGTATGGAAACGCCATCCCGGAGGGACACCAATATATAATGTTTTAGAATCGAAACTATTTAGTGAAAGAAGCCAATAATTTGTAATGTTATAAAAGAGTAACAAATAAACAACTTCGCTAAGTCTCAGATCTGTGCAGTATCCCGTTGTTGAATTATTCGCCGAAACACTCGACTCAAATTTACAGAGCTTTGTATGGAAACGCCATCTTGGTGCCAAGATGGCCGCCGGAAATCAATAAAAACATCTGGACTTCACTTTCGCTCTGAAAGCGATTACTTTTCTCTCGTGAACTACTATTCATTCGCATAAACTGCATTCCTAATACTTTAACTGCCCAAAGTGCCAAAAATCACGAGGAGAGGCCCTTGTTTCATAGGAAAAAGCTTTGTCACGGACGCCATGTTGGTGTCACGTAGGGTGAAAAGTCAGAAATTCAAAATGCTGTATTTTCAAAACGAAAGACGCTACCGGGTTGGATACTTGTGAAAAGATTTATTTTTAAGTCATCTTCAACCTGGTGGACATATAAATTCAGAAGGCATTACAATTTATGATTTTCGAATTTGATGACGTCACGTGAAAACCAAGAATAGGTCTCAAAGTGGCAGTATATATTAATATTATTGTATGCAAGTAAGTGAATAAAAGTTTATAAAAAAAAAAAGTCTATGCAGGTCTGTGTAGTGCAAGACTTAAGACTCAGAAAGTGTTTCTTCATCACGGATTCACGTTAAGTGTATATACCTAATTCAATAAAGGTTGCTTTGGCAATTGGTCATTGGTAATTGGGCTTTGGCATTTGGGCATACGGAACACAATGCAATGCTTTGGTTGAGTGACTGCCAAACAATAGCTTCCCAATGCCCAATTACCAATGACCAAAGCAACCTTTATTGAATTAGGTATATATTGGAATCATGACTTCTTGCAGTTATATTTGCAGTTGGTTTTAGGTCTTTTTAGAACCGATATGCTGCTTATATTTTTTAACATGTATTGGCCATGATTCGCTAAAGGATGGTTTATATCTATCCTCTCACCAGTAATCACACTGCTGATGACATGCAACTAATCCCCACTGAGAAAATTTTCTCTAACCTAGTCTCAATACGTAAGGCCAAAGAAGCTTTTTTAATTTCAAAAGGCAGAACACTTGTTCCTCACGGCCCCAACATTCGCGAAGAAATATACTAATTATCACTTTCATTGTTTTCTGTATATTTTTCATTATCAGCTATTTTTATTTCTATCTATCATTGTTATTTTTTTTAATTTTCTAGGCGTAGCCCTACGTATTTCCGTTGTTCCGTATGTCAAGGCCAGTTGGAAAACTAGGACTGGACTCTGGACTGGACTATGGAGAAGATGGACTGGACTAACTTTAATTAAATTGTATTAATATTAAATGGAGTTAATATTTTACTAATTAGTTAATTGAAATTTTTAAAAAATAAAAATTAATTTAAAAAATTACCCGAACGCTCCTCTACGATAGCGCGTAGCTCGCGCGATATAAATTTCGATCTGCGTGCAGCCTGCCGGTGAGTGAAAGATGCTTTGTTTTCAAGCTTGAAAAGTGTTGACATATTCAAACCACGGAAGAACGAGTTACAGTACCTTGTATGCGAAAAAAACAAATAAATAAAACGGTGAAAACATCCGACAGTAGTTTGTTTTACAGAACAATTCGATGTCAACATTTTTACTTTCAAATTCGTCTATAGATTGGCCATGTCCGCGCGAGGCTCGTGCGAGAAAACTTCCGGTATCTGGCGTGCGATGGATTATATAGGTTACTGACAGGTGTGTTGACAACCGTATTGGAAAGTTTAAGATTAACAATTCGATGAGACACGTACTATCTCTCGAGTGCGATTGCCACGTTATTTTTAGCCACGTTTCTGTCAACTCCCATATAAAAATGAAGGGGGTACTCGTCGTACCTCCTTAGGGGTCAAAATTTGGAGATTGGTACCGTTTAGGGTACTCAAATCTAAAATGACCACCGTTAGAATTATCGCGGTACCTTTTAGGGTATGAGCAGAAAAAATATGACAGAATATGACGTGTGTTTTTAGAATTGGTACCTCTTAGTGGTAAAAATTATTTTGAGCCACGCCCATCAGAAGAGATTCCCCCGTCATTTTTATATGGGAGTCCCCCCCCCCCCTCCGGGTCTTGAACTTCTTATTATTAAGCAAGACTAGCGTTTCGGTTCTGAAGGTGAAGCTCAACAGTTGCTCCTATGATGTAAGCTAAAGTGAAGGGCTCGCGGAATGAGAGATCATTCATGAAATCATTCCGTTGTAAAATGCATGTTTATGTACTCGATCTTGGGCAGGATCGAATGTTCTATCTTGTTTTTCTCATTGATTCGTTAGGTTACACTCAATTGAAAGCTTACAAAATGGAGAAACACATTAAATTATAATTTCGTCGACAAAGTAAAAATTAGACACCATACGGCACTTAAGCGCCGGTAATTCGCATTTATAAACATCGGCCATATATGTCATCAACGAAGAACAAACAACACGACTCGGAGCCATGGCTTTGTTCGATTTTCACAGTTTTGGACCCAGTGTTCTTGTTAATTCCAAGAACACTATATTACGGAGTTTAAAGTAGCTTTTATTGAGTATACGGCGACTATATATGTGACCCCAAAAAATGGTTCGCTTCACAAAGTCACAAAGCTCACAAAGTCCACAAAGGACGATGAAATATAGCGGGGAGCGTGAGGGTGATCTACCAGGTACGGTAGGGCCGTGTGAAAACTAAGATAATTTTAAAACTTACCGTGTTAATTTATAATAACTCCTCGGCCGTCAAAGCCCGTTCTGATATACTGAGTTAACTACATACCTGCTTAAACGAGGTTATAACCGCAACTCGGCCTTACCAGACAAATACGACGCGCTGCTGACATCCCCAGGAGACTCACTTTACAAACCAAAAACAAACCCAAACGTATACCTTTTGTTATGACTTTCAATCCTTCACTTCCTCGCATCTCTAACATAATCAAAAAACATTATAATTTACTACTCTCTTCTGAACTTTGTACTAAAGGAGGGGGGGCGTTGGGATTTTCGGTTTTTCGGTTTTGGCCATTTTTTTGTTCCTTTTTTTTTGGTTTTTGCACCCATTTCCTTCGGTTTTTCGGTTTTAATGTCTGTTCCGGTTTGCGGTTTTACTCTTTTTTAGCATTCGGTTTTCGGCTTTCGGCAGAAATACAAGCGGTTTTTCGGATTTAGTATCCGAGATGGTTTTCGGTTTTTCCTATTTGGTTAACGCTTTCTCTTCGCCAATTTGCGCCTTCTGCTACCCAGACGTAATTAAGAGGAATGGAGGAATGAGTGACAAAATAACTTCTGTGTGGTCCCGTGTGCGCACCTCAGGGTGGTCGCATGTTTGGAAAACGCCTGGGACTTTGACCCTTGCACTAACGAAAACTTAGAGTCCTTTGAATGGTCAGGTTTCTATGTCAGATATGGCTGTCAACGTGCCTGTGACGGAGGAAGTGATTGTGGACTGTGTCGCGTTTTTTTTTATGAAGAGGGGAAAGGCGCAGAGAATTTTAGAAAGAAAAATAAGTTTAGGTGTAAGGTGAAGAGGGAAGGGAAATGCGTGCTGAAGCAAAAGAACTGTGTTTGGTAAGTAAAGCGTATTAGATCACGATTAATTATAAGTTTACATTACGATAAAAATTAAATCGACCATGAGAAATCCTTGTTGATCATTAGTGACCCTATGGTTTAGGACAATAGAGGCATGTAGGAAGACGTAATACACGGAGATTAAATCTAAACGACCTAAACTTAAAACTGGCAGGATGGCCCATTGATAACCGACTAAAATGACTTTGAATAAGCTTTGAGAGCAACGAAAAGCACAAAATGAAAAGCATTTCAATGCAAGTTAATTTTATTGAGAACGGACAGAATGCATTTGAATGTCTACCCTATAAAACAAGTTTCCTGGCCAAACAAACTTTCCTTTTGTAATTCAAAACCGGCCTTTCCATGACCTCGTGGATCTTTTAACACATTTCGTACCAGTCACGTTTGTCCAGTATTCTTTCACAACGGTGTGTCTTGAAAATGTGCCCTTGATGATACCTCTACCCGTGGTAAACCTTTCTTCAAATGACTTTGACATCTTACGCAACTGGGCCTCAGCCGCGCAAAGACCTGTCATGCAGACATCCAATTCGCCCGTACCCAGACCTCCGCCGTTTCAGAGCACGCCAACAACACCGGACACCACGCGCTTTGGAATATAGTAAAGTTTATTGATCGTGATCCTCATTGGTACACACGCAGGGTCAAAGAGGCGATCCACATAAGACTTAACCCTAACAACATCAACAGAGACAGTGGAATAGAAATTCCAGAAGCATGGATGCCCACGATCAAGAAACACAACAACAGGAGAGCCGTACGACTTACGGACCGCCGAGGGAACAATTCGCCGAAACAACGAGGATCAAAATGCGCCAGTCACAGCTGTTGAAAACCAACCAGTCACAGCAGAACATCGTGCTTCATAAGGAGACGCGTAACCAGTCGACCCCATCGCCTGAAGAAGACTAGCAGTATGCAGTCGAAACGTCGCGATCAACATCAGAAGTGACTACATCGTGAGACAAACGAAAAATACTTCTTTACTAGTGTGTTCACCACGATGAACAACAACAACCCTTTTTACGATATAAATAAAATAGGTCCCATGCAGCTGCCTTGTGGGACACCGCAGTTTAAATGGAAGTCATCAGATGTCCGATCGTTAATGAGAACACGTTGTTTTCGGTCAGATAGATAAGACGCAAACCATTTATGGGCAGAGCCAATGATTCTAAAATCTTTTTCAAGAACGTTAAGGAGAATCTGATGGTCGATTGTATCGAATGCAGCGCTCAGATCCAGTAACACAAAAAGCGTAATTTCCTGATGATCCATTGACATAAGAATATCACTTTGAACCTTAAGCAAAGCAGTTTCAATTGAGTGAAATCTTCGGAACCCTGATTGTAGAGGAGGCAGAGGAGCATTGCATTCACAGTGCTTAAACAATTGAAAGAACTGCTTTTTCGACGATCTTGGAGACAAAAGGTAGATTGCTTACGGGACGGAAATTCTCATAGGTTAACTCAAGGCCGGATTTCTTTAGCAGAGGTTGCACAAGCGCAGTTTTCCAGTCATCGAGAACGTAGGCGTGGCGAATAGACAAATTAACCATGTGAGTAATGGAGGGCGCAAGGACGTCAAGACAAGACTTTTTTTTATTTTATATGTTTTTATTATTATTAAACAAGAAACAGTAGTGTTACATTACAGAAAAAAAAGAAGTCACAAATACATTACAAAACATGACATTACGTGCAGCACTAAGCTTACTTCCATATATTTCACAATATTTCTATATTCTTACTGTAATTTTAATATTATAATTACTTATTACAGCATTTACTTTAAAACTTTAAACTAAATTTAGCCTGGAAGGAAAGCAAAACAAAGAAAAGAAGGAAAGAAAGAAGAAGAAGAAGAAGAAGAAGAAGTCGAAGAAGAAGTTATATGCATTTTTTCTTTTCTTAGGGGACTGGCATCAAATTCACAGGGGACTACAAGAAAGACTTAAAAGGCTCCAATTTCTTCCGGTTAATAATGTCGGCTTTGTTTTCAATTTCATTGATATGTTTCATATAGTGTAAAAAATCATCAAGTTTTGGTGGACATTCTTTCATTTTACACAGCCAAATGTAGTATTTAGCAAGCAGGCAGCAAAAGTTTATTTGAAAGTTGTAAGACAAGACTTAACAAGCCATGTAGGGATCGGATCCAGGGCGCATGGGGGGAACACGAGGGGAACATATCACATATCCCCTCGCTCCTGGTCAATACTCCCTTACTTAGTATTCTGCTCTATTTTGATTCCTGGATAGACTTACGCCTTACACAGTTGCTTTTAATTCGAAAATATCTGATCAAATCATTCACTGTAGCTGTGCAATACATATCTGGATATTTAGCTTTATATATTTAGCTCATTCAGCTTTCATTCGCCGTGCTTAAGCTTATGGTGCTATCAGGGGATTAGAACCGGCATTCGTGGCAGTAGACTAACTATAATTATAACTAAGTTTGCAGACTAGGAAAATTTTCAAAAATCGTGTACACAGCACAAGACCGAATATTAAAATTTCAATCACAGCGTCACACTAACTGAATCCCTCCATGTAAATACATAACATCGAAATACGTTTGTTAACTGAACAATGATATTGCTATACCATACTTTCATCCAAGCACTGACTGTACTGAAAGGTACGTTGTTGAAAAAACCACAGCGTTTACACTTGCATGCACGCTTGCGTCGCGCCAGTTCGTAGCCAGTTTCTTGTGCTTTTGCTTGCTCACGGCTTTGCGTTGCGTGTAAACAAGCCTTAAGGTCACGGGGCATACCTGACCATGAATAAATTCATAAGGCAAAATTTTATCAGGGGTGTCACTTTGAAAAACATTATATCATGAACGTTTGAAAGCCGATTTCGCTAAAATTTAACAAAGATATTGGCGAATAATGGAAGTGCATAAGGATTGTTTTTTATTGAAGGAATCGTCCTTTGCTCTGCAAGCCACTATTGTTGTGGTTTTGTGTCCAAGTTTGCTCCTCGAGAAGAACACAACTTGAGCATAGTTAATAGAAAAAACTGGTTATGAAACTCAGTCAGACCAGTCAGTCCTTTGTTTTGTTTTTGTTCTCTATTTCTTTTGTTCGTTTGCCTTGACCGTGCACAAAACACAAAAGGTATTGAAATGCATATGAGCAACTGACCAGTAGAAACATTTGGGCTCACACGTTAAACAAAACAATGTGCACGGTCACAGTTCGTTCAACATAAAACAAAGCAGCTTTGTACATTCTTTTCAAAATTTGTTGAGCTTCATAACCAGTTTGTTCTATTAACTATCTAGGGAAAGTTGATTTCATCACTCACTGATCCGTCAAAACGTCTATTGTGTCATATCTGACTCGGACTTTTTTATTTCATCTTTAATTAAAAGTTAAAATTAGCTTTAAAAGGAATAAAACTGTCCATGTTGGAATTTGAAGTCTCATATCTTCCCTTTGAAAAAAAATTTATAATCTACAATAGACCTAGGCCGTGTTCTATTGGGATCAACCATTTTCGATTGGTTGGGTTGGTTGGATTTGTTTCGTGTTCTATTGGGAAAAAACCGTTTTCGGTTGGTTTGGTTGATCAACCATTTCAACCAGCTCTGAACCTGGTTGAAATGGTTGAAACCGAAAATGGTTGAAAAGTGTTCTATTGGGACACCTCAACCAAATCAACCAAAACCGGTTTAGGTTGAAACGGTTGATCCCAATAGAACACGACCCTAGTTTACCTCCCTGCAGTGTCAACTCATGAAATTCTCTATCTGCGCTGAATTCTTGGACACAAAATTGCTTGTTTTTACGCTTCCGAAGGCTTCCCGAGCAAACACGAATGCAAAAAATATATATATATTTATGGTAATTTTGCTAATTTTAATCCACGGGCTATTGTCAACACTTCAAGCGGAAAGAACAATGCGTTGAAAAATAGTATATTTTACCAGACAACGCTTTGCACGTGCAATTATTGATGCAGAAACATCACAGAGCCTGTTCGTGAACCGGTTTCGCGCATTTTCGGTATCAGCCGTCGCACTTCGTGCATACTCTTTTCATAAATGCATACTGATGAGCGGAACCTGTCCCCCGCGACCTGACAGAGTATGCACGAAGTGCGACGGCTGATACCGAAAATGCGCGAAATATTCACGAACAGGCTCTGTAATGTTTCTGCATCAATAATTGAACGTGCAAAGCGCTGTCTGGTAAAATGCATTTAATCTATTTTTCAACCCATTGTTCTTTCTGCATGATATGAAGTGTTCACAAAAGCCTGTGGATTAAAATTAGCATAATTACCATAACTATATTTTTTTGCATTCGTGTTTGCTCGGGAAGCCTTCGGAAGCGTAAAAACAAGCAATTTTGTGTCCAAGAATTCAGCGCGGATAGAGAATTTCATGAGTTGACACTGCAGGGAGGTAAACTAGGTGTATTGTAGATTGTCATATCTGACTCCAAATTTTTAAATAGGCTTTCAAAGGGAAGATATGAGGCTTCAAATTATAATATGGACAATTTTACTCCTTTATAAAAAGCTAATAACTTTTAATTAAAGTTGAAATCAAAAAATTGGAGTCAGATATGACACAAAAGATATTTTGAAGGATCAGTGAGTGGTGAAATCAACTTGCTTTGTGTTCTTCTCGAGGAGCAAACTTGGACACAAAACTACGTTTAAAAAAATAACTTTAGTGGCTTACAGCATTGCCGCAAAGCGCGATCTTTTCAATAAAAAAAAACAATCCTTATGCACTTCCATTATTCGCCAATATCTCTGTTAAAGTTTAGCGAAATCGGCTTTCAAACGTTCACGATATAACGTTTTTCAAAGTGACACCCCTGCTAAAATTTTGCCTTATGAATTTATTCATGATCAGGTATCATGTTTCTTAAAACGCGCATTCCTGATTTAAATAGCTATGCGACATGTTTTCCGATAATTAAAAAATTGTATTCTACACAGTTTCTCTTTATTCCTGTTTTGGACGCTAACGCGCAAACTCTTTAATGATGGCGCTGTACGAGCCGATGAACTCACCAACACGCTCTTTGCTATCTGAAATGAATGCTTCAATGAATCTAATTCCTTCTCAAGCAAGTTATAGCCTGCATGACAAGCATTTCGCGCGAAGCGCGACACGAGCGCGAAGCGCGAGACGAGGGAAGGAAAAAAATAATTTTCCTTATTATTCGTTTGAAACGCCTAGTCATGCCTTAACTTGCCTGAGTTCGATCTATTCCGATTGCCATTTCACTTTCTCCAAACTATGACACTTTTTTGGACAGTACTGCATGATTAGTTGAATGAAATAATTGTTCATGACAGGCTTTGCTATAGATTTTAAGGCATAATTTAAAGCGAAATGATAGATTTAAATCGCCAAAAATAGACTTTAAAAGTATTTATAATAAAACTCGTGCGCCTTATGCAGATTATCCATGTAGAACTCTATAATTTGCAAGAAATCCTGTTGTTGCTTTCCTTCGTATTTGCTTTTGTTCGATATATTTCTTGAAATGGTACAAGTTGATGGAGAACGAGTGGTCTTTCTTTCAGATTGTGGAAAGGCATGACTACCTAAAACTTTTAATGCCGCTACAGGCACATCACGGGTAGACGGTATAGCGCAAACATGCTATAATCGATTAGCAGGTTCTTTTGATCCCTTTCGGGTAATATCTAAATACTCTTCACTGTAGCTCCTCAATAGACCATTTTACAGTTGTCTTCTTAGTGTCCTGGCCTTTGAGTGGAAGCGAGGTTAAAGTTGACCTTGTTATGATACAGACCTTGGAGCTTTTTAGATGTAAATTTACCTAGTTAGCATGAGAACAGCATTATTAACATATGAAAGGCAGAAAGGTTTGTATCAAAGCAAGGTCACCTCCAGCCTCACTTCCACTCAAAGGCAAGGTCACCAAGCACACAACTGTAAAATGGACTATTTCGCATACCTTTCGAGTAGCACAACTTACCTTTGAATAACTGGTGTTGTAGCTGTCTTTACGACTTCAGTCTGAGCTGTTAGTAAACCGCACCTAAACTATATACCACTCGAACACGAACGTAGTATGTCAGCAGGGATGTCAGGGATCAGAGATGCCATCAGGGGTGTCACTACCTAGCTTTTCTGAACCTCTGTTTTTATTGGTCCATCATATTGAACACCTCTTTTTCCAGTTTATCCGGTAAGTTCTACTCGTGCCAAAAATAAATTGGATACTCTTGAACCGCCGTCAGTATACAATTAAACTGTAGTTAATATCGTTGGTTGGTTTCTCGGGTTCATTGATTTTCTAAGAAATCTCCGTTACGGGTCATAGTGTTCGGGAGAATAAAAACAGTGAGAAAGAAAGTATTGTATGCTTCCAAACAACGGGGAACCAACGTTAATATGTGATTATCTTTCGGCATAAGGGTAGTTGTGTAGAATGGACTTTGTTCTGCATTTATTTATATAGCTTTTCTAACATATTCCAAGATGAGATCGTGATTCCCGTTAGCGGACATTCCCGTAAGCGGCCGTGGACACTTTTAGGGGTTACGATTTAGGCGTTTCAGACAATCATTGGGGCCGTTTTTTGTTACTATCTGGATGAAATTTACTGTTACAGTGATTTTTTTACTGTTGCGTTAACTGTTTTAAGTTAGAGAGCCCAGACATTAAGTGCTAAGTGTTATCGAGGTGACCCCACTCAGACCCTTTTATATTGAAGGTTGGTGTTTGAGTGTGTCACTTACTTTTTTATTGTTTTTACCATGTTTTTTGCCTTTATTTCGAACGTTCCACGGAGTTGTTTCTTCCACTGTTGTGGTGTTTTGCACGATAAATAAATAAGTCGCCATTTATTTGCCTTTTTTTATTTGTAAGGTGTTTTGAAGATTAGGTCAAAGCTCAGATTAAGCGAGCGTATTCGTCAAGTATCACTGTACAATAAATATTGGATATTGCTTTTTTCAGTACAGCGAACACGTATGCATAAACCGGCGCAAAAAATTTTACAGAATCGCATAAACACTTAACATGCGGCATGTATATTGTTACTAGACAAATGACTTGCAACATAATTTCTTAAAAATATGTAAATGCCGCTATTTCACACTGAGTATGTTCTTCTTACTGCGTTCAAAACAATGCGTTCACGCTTAGCGCGATACAAATCCGCCACAATTATTTCAATTATGCGACGTTCAGCGTCGTTTCGTTCCAGGTAAGACTGCCATCCCACAATGCATTGCATTTCGAAGTAGGATGACGTCATCAGTACAGTTTGGCAGCGACGCCATTGCATAATGGCGCTGAGAGCGAATCCGTCCTACGAGACCTTTACACATGGTAGCAACTGACGAGGTTCGCCAAAGAACCGAAACTCGAGGCTTGCTTAAGGACATGAAATTGTGTTCATTCCTTGCTTAAGGAAAGAATGTAAGAATTTACTAGAATCCGTGAGATTTACAAAACAGCAACCATGCTGCAGATTATTGTTGGATGCCAAATCAAACGCTGTTACAAAACAACGGAGCTTTATCCTAGCTCCACTGAGACACACTACTCAACTACAGAAATAACTAAGGAGCTAAAAATTATTGCAAGAATTCATGATTTCATTGCAGTGGAATTGTAGACTACGGCTTTTTGAGACTCGGATCTAAGACGCCATGATGCCGGAAACACTTTCTCACAAGTCTTGCACACCGCAGACTTTAGACATTAAATCACCGTCTGAGAAATTTTACGATCCTAGCACTTTCAAAGCGATAACAAACTTTAGCCGCTAAGTATTTATCTTGCAACAAAAGTGAGTCAAAGAAACCGCAATGTATACTAACAGAGCTAGCACCGAACAACGGCATAAATAAATAAAATAATTCTAACGGCTCTGGACAGCATGAAATCCTCCCATCAATTTGAGAGATAATTCGCCGAGATCAAAAAGTCCATATCATCAAAGAGAACAAATTCATAACTGCGATCTAAAGAAGCAATTCTCTCTGAAGTCTTACTGGAAAAGCACTAAACTTCAGGCTTTTAAAATACATTTTTGCGACGAGTGCGAGTCGTACGTGTGCTGTCAATTTTTGTACTTCTCGTGTCTCATATTGCAAGTAGCCAAATCTAAGCGCTTTTTACAATACATTTTCAGGACGATATCGTGGAGCATTTTGGAGCATTTTAGAACCGTTCAAAGGAATAACAATACAATGCGATGAATATCAATGAAAATGCTAGTTAGTCCTTCTTATTAACGAATACCAACGATTTATTTCAACAAGGTCATTGACCAGTGGCACGAGATCAAAATACCTCACATTGTTAACCTAAATAATTTACATCAAAAGCCGGCCAACTGTTCCAAGAAAGAAAACAAGTAAAACGTTAACAAGTTCGAAAGTACACAAAACTGGTATCTAACCTCTACTTCGTCTAACGGAACAGTAAGAAACCGGCACCTCACTCCACTGTATTTCTTAGAAAATTCCGCGCCATCTTTGAGAGCGTGACAGAAATGCGATTGCGTGGTATTGTGGGACGGCAGTCGTCCCTCCTCTGGTTTCGTTCCTAAAATCGAGCCTCTGGCTTCTTGGGGCGGCGGTTCGACTTGTCAAGTCGGATAATGCGACAGTGGTTCGGCGTTTCAGCAAACGCCCGTTCTAAACACGCGCTGAACTCAATTAATAAATCATGCAAATTACAAAATAATTGATTCAAATGTGATAGACTGCGCAAACATCACAAAAATACCGACTCCCCCACCTGCCAAACGCTATCCCCCCCGCCTGACGAGCATGCGCTGCACAAAGACAATTTCACGACCGGGAATGGCGAGCTATCGAAAGTCATTGAGTCATTGGTGACATCGCACAGCGTCGGATGGAAATGTTTTTCGTGTTTCACGAACACTAAATATAAATGCTTGAGATGCGAATTCCCTATTTGCAATAAATGTTCAATGTTTGAAGAAAACGAGGACGTTGAGGGATGGACAGCCGGTAAAGGCGTTGCATACTGCGAGGCTTATGTCTGTGTTATGACAGAGACCTAAAGAGACCCGCGCCGGGTCTACCGTTGTCTGAAGAGCAGAGTATCGGCAACTGCAGGTCCAATGAAGAAACCAGGTAAAAATATTCTACCACGATATTATAAGCATATTTATTTCCATTTTGGTTGTTTTTCGCGTTTGACACAATGTACGTAATGAACGTGCACACGCGCTCAAATAGACAGATGTACGGAGGAATTCAGTGTATTTGATATTATGGTTGCCTATTGGAAGAAACAAAGGAAGTGGTTTTAATTGTAGCTATTTTATCTTTTGATATCAAACAAATTAAACAAAGGAAGTTCTAAACAACGATATCAGAATATCTATAGCAAACCTTTATTGTATGTTTCAGGTCTTAAGAAACAGAAAGGGATGGTGCAGACAATGATGAAATAGAGTCACTAGAAGAAGACGAAGAAGAACCGCCCAAAATGAAAAAGAAAAAGAATAAGACGGCGAAGCGTGGGCCCAGGGGTTTATGGAAACAAGATCTTGTTGACGATCTGGTTGATATAGTTATTACTCATGATTACTACTAAAGAAAGCTGATTTTTGTAAACACCAAAAATCAGCAAAACGGAAAGGTACGTCTATACGAAAAAGTGCAAAACGAATTGAAGAGCAGGGCAGAGAGCAAGGGGAGTAGCGTCCCTTTCACTGTAGCCAAGGTGCGCACGAAATTTAAGAAATGCATAAGCGAATGCAAAAAAGCTGCATTGACGATCAAGACTGCAACCGGGGTAAAATGCTTCCAAGACGATAAAGATTACCGAGTTTGGTTTGATCGCCTATTCGAATTGGTGAAGACTCGTGATTCATGCCGTCCTGATTTAGCAACGGAGCCTTCCAACACCATGCCCGTGACCGATTGGTACGATGACGTCGTCGATGAGAATCAAGATCTAGATAAAGATCGTCCAAGTACACAGCTATTTGTCACAGTGAAGACCGCACATAAAAAAAAGAAAACAAAAAGGCGATAACACAGAAATCCTGACCGAAGCTGTTAATCTGCTAAAAACGGCAATAGAGAACGACGCAAGCAAAGACATGCCAGCTTTCTTCAAAGAAGGTCAAGAAGACATGGGTCACAGCAGCCATCCTTCTATCCCAGAGCGCCGCCGTACAATCCCTATATGCCCCTCGCCGCCCCGCCCCTCCCAACTGGTGTTATGCCAGGATATCCCAGAATATATGGTGAACAGCCCACAGGAAGACCACTGCCAGCCACAAGCACCGCCACAATTACGAGTGACATATTGCATAACATCATGCCTGAAAATGTAAGCAGTTCTGATGAGCGGCCCGTTTATCGTGGTACTCAATCCGGTACATATCAGGCCCCGTCCACACGTATCCGGATATTTTTGAATCCGCAACTTTTTTGTTACGGATTAGAAAATATTCGCGTCCACAAGTAGCGTATTCGAATCGTATTTGCCCGAATTCGCCGGATACGTGTGGACGGAAGGCCAATCCGCAACAAAAAAGTTGCGGATTCAAAAATATCCGTATACGTGTGGACGGGGCCTCAGTTAACTATCAACTGACGTTGAGACAATACAGCCCAAGAACTATCGTTTTGATAATTTTTTTTTTATTTTTATTATTAATACAATAATAAGAAATCGATCAGTAGAAGGAGACAGTCAGAGTAGTCCTAAAAAATACTTCTGAGAATGCCCTTTTACTCCCCCTATAATATGTAATAACGTTACGTATACTGTTTGTAAAAACACGATTTTCTCTCATGCATACAACAGTAGCCGCGCGCTGTTATAGAGAAACATAGGCGTTCGCAGTAGTTTCACTACCAAGATTTATTACACGACTACGACAGTCAGAGGGCCAATAACTAAAACCAACCAATCAGAATGCTCGATTACCGGCCGTGCAATATTGGACCGGGCATTGTCCCGAATGATCTCGCGCAATCCTCCCGCCGGCAGGAGTCGTGTAATAAATCTCTTATTGACCAAGCTTATTCGGGACCGTACTAAGAGAATATCGGCCGTGGGTCTTTTTTGTACGGACCTCGCTGCGCTCGATCCGTACTGTCAAGACCTCGGGCCGATATTCTCGCAGTACGGCCCTCGCGCTTGGTCAATAACATGTATTAACTATATATACAATTACGCGATTATTCATTTTTTTTGTTCTAAGAAAATCACAAATAAACAAGTTCTGATTTACATGTGGTGATTCAAATGATTACGTTCGGTGTTTGCTTTTGGCAACTGAAGTCAGCAACTCAGGAGACACCACCACCTTGTCTTTCTAACCAGAGTTTCTCAATATGAGGCGGGCCCTAGTATCCGTATCGGGAATCTTGTCACAAGCTCTCATTTGAAGAAGTTCTCTTATCTGAGCTCTGTCACGCCTATTTTCGGTTTTGGGGTCGATTGCCACATCCATTTTCCTCGTCATCGTATCCCCTTTTTCAAGGCAAATATTATGTGAAACAACACAAGCAAGGGCTGCCGTCTTCGTATTCTCCTGACTGCACTCACATCTCCTAAGCAGACCCGCCACCTTCCCTTAGGTTGAGCACCCTCCGTCACCATTCTGGCTCGGCTCAACCGGTAGTTGTAATATCTTTGTTGTAGTCGTGCATGGCTTCATCAACCACGGTTGCAAAGGAAATGCTGCATCGCCAAGTATCAAGCTAGGTACAAGAAGCCCACCCACATTATCCTTTCCAATTTTGGGGAGATATTCCTGGTTCTTGATTTGATTCCACAGATCAGTGGACTGAAAAATGATTGAGTCATGCGAATTGCCGAGATAACCGCAGCTACCCCAAACAAATCTATACTTGGAATCAACCATAGCCATTAACACCACGGAAAAGAAATTTTTAAAGTTATTTACATGACACCAGTCCACCAGGGGAGGCACTTAATTGGTATATGACACCCATCGACTGCTGACCAACAGCACGGGAATTGCCACGCCTCCTCCATATCTAGGCATATCCATATCCATATCTGTGCATTCTCGTCTCCAGAGCCCTCGTTTCGTTTGGTTGAGCTCTGGAGATGAGAATGTGTGAGTGGAATGGCGTTCGAAAGGACTGGATAAGACTTTATGGTGGTTCGATACAGTTTTCTGGAGACCATTTATACCAACATTTTTCAATCGGCTGTTAAGCGGTCTTCTCCAAATCAGATCAACGTGAAATTTTAGCCACTATAACTGGTTTTGAATTGAAGTTTGGCAAGATATGTTTTCTGGTAAAATCGATATTACCATGACGACGATAAACAAGAAACTTAGAAATCAGTAAAAGAGAAATATAGCGCGTTTAAGATTTCGCATAGAAAATCCCACATAGACATCTTACTGCATATATATTTTGCAAGAATAAAAAAATTCTGTATGTTTGAATTCAATTAAATCGCAATAACATTTCAAACCTTACTATTTGTGTACTGGTATTAAATTGATCGAGAGATTAACACTGGTTTTGTGAAATTACTTAATGATAATGTTAAAAAGTAGCTTGAATGTTATGTTTGTAAACCTTCAAAGTTTTGTTTACTTTCTCTTTTGCGATCTTGAGAACTACCATTTTTCCTAACATCACTTCACGTGCAATTTTTGGGTATTTTTCGATTTTAATCGCTTTTGCAAAAATCTGAGAAACGGCTCGATGGATTTTTTTAAACGTTAACCACGCATGCTTACCGATGTGCAAAATACTATCGGAAAGTTTCATTGACATTGATTCACTGGAACGCCTTTAAATTTATAGATGAAGACGACGTACGAACCGGCCAAAACGTTTGCGTTACAAATTTACTTTTTTAAGTTATGCTCAGTGATGATTTTACTTTCGATTTTATCCTACTGACGTAAATTCGACAATAAAAAATGGGGTTCACCGAGTCATTTTTTAGTTATTAATACTTAAAACTAAAATTATGGGTGTTTTCAGCCCTTTATACTGTTGCTATAGTAACATATTGTGTCAAAAAAATGATAACGTGTTCACCAATTTATCATTTTAGTGAGCAGCGGTGTCTGTCATCAGCTGTCGGAACTGATGCACATAAACTAATAATTACATACACAAACAAACAAAACATCAAAAACAATAGGAAAAAGAATAAAAAACTTAGCAAAAAGAAGGGAACAGGAAAAGCAAGAACAATCTTGAGCCTAGCTGATGGGCTTTTGGAACAACAACAACATCAACGTTTTTGTTTTTAAGAAACAGTTACATTTTAGCTGCCCGCTTTTAGCAAAGGCTATTCTAGGCGGGCAAATTAACAAACAAGCCGATATAAAAAACCGAAGTAGGTATAAATTTCCCATGAAAGAGTCATTATTTGAGGATTTACTTCATATTTATTACCCGTAGGTATTTGTACAGATAATTAGGAAGAACAACAAAATAAAACCAAACCAACAAAAAGACGTCTTATATGCTGAATATTGTATTGATTTCCCAACTGTATACTATTTGAGGAATCTCTAAATTTAACATTGTTACACGATATATCATTCATGCTGAACTATGCACATTGGACATTCAGTGGCCAATCACACGCATCCAATAGTTGATTGAACAGTAGACCCTCTGGACAGCTGAACAGCGAG
Organism: Cladopsammia gracilis; assembly: GCA_022457155.1. NCBI lineage: Eukaryota > Metazoa > Cnidaria > Anthozoa > Scleractinia > Dendrophylliidae > Cladopsammia > Cladopsammia gracilis. Next base: position 727,576 of record JAJGOT010000237.1, on the reverse strand, counting down.
GAGATGCCTCCAGTGCACCTGTAATATTTGGAGCAGTCCGTTGGATAAGGGTAATTACCGTCTGACTTGCCCTCACAACTAAACGGAGCTGACAAAAAAAAATAGACATAAAAATAACATGCATGACAAACATTTTTTAAAAAGGATTTAAACATGAGCAGATTGCGGAGAAAAGCAATTAGTAATGGTAATCATACGGTTTCGAGTACAATTTATAATTTACAATTAATTTTTTCAAAAAGCTCAAATTGAAATTGCACGAGGCGCTTATTAACATTTTTACATGAACAATTTTTACAGAGAGGAAGTGACGATCTTACTGCGGACATGACGTGAGCATTTGACGCTGCCGTAATTGCGAGATCATTAATTTTGCGCTCGCTCGTTTTCTCTAGATCGAGCGGTTTGACCAGCTTTGCCAAAGTGAACCTTACTCAGCTTGAACTTCGACACAAGCCAACATTTTTCGCGCCTTTTTTATGTTTTTTTTTTTGCACTGGTATTGCACTTGAACTGCACTGCTCTTAGTCAATCAGAAATGAGTAATTTTTTTCATCTATATTATTAATGCTGTAAGTCATTAATATATATCGATAGGCTGAGCCTAACAGCGGAGCTCTCTGAACAGAAAGCCGATGATAAGCTTAACTAAGGTGAAAGGTCGGAAGCTTGACGAGACAGTCTGCACAGCACATTTAGACCGTACAAAAGTTCACAAAAACAAAAGCCTCGCTTTGTTTTCAAAATTGCTAAGATCCTGGATGTTGCGTGACGTCATACGCGCATGTTTTGCGACGCCGTACGCGCCCGCGAGCTAGTCCTGCCCAACGGATGGACGGACACAAGCACGGACGCGCCCGTGAAACATTCCGCTAATCATGACCATAAAAAATGACGGGCATAGGTTCTATGAGTATGGAGCTCCGCGAGAAGGCCCTCAAGAGCTCCGCTATCAAGCGACAAACCTTGGCACTGAAAATTTCAACCATTCAAATCGGGTTACTGATGAACTTGACCATAAATGTAACCTTCTTCAGCCCAAATTAGTGATTGCAAATAATGCATGTGCCAATTCCAGCAGTGTCCCCCCCCCGCCCCACACACACACACACACACACACACACACACACACACACACACACACACACACACACACACACACACACACACACACACACACACACACACACACACACACACACGGGCATTAGTCGGGATTTGCTCACATTCGAACGAATCCCGGGGTCGGCATTTATTGTACCCCAAGGCATTTGAAATCCTAATATTTTCGACCTTAAAGAATCCTGGCTCCATTTCTTGTTGAGAACTTGGTCTGATCGGTCATTAGAGGAAAACTGAGGGAAAACATTTCTATTCTCTGTTAACTTATTTCGCCATCAAATAACTTTTGGATATAAGTAGATTCGAAGAATTTTCCTTCTTTATTTACTATACCTCGGGGCAGTTATACAGCTTCACCGCCATGGGGCAATTGCCAATTTCAGTCACAAGATACTACAATGTCGGTGGTTGTCCGGGGCGTGGGGAGCATGAACACTGCTGAAATTGACTGATGCATAAAGCCACGTGAATCTAGTGACCTTGTAAAGATTACCTTGTCCCCCATGGTCAGGGCCCGCCGTTTCCACTGTGGTCTTCATTATTGTTGTGCCCTTTAGAAGCTCAAACACGTATTCCGAGTAACGTTTTCGTGCGATGATGTTGTTTTGATCCCAAGACACATCCCATAGCATTATTCCACCAAGCCCAGGTTTGGTTTGCAATTTCTGTGGCCGAAGAAACATAGTACATGTAATTTCTAAACCAGTTAGTTATTCAATTCATTATACCAGTCACAAACAAAAAGATCACAGAAGCGAAATGCCGCCTTATCCAGTGCAACCCCACAACCAATCAACTCTTCTCCCTACCAAATTAACTGCTCCTCCAAATCCGACCCCTCCTTGACCTTCACCTCGACCATCGTTTCATCCTATGCCTTGGCAACCTTCCTTTTCCGATTCCTTTTCCTTCCAGTCTGAAGAATTGACTGGTCCTACCGCAAGCACCTTGCTAACCATGGACTCGTATTTGACAATAGTTATTAGTACTCCCTTGTACTGCATATGACCACTGCATCGCACAAAAATAATGCTCAATAGCTCCAATTTGAATGGGGGGTAATCAATAAAGATTCAGCCGGGAGTCTAAGCGGAAATCGAGGTTTTTTTATGTCTGTTGCCAGATAAATAAAAAATTCCACTATGCGATTTCGGAAAACTGTGCGTGAAACACATTTATCAGAAATACAATCAGCGGATGCTTGTGTCCATTCAAAAGAAGTACAGGTCACGTAAGCGTGCAGCTTTAAGTTGCAAAATTTTACACAATATTGCGGCATCGTATGTCTCGAGTCTTTATTCCTGTAATAGACCATTTGAATGCAATGGCCACACGACACATCTCCGAGGTATGACCAGCACCTTACATGCGCACAGCCGGACAGTGGCGATCATGGACAGCTGTTTCGTCCTGGTAAGGACTTATCAGCGTGGCAGCGCAGCAAAGCGTTTACTGCCAAGGCGTGTGCAACCACCCCTTACCTCCACACTATCTACCTCCACACTATCTATATGCACTGCCCTTCTCGGTCGCCGAGGGCTCTGTGGTCGAGAATGGGCAGTACACCTCCCGAGTGATATGGCTGTCCGCATGCGAAAGGTACTGGTAATACCACGGAGATGTGTGGTGTGACCATTTCAATTAATTAATCGGTGGAATCATTTGAGGACAATGACCGGGACACAGCGCCATGGTCTTTGCGTAAGTGTCACTTTCTAACGTTACTATTTGTACCTCGTAGATGATTTTTAACTCGCTGGGCGATCTGTAGTACTTTGGATCAGCTGAAGCACTGGAGTGCGCTGGTAAACCAACCAATATGAGCGGACCATTGCTTGAGAAAGACAGCCATTTACCTAGTGTTTCCGTGAACGACTTTATGTCCCCAGTGTGGCAGTAATTGTTGTAGAACTGAACGAAGAGGAAGTCAACATGCTCTCCTGCTTCCTCTAGGGCTAAGTATAAACAAAAAATCACAGCTTAGCATTTTATATGAACAATTTATTTTACCTCTTTCGAAACTAAATGCGTTCAAAGCCCACGTTCTACGTTTGTTCAATTATAGATCATTTTGTATCAAAACAATTGTCTATTTTCGAATTGCCCATAATACACTTTGTTTGCCCCCCAAATTTTGCATAAACTATTGTTTGTAAATGCTCTTGGGAGGACTGCATATTCCCAAGAGCATTTCATAACAATAGTTTATGCAACATTTGGGGGCAAACAAAGTATACATGTATTGTGGGCAATTCGAAAATAGGGAATGTCAACTTCAGCCTCACTTCTACTTTAAGGCCAGGTCACTAAATGGACAACTGTAAATTGGGCTATTGCGGGTATGTACTTGGTGTATCCCTTATTATTTTGTATTTAAACACTTAGTTTTTATTTCAGTAGAAAAAGAAGATAAAAACAGCAGAATGGGGAATCGAACCCGGGCCGTATGATCTACTCCATGCACACTATCCACTGTACCACCGAGGACTAGCTGCCGGAAATTGTAATTTTTAAGGGATATAAGATAATATGCTGCCATCCCAGACCATATATAAGAACTAACCCTTTCGATACACTGGAAATACTGGAATCAGTGCTTAACCCTAAATACTAAAATCAGTGCTTCAACCCTAGATACTTTAATCCGACCCTAAATTACACTGCAATATATCTAAATACATTACAATAAGGGATACATGAAGTACTATACATTATGATCAGGGATACACCAAGTACCTAGGCTATTGCGAATATAACTATTTTCATATCACAGATTAATATGCACTGGAAATCATGCTTTAAATAGAAGGCCGAAAGTAACTTATTACAAAAGAAACAACCCAAACATAACCACATCAGATGTCGGTTTCAAACACGTTTCATGCATGGTTGAATCATTTATGCTGTTTTGCGATGCGGTACGCTTAAAACCATTCTCATTCAGTTTTGCGGCAATGTTCTCCCATATGGTTTGTTTCCTTCCCATTGCCGCTAATTGTCGTTGTATTTCCTCGTCTGCCCATACTTCGACTAGACATTTGGCTTCATAAAAGCTCCAATTTTGGTTTTTTTGCACACTCGTGTCTTCTCCGCATCCATCCGCCATTTTGAATGTGTTCAGTCTGATCATGATTGAAACTACCTCGTGAGGTACGTAGTTTCAATCATGATCAGACTAATCATGTTTCAATCATGATTCGCGCAATGCACTGCCTGATGTGAACACTTTTTATGATGAAACATGTTTCATTTGTGATCAGACTAATCATGTTTCGGCATAGTGTGAACACAGCTTTATTCAGAACGATCAAGACAAGCATAATTAGTAGTGATTAGAAATAAGTGAAGTGCGTTCGATTGGACAATAATAGTACGAAAGATTTACAAGCAAACACTATGATTTTTGATAATAAATAAAAGTTTTGAAACTGACCTGTTAAAAATTTTATAAAAAGTTTAAAAGTTTTTCGAAATTTTCGGTCGCTCACTGCGACCTTCATCAGAGAATGAATGTTCTTCTCTCGGTCGCTCACTGCGGCCTTCATCAGAGAATGAAAGTCGCAGTGAGCGACCGAAAATTTTGAAAAACTTTTAAACTTTTTATAAAATTTTTAACAGGTCAGTTTCAAAACTTTTATTTATTATCATTATGGCTGTGTTTTCACGAGGCGGTTTTTCTCGCTTAACATTCCTGTAGGTGATTTGTTTACTGACCGCGTTAAGCAGCTTAAAAAATTTATGCGTTTTCACGGACAGAACTTTATTCATTTTTCTTATACCATGCGCGATATATTTTCTTTTGTTAAAACAATAGAAAATTAGGACACAAAAGAACGACAATACAATGCCCTTCTTTGTTGTTTGAACGCTGGCGAAATGTGATTGGACGAAATTAATTGCCGACAAGCTTAAGCGACCTGGTTTGGTGGCTTAAATTTAATGAGAATTCTATTGTAGTTCGCCGACTCGCTTAACTTTAAGCGAGTTGGACAAGCAACTGTTTTCACGAGATTTCCGACTGTCACTCGCTCAGCGACTTGAAAAATCGCTCGTGAAAACACGGCCTATGAGCACTGATCGCCCGAACAACACTATGATTTTTCTTGTTTTCTATTGTTACGTTTCCAATATTAATTAATTAATTAATTGACTGTCATGGACGTCATCAGTATTTCGCACATTTTGCTACTGATAACGTCGAGAACACAACAGATGACATGATGGTGTCCGTGATAAAACAGGAGTCAGAAATACTACGGAAAGACTAGCAGAACGAGCGATTTTCAAGTGCCAAACCCTTCACGCACACGGCATGAACATTGACTTCAGTTTTATTTAGATTTTTCCGCGCGCGCTGCAATGTTGCGATATTGCGACGTCTTTTGGAACTATTTAAATAGCTGACGCGCGTTTTTTATTAACAGCTATCCACTGATGAAAGGACAGAAGTCCCGAAACGTCTGAATTTTCAGTTTCAAAAGCGCCTAAATAACATTTTTCATTGAAAACGTCGAGAACAGGCAAGTAAACGTTGGAAATATAGCAAGTTACCCTTTACAACAACGTAGTTTTGACAGCAAAACTTTGTCAGCAAACTTCGCTCGTGCATTGCTCAACTGGTAATCGAAGTTGAAGTTCTTCGCGCAAGCTTTATCACGTGAATCGATATACTTCGATGCGCGAGTTTTCGGAACTATTTAAATAGCTGACGCGCGTTTTCAGTTAACGGCTATTCACTGATAAAAGGATAGAAATATGGCGTCAGATGTTGAACGTAATCGCGCAAGCAAATCGATACTTCGATGCGCGAGTTACCGCGTTATCTTACGTGAAAACGAGGCAGCCAAATTTGAAAGCGGGGTAATTGGATAAACAGAGACTTACGTGAAAACGAGGCAGCCAAACTTGAAAGCGAGGTAATTGGATTAACAGAGAAAAATTTCAATTTTCCTATACTCTAGTCAACACAGGAAACACACAAAATTAGGCTCATTCAGCCTCGAGAGACTATAAATAAGTGTCCTGTGGATTGTTTCCATTTTAGGTAGAAGAGCAGAACCTGGAGTGGCTGTACAGAACATGCATATGTCCAGAGGAAGTATTTGATACATGCCTTGAAAGTGGGATATTAACGGGCTTACTGTGACACAATAAAATGACAAAGTTCTTGATTGTCGAGATCAGTCTCGCTCGATTTTGAACTTACAGACCCCACTCCCCAACCCGCCCACCACAAAATTATGTGAAGTATTTAATTTACGTATTCTTGGCTTGCACATGATGTCATAAAAATTCAAAAATCTAAACTTTTACATCCTACAAAGCTGTTTCTAGCATGGTGTGTAGATACCAGTGTTACAATCCATCACAAAAAGTTACAGGTTGTAACGATGTTTTGCTTCCGATTTGTAAGGGTTTAAAATGTGTCACGCAATTCGTCACGCTATTTCAGATGAGCCATGAATATAAACCAAATTGAACCCGTTGAAAGTTATTTTTGCATTATAGATACTTATAAGCCGATATAATCTAACTTATAGTGAATCCAATCTTTTGTGATGAGATTTTTTGCGTAATTATGGTTTGACGTTTTGGCCGCCATGTTGGTGTACCAAAGTGGTACACCAAGATGGCCGCTCCATACATTTTCACTAAAAATGACTAAAACTCGTTCTCCTGCAACTCGAACGAAATGATCTGGCGCTTCAAAATTTGCCCAGATGTGTAGTTTTAAACTCTCTACAATTCTATAAACATTTTGGAATCGAAATCCGTTTTTTAATTCTTCTGAATTTTGATATGGCATGATATGACGTAAGTGCAAGCCAAGAATAACAGTTATGACAATAATGTTAATATTACCAGACCCAATCCTGTCCGGTCCCAAAAAGTGATCAGGGTATGGACACTGGGGTGAGGCTGTGATTAAATATTTTTTATTTCCCATCTGGTCTTGGTTCATGAGCATGCGCAGTTCTCTTATGAGATATGGATAGTTGTCAGCCATTCCGCCTTCAATAGAGAGGTCAATACCGTCCAACACTGCTCTATAGCCAAAAATACAAAGGAACGTTAAGTTTTAACGTTATTTTTTTTTAAAAAAAAAGTTGAAACAAACAGGATCACAAGGATGAACTAGGACAGTGTCCCGACTGAAATATCGTGTTAAATATCGTGTTAAATATTGTGTTAAAAATCGTGTTAAAAATCGTGTTAAAAATCGTGTTAAATATCGTGTTAAATATTGTGTTAAAAATCGTGTTAAATATCGTGTTAAAAATCGTGTTAAATATCGTGTAAAATATCGTGTTAAAAAATCGTGTTAAATATCGTGTTAAATATTGTGTTAATCGTGTTAAATATCGTGTTAAATATCGTATTAAATATCGTGTTAAATATCGTGCTAAATATCGTGTTAAAAATCGTGTTAAATATCGTGTTAAATATCGTGTTAAATCGTGTTAAATATCGTGTTAAATATCGTGTTAAATATCGTGTTAAATATCGTGTTAAATATCGTGTTAATTATCGTGTTAAATATCGTGTTAAATATCGTGTTAATTATCGTGTTAAATATCGTGTTAATTATCGTGTTAAATATCGTGTTTTCATGATTATGAACTAAAGAGACAAAATAATGGCTAAAAAAACGATCAAAATTCCACCAGATGATAATTTTGATTTCCCGACCGCCTGTCACGTTGATGGTAAATCTACTTACATCCTTCCATTCCTGCCCTTTTTCTTCAAACTACCACTTCTGTTTTGCTCTATAGAATCTTTTAATCCAATTTAGTTGTATATGTACATTCAGTGGCACATGGCAATACATGGAAATCAGTTAAGTGAGCCGAAAATGTCGTTATTTCTACGGGACACTCTCCCTGTAATAATAATAATAATAATAATAATAATAATAATAATAATAATAAGAAGAAGAAGAAGAAGAAGAAGAAGAAGAAGAAGAAGAAGAAGAAGAAAAAGAAGAAGAAGAAGAAGAAGAAGAAGAAGAAAAAGAAGAAGAAGAAGAAGAAGAAGAAGAAGAAGAAGAAGAAGAAAAAGAAGAAGAAGAAGAAGAAGAAGAAGAAGAAGAAGAAAAAGAAGAAGAAGAAGAAGAAGAAGAAGAAGAAGAAGAAGAAGAAGAAGAAGAAGAAGAAGAAGAAGAAAAAGAAGAAGAAGAAGAAGAAGAAAAAAAAAAGAAGAAGAAGAAGAAGAAGAAGAAGAAGAAGAAGAAGAAGAAGAACTAAAAATACAGAGAATGTGGCATATGAAAACAAAATGATCCCTGTGGTTGTTGGTGCGCTTGGTACAGTGAAGAAGGGTATGGTAGAAACATCAACAAAGTATCAGAGAGAGCTACTATGACAGAGATTCAAAAGATCTGCATGCTGGGATCTGCACGAATCCTCAGAAAGGTGCTCAGTGTATGAACAGAATGATTGACTTAAGTGACTGACGCTCTAGGTGCATGGTTTGCGCCCGGCTGATGCACAAAAAGAACACCAGCAAAGACTGTGATAAAAGAGTTAATAATAATAATAATAATAATAATAATAATAATAATATAACAATTTCCCTTAGGAAATAATTCGGAAAAAGATCATCCAGTTCATTTATGAAAATAATAATAATAACAATAATAATAATAATAATAATAATAATAATAACTTTAATATTTATAAAGCGCAAAATACATGTGCATATGATCTAATGCGCTGTACATTTAATTTAATTTAATTTAATGGATCATTCAAGATTCAAAATCACACGCAACGTGACGGAAGATTTCGTACTCTGATAATCGTCAAATGGACCAACTTCGAAAAAACCCCGACCATTTATTAACAAAGATATGATAAGTCAAAATTTTGCATCACACAGAATGAGCGTGACGTCTTTAGTGGTCCGAATCTTATCGTAAACTGTCAAATGGACCGACGTTAACTGCAGCTCTCTCTCCTTAAAGAAAAGCAGGATACGCAAACCGTTTATGTTACGGCAACTCTCCATCGCGACGTGATTTGCGTTAACTTGGGCTGTTAGCGCAAAACGCTATAACTGTAGATGGTCAGGGATTAAGAAAAAAATAATTTTCCTTGCTTACGATCCAAACGGTCTCAGGTTTTGGTACTGCGGGTCACCCCCGAGAAATAAGTTGTACAGCGTCCCAGCCAATTCTCTTGCTTTTTGAGGACTGGGTAGAGTCCCATCACCTGTGGGTCCACCAATAGAAAGCAGCACTTTCTTTCCAAGTTTTTGGCATTCCAATATTCCTTCCTCAATGTCAGGGCAACGAAGAAGGGTTGGATTCTCTTTGGAAATGCTCTGATCGCAGTGGTGATGTGCAAAGTTTAGGGCGGGGAGTGAGTCTACAACAACAATAACATGAACTGTAATTACGAGTAATACCATGCATGTCTATCTATCTACCTGTTATGGACGTGGACTAGAGGGCATGATGAGGCCGGGGGCTAATCTCTGGTGCCTGTACTTGGCATAAAGTAACTATAAGCGGTGCAAAAATCAAAATTCAAGAAAAATCTCAAATTTTACTTTTTAAAATATTGAAAAACAAACAGCACCATGCAAAAGTACTGACAAAGAGGTTTCGTTTGAATGGTCACACCACAGGATTTTTCGACAGAATCTTATGTTATTACTACACTACATGTCTCCTTAATTCTATCTGGGAGTGAAAGAGTTACATAAGTAGCCAGGGAAGCAGGCGCCGGTTTATATAGATCTCTGACAGGGCACAATTTCAAAGCTGTACGCAGTTGCGTCCTATGAACCGGCGCCCACTACGCAGGATACTATTAATACACCTGAGTGAAGAAAGGCGACGTGCATGAGTAAAAATGTAAAGATCCGGATCTAACCACCGACCCTAATGCCGACACGATAGCCACTGTTCTCACACGGCTAGAACCATTCTGTGTACAGTCAACCACCCTCCTTTTTGGGAATGAATGACGTCCCGGTGAACAAACATACAGTCGAACCAAATTCACGAGGGTGGCCGACATATACAGGTTTGACTGTATTACAGATACATCCCACTATTGCGATCTCCCACTATTACGATCTCCCACTATTGAGATCTCTCACTATAACGATATTCCACAATTACGATCTCCCACTATTGAGATCTCTCACTATAACGATATTCCACAATTACGATCTCCCACTATTGCGATCTTCCACTACTATGATCTCCCACTATTGCGATCTCCCACTATAACGATATTCCACTATTACGATCTCCCACTATTGCGATCTCCCACTATTGCAATCTCCCACTATAACGAAATTCCACTATTACGATCTCCCACTATCGCGATCTTCCACTATTGCGATCTCCCACTATTACGATCTCCCACTATTACGATCTCCCACTATTACGATCTCCCACTATTGCGATCTCCCACTATTACGATCTCCAAGTCAACTGATTAACAGTTTTGCGTTGTTTTAACCATACCTTCATTTCTGACTGAGTCCCAAAAAACATTTAGGAAAGCAATGTTTAAAATGTCAAAGTTTGTTGTCTGGCATACTTCCTTCAGTGGCTTCTCGTATTTGCTAGGATCACCAACCAACGCCCCGGCGCTATTCTGACCCCAGTATCCAACCAATAGCTGTCTTCCTGTGGTCGCTGCCAGAACAAAAAAATCGAAAATGAGAACAGCAATATCAACTTTACAAAGTTAGAACAAGTAATATAAGGACAAGCTTTTCTATAGGCTTTGAAAAGTCTTTAAAGGGACTTTGTCGCTAGCCTGAGAAAACAGAGTTGTTTCGCGCGGCGCCACCATGAGCACCATGCGAAACGGGGAGAAACGTCAGGCGAAACGTTTCGCGGGAGAACCAGGAACCAGTGGTGACTCCGCGAAACAACTTCTGTTTTCTCAGGCCTCTTTGTCGCAGTGTTTTAGTACATATTTGTGTCGTTTAGGAAATCTAAAAATAATGGTCCAGTTTTGTTTTCAATTGCTATTTTAAAGCACCAAAACTATTAAATAATTGTTTTTGGCTGCGGATCGGGCCAGGATGAAACGGACTGCCATCATGGATGAAGTTGTTCATAGTTGTTTTATTTTCTCATAGTTGTTTCCACAGTGTTGTTCATGCAATCGGTCAATAAGCCCTTACAAGAAGAATGTTGCATAAGTTATTGGGGACAAATATGGCGAAAATTCAAAGATTTATGAGGGAGATAGGTAATAGAAATCGCTCGTCTGTTTTGGTTTCATAGCCAGATTTAAGAAGCGTGTTCAAGATTTAAGATTTTGAGACTGGATTTGGGTCTTCAATTTTGCGGTAGAAGTTGGAAATAATTTTTCTCGTCAAAACTCAATCAATCAAAATCAGTCATTTATAAGACACATAACACATAGGCTGGAATTAAAAATCCATTCGCAAAGTTTTCTATGCATGGCGTAAATGCATTTGTATGGCTCGCGAGGGGTTTGAATCCTTGTGTCATAGGGTTTAAACAAGTACGAACAACGTGATTCGTGGAACCCACCTTAAAGCCCCGTCCACACGAAGACGATTGTAAACGCAAACGCTAGTAAACGCAAACTTTTTTATGCGTTTAGGCCTTCCGTCCACACGAAGACGATGAAAACGCTCACCGTAAACGCATAAATTCGAAAACGCTCTCCAAAGTGGATAAATTTGAAAACGCCGTTTATGCGTCTTCGTGTGGACGGCCGTAAACGTATCTATTCGTAAACGCTGTGAAAACGCTGACGTCAGATGTCAGCGCCAGTCTCTTTTATCGAGTGCGTTTCCAAGATGGCGTACACACGAGTGTTGAGCTGTGTCATACTTGCGCTTATTTCAAGCATAATTGCGAGCATTCAATTGAATCTTGCAATAATCGATATGCAGGAAAACTACAAAAGAAGAAGACTAAACCTCTCAAGATTGTTATCCACAACTACAAGCACTTTTACTCGAGTAAAAGTGCTTGTAGTCATTTGTAACTTCTAAAAGCAGCTGTACTTCATCGTCAGTCCAAACAAAGTTGTCTGCCTTAGTTTTATCACTTTTTTTTCTTTCGGTTTCTTGCCAGCAGACTTCGACATTTTTCTTCTCTCTCGATTTATGCGTTTACGAGGGTTTTCGTGTGGACGGGTGAAAACGCTACGTAAACGATGATCGTTTTCGTGTGGACGGAGATGAAAATATGCGTTTACTAGCGTTTGCGTTTACAATCGTCTTCGTGTGGACGGGGCATAAGACTGCTATCTGGATGAGCTTTTCAATAACACGTGGAATCTGAAATTCAAATCACCAGCAACGGTTGCGTTTTACACTGCCGTCAATCATCTTAGCTTACCTCTCAGGAAACAGATCTTCACTTCAATGAGTTCAAAAGGTCACGTCCGTGCATTATGATTGGTAGATTTCGATCCATTTTGTTTGTTTCTTTTTTACATGGTCTGTTGGCTTTCGTATTAATTATGATTGACGGCAGGGAATAACGCAACCGTTTGTGGAGATTTGAATTTCAAATTCTGCATGTTATTGAAAGGCGCAGTAATGGTTTCTGTAACATGGATGGGATGCTAGTCCGTCGCAAGGTTACCCCCCCCCCCCCCCCCCAACATTATGTCGCCGATACCCATTTATACACCTGGGCAACAGCATGACAGCAGAGACCAGGCTTGAGCCACCGACCTTCAGGTTGGAAGTTCGATGCGCTAACCATTGTACCACCGCGCCTCCACTGCCAGACAGTCAACAGAACAGAAAGAAAAAAGGTATTTTCTCTTGGTACGCAAGGTAATTAGTATCTCTTCATCTCTGGAATGCTTACTGAACATGCACGCTGTTGGCGTGTCCCCTGGGAAATTCTTAGTATTGGATCAGTCTTCCATATATTCAGTGTTCTCAGTTAGTCGCCGGGTTTACATCGCTCATTCAAGATTTTGGCTTGGTAATGTCGCGCGAAGCTGAAGGTGCGCCGAGTAACGAAACTGGCCTGTCGTATCCTAGGTAGTACCGAGTATAAGCAAGGCTTATGAACCCTATACCTAATTATGGCACTGGCCATAGTTGTTTTTCACAAGGCAGTGGCCTTTAATATTGAAATGAATGCACGGATTATGAGTTATCACAGGTGAAGTATTTCATGTTATTGCTTGATTTATATTGTTCCTTAGCTGTCTTGTTGAATTAGGTTATGATGCGAAGTGTTTAACTCTATCTCAGATAGATTATTAAAGCTTCACGGCCGCTGGAAAACGGACACAGCTAAGGATATGTACGTTCACGAGGATATTCAAAATAGATTGGCGATAACTAACTTTCTTGGGTTGTGATTTCAGACTTCGATGCTTAGCTCGATTGTACGTCATAGTGTTTACTTACATTGATTAATGTTAGTTAGTTAATGTTTGTCAGTTTCTCAGTATGTTACACCACCTTGTTGTGTGACTCAATTATTTCAATAGTATTTCATGTAATTAAAATGAGTGGACTAATTATAATGAGTTATTGTAAAAGGAGGTTAATAAACTCGGTCTACTCTGCAAGAGTATCCGTCCTAACCTGTTGTAGTTTGATATCTGTTCAGACAGGGAGTTGAAAGCGCAAAATAATTTACGTTCGTTTGAACGAAGTGAATTAGAACATAACAATATATTCCTTACCCATTGCAATGCTGGATAATGCAGTCATCAAGATTATCATTCTGATTGCATTCATGATTGCTGTCCATGGATATAAAAAAATAACCATTATGTTTACGCATATATTTTTGAGGGTCTCCCAGTGGTTTCAGGGAACAAGGGAACATGGCCAATTTCAAGGGGAACTGAGAAAAAAAAAATAGGGAACACGGGAACCTTGAAAGGGTTTTGCGGATCATGGGAACAAACATTGTCAACATTGTGAAGGGGAATCTGGCCAAAAAATGGAAATAAAAGACGTAAAAATCACTTTTCTGACCTTTGTTTCGACATTCTCTCTTTTTAAAATCGATTTTGCGTCATCTGCTATTTGTGAATACAACCAACAGTCTGCAGAATATGGCAGAATTCGACGAGATCTCGCGCGTGCAACTACGGAAAAATTTCCATCGATGGCGATTGGTTATTCAACTGAATTCAAAACTGACTCTAATCCTGGATTAGTGTTAATCGGCTACCAAGTAACAGGGCAAAATACAGAAGGCATGCACCTCTTCGGAACCTCTATTTTCATTGGACCTGGATATCACGCAGCTGTGTTGTTTACAGTACTAGCATGGCGCCTCGCAAAATAAGGCTAGTTTATAAATGCGACACTGCTTAAATTCTTCTTCATTTAGAAAGGAAAACTTTTGTCTTGGACAAATAGATCATCATTAGAGTGCTATCTGCCTTAAGAGGGTTAACTGTATTCACAGAAAAAAAGACGTCAAACCAAATGCGAAAATAAAAAAAAAAAACAAATATAGCAAATTTTAAAAAAACGTTCAAAAGTTTCAATTTTTCCACACGTTATGGAACATAACTTGTTTTAGGTTTTGTTTTCAACTTTTTTTCTCGCACGTTCCGGCGTTCGCATTGTCTTACATTATTTATTATAATAAGTGAAAATATTAAAACGCACTTCAATGTGAATATTTTTACTGAATATGATTGTTATTCATGAGTTTCGCCGCAGTGAATTAATGAAATGATTAAACTTTTCATTCACCCATGCGCAAATCTTACCAAGACGATATTTGAATTTTCTTAACGATCTTTTAGAAGTTTGCTGCTCTGTCGAAACTCGTCATTGATCGCTTGAATTTAGACTACCAAAGCAAAGTTCGCCAGCTAGATTTTAAGGCAAGTGGGAAGAAAGAAATATGTCATGCATACAATGACGATTAAATGCAAGAATTGTACAATCGATACTACACTGCGAATGGACCTCATCATGTCAGCCTCTCTCTAACAAGGAAAATGGTTCCGTTCATAATTACTTTCGTTGAGACCCACAATTCTTAAGGTTATTCTCCATTTAGGACTGCTTGTGATAAATACGGTGTATGAGGTAAGTAATATCTAATTTAATAAGTAGAACCATCGATATCCCGAGGTAAAGTAGCTTGGAGAACACTGAGGCATTTTTCTTCTCTCCATCGCGCTGGCGCACTATAGAAGCGCCTATTGTGCAGGCTAGGGCAAAAATAAACCGTTATAATTTACGACATTTTGAGTATGAATCAAGACCAAATTTATTTCTCTTTACCGACATTCAAGTAAAACTTATCTGTCGTTCATTACGCGAGGCACTTTTATAGAAGTAAAAGTACTTTTGATAACGAAGCTGCGTTGAGACGTGTTTTATTTTTATTTCATATTTGCTCTCCTCAGTTGATAATCTGTAACTACAAACAAAGTCAAGTGGTAGGAAAGTTGTGAAGAATTGCTACTCTATTTAGAAATTATTGAAAAGTCGAATTTAATGATGATGACTAAGCTAAACTGAGTTGTGAAATGTTGTTATATATTTCCGATGATTACCTTTTCATTTGTATAGTTTTAATTTGCTGATCGAATCTATCTGTCATTTAGACCGGGCACTTTTACAGCAGTGGAAGTACTTTTGATAATGAAGCTGCGTTAAAACGTGCTCCCTCATATCAAACACAAGGAGAGTGTTAATTCAGGATATCCAAACACCAAAAAGGGGGTTGAAAAACGAGGCGCAGCCGAGTTTTTATATCACACTTCGAGGTGTTTGGATATCTGATAAAACATTATTTTGAGTGTTTGATATAGCTTCTCAAACTGATCATCAAATGTGGAGAAAACGAAGGAATAAAATCGCCAAAACCTATGAAAATTATAACCTTCACGGTAGTGATTTCCTGAATTATTATTATTAATGAGATTTAGAACTGACTGTCTTCAGTGAATCGTTTACCTTGGTCAATAAGAACATCATTGTAGTTTCTTGGTATAAATATAATTATTAATGAATTGGCAATAACGGGTTCGTTATTATTACGTTAATTTCCCTTTTCTGGTCCCAGTTTTGCAGATAACAAACTGAGAATTGCTAAGGAACGAAGAATCAGTATCAGTCTAAGTCTGACGGAAAAAGCAGGACATTTGCAATGTAAGTACTTATGACAAATTTTCTCTTTCTCCTGCATTAGAGGAATTCGTCAATAGTGTGGCGCGAACTCAGAGATTATTGCGGAAAACAATATTTAGTAAAAACCTCGGTGAAAGAAATAACTAAACTTGCCACGCTCCACTAAGCTTATTTTGAAATTCAGACTGAAGGTCTCTTTTAAATCAGTTTGATTAATTGTCTTTCCCTTTTTGTACTAGGTATAACACACACATCGCAAATCCAGTACTCAGTGACTAGTCTGGAAGATGCAAAAAAACAAATGGTTTTATGTTCCAAACACAAAGTAAGAGGTACGTAAAACTCTGATATTTTAATACACTCCACATACAAATAGACATCAATCTTGCCAGTTACCTTGCACTCAGGATCTGTTTCATTTGTTCATCAGGCATAGTCAAGCAAAAACAGAAATATCATAAACACGCGCGAGGCAATTGTTTCGCGCGTGTCCCCTGTCTCGTTTATCGCTCGGCCACCCTATGACTGGGGATATCTACTTAGGTCTAAGCTTAGCAAACCTCTTTATATCGTCCAGGATAGAACATCTCATACAGGCGTGCCTTTCTTAAACGTCCTGAAAACCTTTTTGACACGAAGTGTCAAGTTTTGTACAGATAGTTTTAATGGTTTCAAGCAGACTGAGTTTATAATAGCTTTAGGGGCCGAAATTTATTTGGGAGGTTTGAGAAACCCATATATCAAATGTAGTGACATTACAAGAGAAACTTAAAAGCACTTTTTTCTTCTTTCGATTGAACATAAAAATCGAATTAGAAAATTAAGACAAAAGGTTAGAAAATAACCTTAAGTGGCGGAAATAACTGAATTTCAATCCTTTACAGGATGCCGAGTTAAAGGTCAGGATTCAAGATACTATACGTCCAACGTTCGTCCAGCGCGATTTGCAAGGCAAGATATAATTCTATTCATATCATGTAATTTAAATTAACACAAAAGTCATTCATTAAATCCGTTACCACCGGGGATTCAAACTCGGGTCATATTGACAGGTGGCGACCTTAGCTACCTACGTCTGTTCTGCCGTTGGATTCAACTGCTATAGTAACTAAAGAAATCGAGCACGCAACTATCGATAAAACAAAATTAATAACGGAAAGATGGCCAATAGCTGCAAATGTGGTGACCCAAAGCTAGGTGAAGGGTTTCGTGCGTTCCACTTGGTGCTTGTCTCACTTTCTCGTCCCGTAGGTATGGAGTACAGCTTGGAGTGCTCTACGACGTCCCTGCCCCGCAAGGTGAAACCGGTGACATTCTAGCGGCATTGCACACGGGTACAGTTATCGCAGATCAACGCAGTTGACTGGACGGCTCAATCCAGAGCTAACCGATAATATACTGTACTGTGATCGCCTAGGATGTAAGGTAGTTTCATCCGGGTCACACCGGATAATAGAGCACCGGCAATCAAGTACTACCGCCGAACGGACGGTCAGTATTCAAGCGGGGGTCACAATTTTGTTTCAATTTTCTGTATCGCCGAAAATTCCAAAATATAAAAGTTGGAAATCAGATTGCATTTTCAGAGAAAGACTTGTTGTTGAGTTTAATAATAATAGTGTAGTAACTTAGCTTGAAAAAGTCATATTTATAAATTACATGAACAAATGGATGAATGAATGAAAAGGCGATCCTGGAAATATCGATGGTACAGGAAGTTGTAAAATAAAACACAGAATATTAAATTTTGCCTTGCACGGGATTCGAACCCGTAAAGTTTGCCATATGTTGCAAACTAAACTGAGTTCAAGCAACTGATTTCTCTGGTATTATTAAATTGTCTTTTGTAGAACATCACAAACAATCACGACACTGAGAAGATCATGACTTTTCCATATTTACTTTTGAAAAATTGACATGCGATCATTATAATCCAGTAGTGACTTGCTGTGTTTTACAAGTTTTCAGAGCAACATTTGTGGCTTCTGCACCAAACTATCATCCATCCGAACCCAGGATGAAAACGGGGACATCTTCTGGCAGGTCGCCGACGTTAATCGGCACAGTTGAATGGAGGGTAGCTCAACCCAGAGCCAACCGATAGTATACCGTGCTGTTATGAAGGCACTCCAGGCTTTTTACGGGTCACTGGCGAGCTCTATCATGGCTGCCGTACCGCTAGGGGACAGTGCGTACTGAAGTGAGGGTTATACAATTTCGTTTTAATTTTTTGAATCAAAAATGCAAATATTAAATTGAAATTTCTTATTGCTCTGTAATAATAATATAATAATTTTACATTAAAATGTGAACTACGGATGAAAGAATAAATGAGTTAGTTAAAATGATCGTGGAAACTTTCGTGGAAACAGTTATCAGTTATCAGTAAAGCGCTCAGTTTTAAGGAATTCGAGCCTATGCCGTAATTGAAAGAGCTCTACCACTAATTGCCTACGGAACTAGGCCAATTGCAGGAGTTGCAATTATTTTTGTTTATTGTGGGCATCACGGACAAGAGCTGGAGATGAAAAATTATCACGAGTTACATTAGGAGAACTGCTACCTTTTCATAATTTGTACTGACTGATTGCGTTTTAAGTTTGCAGATTACAACAATATTTATCAGCAGCTGGAAAGAGAAACATTCAGTGGATGAACATGTTTTGAGTTGGAGTTGGAATGAGTTGGAACTTCTCTCACCACGTTTGGCAGGTTACAGTCATAACGACAAGTTCAATCGGTATGTTTATATGACGTATTTATGACAGCTAGGCCAATCATCACCAGCAAGTGACTTTCAAGACAAATTAAATTAAACTGTTAACCTAAATCTTCTTTGTGGAGATAGGAAATCTCCTCGGAGCTAGATGAGAACCACTAATAATAATAATTTAACAAACAAACTTCAGTACACGCCTATCCAAAGAAGTCCGGGGAAACCTGGGGAACAAATGGTGTGTCTGTCTGTGTGTCTGGCTGGCTGGGATTGGGAAGGGGCTGTTGGATTGGAGATGTGAGGGAGGGAATTGGTTATATGAATGTTCTCACTGGCAATACATGCCAATAACATTTGTAAGGCGAACTTCAATATCCACTTTCCCGCCATTAGAGTTTGATCATTTATTGCTTACTCTGGTGGTTTCAATTTTTTTTTTCAGGTTCGTCTTCAAACTGAACCAGATTCGTTACAAAAATACGAAAATAACCTTTATTCTGAGGGAAAATGGATTGTTTGCTAAAGAAAACAGCACAAATTCATGTAAGCATGCCTGGAAAAGTGGTATACGTAAAATATGGGACTATGTTTCTCACTTTTGGGCGGACATTATAGCATTACCAATACTGACAATACTGTGTCATGCAGCATTCCTTTTGTTCAGCAACAAGGTCTTTGGAAAAGAAAATGCTTATTAGTTATGATCAGGAGGCTCGGATAATGGTAGTTGAAGAGCTTGAAGAACAGGAGGTCGAGTCTAATGAAATCCGTCATCCGTCTACTGATTTTATATCTTTTCTATTTTTAGGGCGTTTCCTTGGTCATGAAGTCATCATGAAGTTGTTTAGCTGGATTTCAAATGAGTGAAAAGTGATCGACATACGCTAGCCTTTCAACCGGGTTCAATCCATTGGGAAGAATCAAAGACAGAAAAAGCTGCTGTCAGCATGAAATCAGAACACGAAGAATTTCATTTTCTGACAATGATATAATTATAAAATGTGCGGAAAAGAGTTGGAAGAATTTTCACATTAGTGGCATAAAAGTGATTGCAAGTAATGTATATCGATGAAGGTTTTTTTTTTTTTTTTTTGCTTCGAAGGGGAAACAATTTTTGTTAATTAATATTATAGAAAAAGAAAAATTTCGATTCCGCTGTTGCTCTCTTCTCGGTTTTCAAATTTCATCTCACGAGTGAGAACTAGAGTTTACTATGTACAGTATGATATTTTCTACAGGTCTTTGTTTCAAGCAACCATATTTTCTTCTACCTATTTTCTCACAAGATGTAATTCACATGGCTCGGTTTTTTGAAAACTGATTGACACTAATCCAGGACTTTAAAATTAAACCAAGGTTTTGTTTCCACTGAATTCTATACTTTTTACTTGCGAGTGAAATTAGCCACAACGAAATATGAATGAAATCCAGACAGAAAACTTCATTGAAAATATAACACCGAATTAAACAAAATAAAACTAACTGAACACTAAATAAAAATAATTACTCAATATAGTTATTATATCAATGGTGTTAGTAAACATCGACTTTAAACTCGGTTTTGAAACCTGTCAATGTGGATTTCTGTCATTTTCTTGCCTTACTTTCATACCATCCTATAATTAGTACTTTGAGAAAGAGAGACAGACGCAAACCTCGGATGAACACGCGCTATGATTAGTTTCCGAAATACCGAGCCAAGAACATTATTGTTCAGAAAAAAGCAGGATAAAAACAACATAATTGAATTGAACAGTTTCTCGCAATATACAATATCATTTTGTAATATTTTAATGCGATTCAATAAAATATTTTCATCGACTTTGGCTTGGGTAGCAGTCATTTTTCGAGGCAATAAATAAGGCCTGGAATACGTCGTAGGGTACTGGTAAACAATTTCAATATTTTGGAAAAAATAATTATATGCTTAAAACGGGTCACATATACAGAATCTTATTCCTCTCGCCTGCCTTTCTTGCTCTCGAAAATGACTGCTACCAGGCCTCATTAGCCTTCTCTTATTTTGTTTTAGACTCCCTGCGAGCGAGTAGAAAGAGGAAATTATTATTGTTTTAGGCTGAGCCTTAAAACAACTATTAAGCTATGATACTCGCGGGTTCGTGAACATTTGTTGATCAGCGCGTAGGTGTTGTGACTGCTGTTTAACAAATGTTGAATAGTTTAATTATCATGCCGAGTTGAATGTCGAAATAGGCCATTCAATATGTTGAACGTTGTGAAAAAAATAATGACAGGCTCTATTCTGTTAAACTGACAAGTTGCAACTTGTTGAACATCGTCAGTCAATCGCCTTAAAATGTTGAATGTGTTTTCTACTCATTCAACAAGTTGTAACATCGTTCAACATTTGTTGATGAACAAATGCTGAAAGATGTTGAACCATGCACATTTACAACCAAATCAACTTATAATTACTGCCCTGTCATTAACTCTCAATTGCGCTCTCGTCCATCATTCAAAGTATCTAATACAGGATCATTCACTTAGTCCTCAAACCAGCTCGACTTGTTTCGTCGAGTTAGAATTTTAGGTAGATTCTGCATGTACCGGAGCACACATTACGTAAAACAAAAGGAACAAAGAACGACAACAATACAAATGCAAAACAAGACCAAAAATACAATACCTCACAAACAATAGAAGACCATGGATACCGGTACATGCAGAAAGACCCGAATTTGATTGCTCCGCTTTCAAAAACAACAAAATTTTAATCTTTAATGAATACATTGCGCACATAAGATAGCTATCGAGACTTTCGAGAAACGGGACCCAATCACGCGTGATCTCCGTATTTTGGGATTGTAGGGGGCGGGCCGGAGGATTTAAAAAACGTATATCTGCAAGCAGTTATTTGTGCGAGTTTACTTCCGCTGTTTTGTTGCTTTCACCATTTCATATCATTTGGGTAATTTTCAAAATAGCTCATGCACGCAATGCGTGCCTATGTTATCCATGTGGCCCGCCATCTAAGATCATCAATGTACGGACGAGGCATCGCAGGTTAAAAAGCTTATTTTTAGCTATAGACGTCAAGACAAGTCAAAGTTGAAACTGAAGTTTAGAAAAACTACGGAAAAATTTCCATCGATGGCGATTAGTTATTCAACTAAATTCAAAACTGACTCTAATCCTGGATTAGTGTTAATCGGCTACCAAATAACAGGGAAAAATACAGAAGGCATGTACCTCTTCGGAACCTCTATTTTCATTGGACCTGGATATCACGCAGCTGTGTTGTTTACAGGACTAGCATGGCGCCTCGCAAAATAAGGCTAGTTTATAAATGCGACACTGCTTAAATTCTCCTTCATTTAGAAAGGAAAACTTTTGTCTTTGACAAATAGATCATCATTAGAGAGGTGTCTGCCTTAAGAGGGTTAACTGTATTCACAGAAAAAAAGACGTCAAACCAAATGCGAAAATAAATAGTAGAAAAAGAAAATTTTGGATTCAGCTGTTGCTCTCTTCTCGGTTTTCAAATTTCAGCTCACGAGTGAGACCTAGAGTTTACTATGTACAGTATGATATTTTCTACAGGTCTTTGTTTCAAGTAACCATGTTTTCTTCTACTCATTTTTCTTACAAGATGTAATTCACATGGCTCGGTCTTTTGAAAGCTGATTGACACTAATCCAGGACTTTAAAATTAAACCAAGGTTTTGTTTCTACTGAATTCTATACTTTTTACTTGCGAGTAAAATTAGCCACAACGAAATATGAATGAAATCCAGACAGTAAACCTCATTGAAAATATAACACCGAATTAATAAAACAAAATAAAACTAACTGAACACTAAATAAAAATAATTACTCAATCTAAAATTAAAGAAAAAAAGACTAGTTTACATGCACTACAGTTACTTTATAAATGGCGTTAGTAAACATCGACTTTAAACTCGCTTTTGAAACATGTCAATGTGGATTTTATGTCATTTTCTTGCCTTACATTCATACCATCCTATAATGGCAGTGCAGAGCCATTTTTAGCCGCCTACACCGCGTGCAATACGACCGGAAGTCCAGAACTCACGCGTGCATGGTTGATGATGCCGCTTAAAAATAATAGCAATATTATAAAATCAAAGCAAGCATTAAAAAAAGGTGAACACGATTTTGCCCGGCTGCTTTGAACATCTAAACCTTCTTTTTTCGTCAACAAGTTAAATAATTTACTAACTTGACCTTTTTGATGTGTTCTAAAAAATGAAGCATATTTTAATTTCAACTTAAATACAACGAAGTTCTTCCTTATTTACCCCCGTTGCTGCCTGTACAGAAGAAACGTGACAAACAACTGAAATCGCCCCACAATGCATCTTAGTGCTCTGCATCATGTTCTGCGCTGCATGATGTTACTGAGTTGCAAACAAGTTCCATGTGCATGTGTTATGGTGGCCGGAAAAAGGTCAGAATGATCGATTAAACAATATTTTTGTACTCCGTTAAGATGAACTTGATAGCTTGATGTCCATGACTACAGATATCTGTATTCAGTTGATTAAACAAACAAATTACAGTGTTTCAAGCAACAGTAAGATGCTTAAGTTCGTGCCTCAAAATGCAGGAAAATGCATCTCCGGGAGACTAAATTTTTCCCGGACCCCCCTAGAGAGGAAGGTCCCCTTCGGCCCTTCCAATCGTGGGCCACCTCAAACTCATTGCCCTCCTGTTCAAAATCTTAATGAAACCCCTGTTTACCTCTTGAATCTTGAACGATTTTGTTAACAGGCTATCACTCCTATCAGTTTGCATCATTATGTAAGTAAGAGATGCTAATCTCGCCTTCTCATTGCAGTTTTGCTTAAAAACAGGTAACTACAAGTATTCTTCAAAAGCTTCATGCATCTCAGTTTTCAGCAGCTACCGCGTGCAATGCTGCGATTCTGGCGTGCGAAATGAACGTTTAGAAAAATAGCCTGTTCCAGGCGTACAGATAGTGGGGAAAGCGCGAATAGTTGGGGAAGGCGCGATGAAAAGCGAGCGAAAAAATTGCGGGAGGCGAGGCGAGGGAACAAAGGCTCGTGCGTGCAATTGTCATACTCTGGAAAATGAATTGAACCAATCGGCCGGCCCGGCCACTACCGACCATTTTCTTAATGTGCGTGGATGACCATGGTCAAGAAACACAACAAGGGATCGGTGCAGCAGCGCGCGGACTTTTCGCGTGGTTACGCGTAATTTTTTTTTTTCGGGGGGGGGGGGGGGGCGGAATTGGGGGGGGGCAAGGGTCGATCAGATTGGTAAGGTAGGGAACAAGTGAGGAAAAATGATGGGAACAAGGGAACACAAGCCAATTTTTGATGGGAACAAGGGAACATGTCCCCCCTGGGAGACCCTCGTTTTTTTTTTTTCAGTTTTTGTCATTTCTATTAGCTGAATTTTTGTAAACATGGCCGATGAAAATTACAGCAATTTCACTGCAACTACAATGGCCAAACAAGGGTTTTTATGACCCCGATCTGCCCGAAAATCACAGAAAAGGGAGAGAAGAGGGAGATCATTTTTTTTTTCAAGTTTCTTTGTTGTTTTATTGTATATTTATTTTAAAATTGTATTGTTTATTTTTTCACATATTTTATATTTCCATATTCTCGCTTTTCTGTCATCAGTTTTTTTTTTAACTAGACAACGTGTTTTAGATTTTATTACTTCTTTGAATGCTCGTTACTCGTCCATTTTTATGCTTCTCATTCTATAGTTCGTCATCAATTTATTAATTCGACGAGCAGTGCTCTTTTCCCTTTTCGCCGCAATACACATACAAATAGAAGAGAGCACAAATAGTAAAGAGGTCAGTACACTTTTGTGATTTTATAGTTTTTTGTCATTAGTCTTATCTTCAAACCTGATGAGCAGATGAAGTTTGCCAATTGGTAATGCACTCGTAGATATGGCATGGCATGCTAGTTACGAAATGAAGAAAAATTCCCAGTTTTGACAGATTAATCAGATCTTCATTCAGCGTTCATGACCATAAAACATAAAATCATTCATTATTTTATATTCTGAAAAGCTTACCTTCTATGTCTAACTCTTCCGCGATAAGTGATAACAGATAGACCGATAATCTTGACCGATTCTCACTTTTTTTCGGATCCGGTTAAGCTACACAAAAGGAAATTAAAACAAGTGAAACCTCTGTCATATGTGACCACCTTCTCAATAAGCCTCCTATTTTTCCGAGTTGTTGATATTATTGCCATAACAGGCGAGTAGAATTGTCATGAATGCTGATAATGTTTTGCCTTGGCCGTTTTAAATTCTTAGATATGGCAGTCCAGTTGCCTAACGACGAAAATACACTTTTCACAGATCAATCAGATCTTCTTTGACTCTTCAATTTTTCGAATTTTATCATGCAATCTTTCTTTAAGTTATAGGATTTGAGATAAAATTTTGTCACGAAAAACAATTTAAATCATTTAAGCTCAACTATTGGTGATTTGCATGTCGGCCATGTTGGCGGGTAAAAAACAATACAAATTATTTGCATAAAACAAGAGTTTCATTCCCAAAGGAGGACAATTTCATTCGGTCAGTGTAAAACGCAGACTGCAGACCGGGGGTAAAATGCAGACTGAGGGTAAAATGCAGACTGCAGACTAGGGTTAGGGTTAGGGTTAGGGCTAGGGTTAGGGTTAGGGTTATTAATATTTTATTTTACCCTCAGTCTGCATTTTACCCCCGGTCTGCAGTCTGCGTTTTACACTGACCGCAATTTTCATTGTTGTGACCCCCAACATGGCCGATGTGTAAACAACCAATATGTTTTGATGAACATCAAGTTCGTGTCAGTTTTAGTATCGTAGTAACACAGTAGAACACTCAGACCGACAATGCATAATGATAAGAAAGTGTTCATCACGAAAGCTTTCACTAGAACTAAATTCTATTTTAACTAATAACTACTTTCCTCCACTTTACGTCCAACAATTTATCATTAATGTGTTTAGAATCCGACGTCCATAACAATCCTTTGGGATGATCTGGATCCGGATCACTGATCCAAGATCACTCGGATCATGAAGCATCAAAAGAACCGATGAATCCACTCTGGACAAGGATTCATCAGCTGCTTTGATGCAGTATGATCCGAGTGATCTTGGATCAGTGATCCGGATCCAGATCATCCCAAAGGAACGCACCCTTTTAAGTGTCTTACAAAAATGCGCATACAGTCCCAGTTGAATTATCTAGTATTCCTCAAGTTTCCTAATATCGTTTTGAGATTAACGATAATAATGGTAGCTTCCATTTTACTTACAGTTGTGTTCACAAGACAAAACATCGGGTACAAACTGTACTATAATTAAAATGCGTAAATACCGAACAAGACGACATTATAACCTAAAATAAAATTTTAAACAATGTTACATCCTTCCACCAATCTTCACCAGCCAAAATAATGCTGTTTTCAGGCTAAGAATTCAACTCGATCATCATAACCCTTCGGGCACAAAATTGTATGGCGGGGTTTAACAGCACTTAACACTTATACACGGTTTCTCTCATGCATTTTGCTATTCATTGTCACCTATTTTTCTAGTTTGTTGATCTCAGTCTCTTGTCTCACTGCCATAACAGGCGAGTAAAATGGTTTGCCTCAGTTTTAGTATCGTAGTAACACAGTAGAACACTCGGACCGACCATGCATAATGATTGCTTACTGATGAGAAGGTGTATGTTCATCACTACATGTAACTGACTGGATTATATTTTAAGTACTAACTACTTTCCTCCACTCGTACGTCTAACAATTTGTCATAATTAATTTGTTTAGAATCTGACGTCCACAACAATACAAAATCAATGATTAGTGGCTTACACAAAGTCTTATGCAGTCCCATTTTATTTTTCTACTATTCTTATTGCCTTAATTAACGACATTAACGACAAGACAACGATAAGATCAACGACAATAATAGTAGCTTCCACTTACTTCCCACTTACTTTAGTAAAAGTATTTAGTACTACGTCAAAAATAAATACCTTTGACACTTAAATGAAGTGATTTTTATTTATTTATTTATTTATTTATTTATTTTCTTCACTTATAGTTGTGGTCATAAGACAACACCCGGTACAAACTGTTTGTTTAAAACGCGCAAATTCCGAACAAGAAGACATTTGTCTGCAACAGAATTTCTAAACACTTTTGCATCCCTCAACCTTGTCACCACTTCCAGATTCTGCTGATATCAGGCTAAGAATTTAATCTACCATCACAACTCTTCGCCAACAAAATTGTACTGCGGGGTTAAAAAGCACATTTACCCTATTTTCCCGATTTTGTTGGCTCATTGCCTGAACAGGTGAGTAAAATCGTTATAAATGCTGACAATGTTCTGTCTTGTCCTGAAACACTCGTAGACAAAAATAAAAATACACTTTTGACAGAATAAATCAGATAATCAGATGATTTTAGTCCAGGGTTAGAATAGGGTTACCTCAAGAACGCGCCTGAGAGATTTTTTCCTTTCAGATCAAAATTAAGATAAAACAGGCCTGTTGTTCTCAATGTTGTCGATTCTTTGACTAGCAATAAGTCTCTAGCTGTGATACCGACAGGAGTAATTTACGAGATTGGTCCCCATGTTTCCCAGAATACTGTTGCGCATGGATAAAAAAAGAGACTACACTGCCCCTTTGAGCACGGGCTCAAAATTCAGGCATGGCGATTGAATGATTTTATTGTAGCGATTTCCCCGGAGCAGATGTATTTACCAAGTTAAGGTTACTGTAAACCTTTTTTGGTCCCATTTTGCATAATTTTATCTTTCTGAGTTTCTGTAAAGATATAACATTAATCTAGAAAATATTGAAAGAAGTTTTGCAAAATCATTAAAAGAACTCGAGATATTCTTAAAAAAGAGTTTCAAGAGAAAAGTTGATAAGTAGCTATAGGTGTGATAATCCGATAATCTCTTTCCGGAGTGCAGCGCCTTCTTGTACTTTTCCCGCTAAACTTTATCCGCGGGATCTCGCATTACATGTTATATACATATTTTGTTTACATCGCAATGCGGAGCGCATTTCGCATCGTCATAGCGTATTTTACTGTAGCGTCATAGCGTATTCTCCCCGGCCATTTTCCATGTTTCACACGGTCGTCTGCGCTTGTTCCAATTCCTGAAGATTTACAATTTGACCATTAAAGCCAAAGTGGAAATTTTTCGTTAGCAGAATTGTAGAGATCACGAGTGAAAAAAACGCGGCGAAGAGTAAAAGAAAAATAAATGAATGAATAGCTTACTCACTTGCATTTACTACTGATACCAGCGCGTGTTTTCGGTCAATTTCCGCGGCCACGTTTGTTGTGTTTTCATTTCTTTGAAAACTCTCACTGGCCATTTTCGCTCGTTTTTTTCACGACAATTTTGCTGCGTTTTCGTTACGTTCTTTCCGTTCATTTGGGTTTGCAGTTGCGCGAAACTTCGCCGTTTTTTCTATGGTTTTACCCTTTGAATAACTTTACTAATCGGCGGTTAATCGAATTCACATACACTGCTGTGTGACGATACTCTTCATTGGGTTCATTTCATTGGTTGGTGGTACGACCACGATGAAAGCCGCTTAAATGAGGTGTGAAAACAGTGGAAATCTTTCGAGGCCAAAAACTCGAGGTTTGTTTTTGCGAGAATGGCCTCTGTTCAAATGAATTAATAGGGTATGTAGATTGTCAGATTTTCATGAAACTTGGCCAGTATGTTTGCTTAGATATTGATGCACCAAAGAGTGTGTTTTTTTTTTTAAATCCCAAATACTTTTCTCGTGGCGCCCCAAAATGTGACGCGCATAGAACAATTTTCTATTGTCCAACTTCAAAGTGGATTTACTCGGGAACCAATGAAAATATCGAAAAAGCCTCACACACTTTGTTAGGCCATTAACTCTCGAGTGACACGGATCAGTTTGTTTTGATTTTCGCGCTAACACGGAGGCTGGTAATTCAGTGAAGCAAACACTTCGGTTTTGCGTTTAAGGCTCGCGCGCGCTTAACTAAAGGAAAAACAAGAACAATAATTGCTATTTTCGGAATCTACCATTTATTAGCTTTACAGTGATATATAGTTTTCTGGGGTTTCGTTAAAAATAGCGCGCGTACGAAAGATTTTCGGGAAGGCACCCTCGAAGGTTTACAGTAACCTTAAAAGATATATTTTTTTTTACAAACCCTCCAAACACTTAACAGTCGATTTTCTTCGGAAACAGTCAACATTAAAAAATAGGCCAATTAAACAGCAAACACTAAAAAATATGGGTAAATAACACTAAACACTAAACCCCATTCCGGACCCTCTTTTAACGTTAGAAAAGTCGCATATATGCATGGTAAGTTCATATGAAAAGTATAAAATAATGAGTTAAAATTTCAACAAATTGCATTAACACCAGACAAAAAGTTCGAAAGCTTATAAAATTCATAAGAGTCAAAGAACTTAGACCAACATAGACAGATAAAGAACAATATGAACACCAAATTAAATGTCAGATATGAGGACTTTGAACATACCCAAGCAGAAGAAGTGTCTTCAAGTCTCAAATTGGCAGGGCACTGGTATCATTTGAAGCGATCAAGCTGTATAGCCTCTAATGTATCCATGACGCAGCTCTATTGCTTTCAGGGCTTTTAAGCCTTAAAAGGTCCATTGTTCGATCTGTTGTTTGTTCTATTGTTTTCTCACCCACGATCAATCCTTTGAAGCGTTTCGAGAGCTTTGTGGCGATCGCATAAAAACTGATGGTGATCTTTATCGTCAGAGGAAGGTGGTTTCCCTCTCACATAAGTACCATTAACTGTTATCTCCTTTGCGTTGTACTAGAAAAAGAAGGAAATAGATTTACATATCAAAAGCGCCCGTTGATTTTATAATCAGTCATGCAATTAGATACTAAACCGTTGCAAACTTATCTAGAAAAAAGGATTTAAACGGAAAATGCATGAGATAAAAGGTTTTATTTTAATCGTTCTTCGTCTCACAACACTTATAGAAATTAGAGTTTAGATCATATTAGGCTTTTCTAAAAGTACTAAATAAAATATTTTTCAGTCGAAGATTGTTGTAAGGTTAAAAACTGTTGGTGTGGTAACGAAAATATCGTGCACCACGTAACAAGATCTTTTTGAAGGGAAAGTCAGTACGTGGTTTCTCGCATTATTTTTCGGATTTTTGCAGGGTAAGTATACGTAGTTTCTGACATTATTCCATTTCAAGGATTTTACCAACTTTTATTCGATATCAACAAGAAATAAATGTAGTTTCATTCCGATCCAGTTATGCTACGATGATTTTCTGGGCGCTTTTACACGTTGGTGTTAAATAGTCTCTTGCCATAAAGTTTTAAAATCCAAGTGCAAAGTTAATTCTCTGCAAGAATCGAGAAAAGTGGGAAAGGAAAAATTTTGAGCCCCTTTCATATCTTGCATGCAGATAGGTCTTCAGGCGGGGGATACTCCAAAATGACCTTTGTTACGATCGTTTCTCCTTTGTTGCCATGGTAACACCGGATGGTTGTTGATGCCACTAAACCCAATTTTAACCTCAGAAACCACTGTGAAAAGTGCAAAATGTGAGACATCGTTTCTCAAGTCCATTAAAACTCTACAATCAAGACTTTTACCACATGTAAAACTTTTATTCTAGTTTACATTTATGCATGTGACATTTTGTCACATTAACTGTACACGAACTTAACAGTCAAACAACTTGGTGTTCAGCTTTTTCTTTAAAAATTCATATAAAAAAAGAGTACAGCTCTTAAGTTACTAATTGGAACTTGTTGTGGGCCGTATAAGTATCGAGGCATACTTATACAGGCAGTGTCACGGAGAATTGGTGTCATTTCAAAGCAAAAATATGTTTTCGTATTAACAGAAACCGATAAATGATGGTCCAGTTTTGTGATAAATTACCACCCTAGTGCACCAAACATGTCCATGAGTGTCTGTAGTTCTCACATTTTCCGGCGTTTCCAAAATGGGCTAGAACAGATTCGTGATTTGTTTCTTTTTCATGAATTGGTTGATTTCTTTTTCTTGGTGTTTCAGCCGTATATTTTGTAAATAAATAAATAAATAAATAAATAAATAACTAAATAAGGTTTAAGGTATTTTTGACCAAACAAAGTGAAAATCCCCATGGCACTGCTCCTTAAACCCGTTAACTCCCATGAGTGACAAACATCGAAAATCCAAGAAAAATTTTAAATTTCTTTGTGAAAAATATTGTAAAACAAATGCTACCATGCAAAAGCACTGCTGAAGAGGTTTCATTTGAATGGTCACACCATAGGATTTCATCAACAGACTCAAAAGTTAGAACAAATGGTACCATGCAAAAGTACTGCTGAAGAGGTTTCATTTGCCACACCATAGGATTTCGTCAACAGACCCAAAGGTTAGAACAAATGGTACCATGCAAAAGTACTGCTGAAGAGGTTTCATTTGAATAGTCACACCATAGGATTTCGTCAACAGACTCAAAAGTTAGAACAAATGGTACCATGCAAAAGTACTGCCAAAGAGGTTTCATTTGAATAGTCACACCATAGGATTTCGTCAACAGACTCAAAAGTTAGAGCAAATGGTACCATGCAAAAGTACTGCCAAAGAGGTTTCATTTGAATGGTCACACCATAGGATTTTGTCAACAGATTCAAAAGATAGAACAAATGGTACCATGCAAAAGTGCTGCCGAAGAGGTTTCATTTGAATGGTCATACCATAGGGTTTCGTTGACAGACTCAAAAGTTAGAACAAATGGTACCATGCAAAAGTGCTGC
Source organism: Cladopsammia gracilis (assembly GCA_022457155.1). Classification (NCBI taxonomy): domain Eukaryota; kingdom Metazoa; phylum Cnidaria; class Anthozoa; order Scleractinia; family Dendrophylliidae; genus Cladopsammia; species Cladopsammia gracilis. The sequence continues at coordinate 695,847 of JAJGOT010000237.1, read as the reverse complement.
AGAAGAGGTTTCATTTGAATGGTCACACCATAGGATTTCGTCCACAGACTCAAAAGTTAGAACTACACTACATGTCTCCATAATTGACTCTGGAAGGAAAAGGCTTAACGGTCATCAGGTAAAATGTATGATTGTTTATTTATTTAGCATTAATTTATAAATTTAGAGACGAATAAAATGTGATATACCTGTTGTGGATTTTAAGATAACTTATTAAAGAAGAATTATCTTTAAAATATGCATGCATCGACTCTCTTCCTACAATTTCTTTTCTGTTTAACGGAATCTTCAGATATAATCCTGTAGAGTTCGCTTGTTCGTTATATAACAGTAAGTTTTTATTCAGTGCGCGAGCGGGCAAAACTCAGTTCTCGAATCCTGCAATGTGAATGAGCGGATAAAAGTTTCGAATCTTGCCCGGTCCGCTACAATTTCGTTGTCTCGCCGGCCCAGGTAGTAGTATAAAGGCATCTGACAGGTTAACAAGAGACTCGGGGGTTTATTTCTTTCTGGGGAATTTACTTCTCTTACTTAATCTGTGTCGTGAGTATTTTTATATCTATTTCCATAATCGCTAGTACTATGCATAGCGCCGGCCAAAGAACAGAGTGGAAGTCTGGAAGAATCTTAACTTCCTTAAACACATCAATGAGCCCGGCAACGTTGTCAAGTAAAATCCACATTTATTGATTCTCGGCTATTATTGTTTAAAGTGCCTATAACCCCTAGAACGTTATTTTCAGAATTAACTCTATGCACATTGAATAGGCCATCCCCATAAAATGTTTCGTTTCCCATCGCCTTTCCTCTCGTGAAAGTGGGTCGGTCGGTTGAGCAAAAAAAAAAAAAAAACAAAAAAGAGAAAATTGACCGAGGGATCCTGAGTCCAGAAAAAGCCTGGATGCTAAGTAAGAAGGTCTAGTTGCACGTGTGCTTTCGATTGCCAATGTTTTCCAAATCCATACTCCTTATCTGCAATGGAGGCTAATAAATTAAATATGAAAGATTTCTATTCAAAATAAAGTCTCGATCACATGTTTAAAAAGTAACATCTTGCTTGTCAGACAGTGTATCTGAATTTTTTTTTTTTTTTTTTTTTTTTTTTTACTTTTCCAAAAAATGGGTCGGTCGGGCGATGGGAAACGAAACATTTTATGGGGATGGCCATCGTTGAATGGTAGAATATTTCATTTTGTGGCATGTTTTGAACGTCGCGCCAGTTGTGAGTTAGAGATTTGAATTTACAAAATGCTAATTAGATTACGTCAACCCGGAAATTTGCCATTATTTCTAGGTCAATTTACAATGCGCAGTTTACAGCTTGAGGATAATAAATTTGATAAATACTAAAAATAAACTGTGGATAGTCAATAGATTCGTAAAAAATATTACTTGGAGGTGAAAACAAGTAGTATAATAAATGATTTCCGGGTTGACGTCATCTAATAAACATTTTGTAAATTCAAATGTCTATAACTCGCGGCTAACACGACGTTCAAAACAAGAAATATTTTACCATTCAACTATTCAATGTACATTGAGTTAATTCTGAAAATAACTTTCTAGGGGTGATAGGCACTTTAAATCAGTTGTAACAAAGTCTTTCATAACAATCAATATACAAACATTGATTCTCTATATATCGTGTGTTAACTCTTTCTCTTTCTTTTTTTGGGCGAATAATGACATAGAAAAACTAGGAGATTTGACATTATGTAAATAATCATGAAAAGCGAAATTCGGGGGTCAATTTCGCGAGTAAACTGTATACCACAAACGTTTTGTACAAGTGCAGGAGTGCAAGTTTTGTACCTGTTCGCATTGAATCGGTAGAGTACTTTCCGTTTCCTGGAGGGTGGGGGGGGGTGGGGGGGGGGGGTTGGTATGGTTTTCAAGCAGCTTAGGCCCTGACCACACTAATGCGTTTTCGTTTGAAAACTTATATGTTTTGATGCGTTTTCGCCTATCATCCACATAAAACACCCGAAAACGCTGATGAAAACGGAGACTTTCGAAAACGGTTTCAAAAGTGGAGACTTGAAAACGCATAGTTTTGAAAACGCTTCGTTTCTAGTGTGGACAGGTGAAAACGGAGACTTTTGAAAACGGTGACGTAAAATCTATGGTGTGGACAGGTGAAAACGGAAACTTTTGAAAACGATGACGTCGCATGCCATCGGTTCCAGTCCAAATCGGAGCATCTATCACCTTTAACAGATGCGCAATCCCCGGTCCCAGTCGTTTTCATCGTTTTCGTTTTAGTGTGGACAGGTGAAAACGATTCGAAAACGCTAGTGTGGGCGAAAATATTTTGCTTCGTTTTTTTCGAGATGAAAACGGAGACTTTTGAAAACGCATTAGTGTGGTCGGGGCCTTAGTCTTGGATAGGGTGTAGAAATCAGCTGATCAGTGGCATGAAAATAGAGTTTCTGGAAAATAGCGAGTCTGAGAGATGGAAGGGATATTGGATGTCTGGTATACGGTAAGGGTTTCAGAGTCCCAGCGCACGCCACCACCCAAACGTACCCCCTCCCTGGGAGTATTTCCCCCCTTCCAACCGTCACTTATCTTTTTTTAAACGGGGGGTCCTGTCCGAGTACAATAGCTTTGACCATTTTCCTAACACGAAATCAATCCTATTTAAAAATTAGATTATGAGCTCGAGATTTCTATCTCGTGATAGTTGATGAGGGCGAAGCCCGAATCATCTCTCACGCATGGAAATCAAGAGCAAATAATCTAGTAATTGTTTTAGTATAAATCTACTAGACTTTAAAAACTTAACAACACGACAGGCTCGTGTTTTTATTGAATAACGGATATACAGTAAAGAACAAGCGTACACACTCACTTTCTACAACAGGATAGATAGTGAGTAGCGTAGCCAATAAAAGAACGGCATTCGTGATAGAACGCTAGTAGATTTATACTAAATAGATTAAGTCTCCTCAGTCTCTTACACAGCCGTTTTTTGTGTCGTCACGCAACGCCATGCTTCCAACCAGTGAGGAGGAACGTTGCGTGACGACACAGATTAAGGCCTCGTCCACACGTATCCGGATATTTTTGAATCCGCAACTTTTTTGTTGCGGATTGGCCTTCCGTCCACACGTATCCGGCGAATTCGGCTCACGAATCCGCAACTTTTTGAATTCGCTCTCCAGAGTGGAAATTTTTGAATACGCTACGAGTACGGCATCGTGTGGACGATCGAATCCGGATATTTTTGAATGCGCTGACGTAACAGTATCAGATCCAGTCTTTAACCGCGCGAATATTCAACATGGCCGACAGAAATGTTATCGCTTCACTTCTACATGGACTTATTTCTAGTCTAATAACGTGCTTACAGTTGAACTTTGATTTGAACTTGGCCTTTGCGTATGCTTTTTTGACAACATTTAAAGAGAAGCCCTGGCTGCTAGAGCGAATCCGGATATGTGTGGACGGGCAAGTACGATTCGAATACGCTACGTGTGGACGCGAATATTTTCTTATCCGCAACAAAAAAGTTGCGGATTAAAAAATATCCGGATACGTGTGGACAGGGCCTAAGAGCTTGGTCGCACTACAGTCAAAAACCGTGAAAACATTCCACAAAAAACGTGTCCCACCGGAGCGGTTTCTTTTGTTTTCCTCGATTTTTGTACGGGCTAATTTTTGGTTTTGACTGTAGTGCGACCAGGCCCTAATATAGATTAGGTTCTTTTTTATTCTTAAAACCGGTTATAGATACATTGCATCAATGTTCTGATCAAAACAAGTTAAACGCCACGATTTTGAATTACGTCTTTTTCAAATTTGCAAGATGTTTGGAGATTTTATTGCCAATTGAATTAATTTGCTAGGGATTGATCATCATTTTCAAAACCGAGAAGAGCCTGGGGACAAGGTCGACTCTTATTGGTTTCTGTTCCGCGCACAATAGGTCATTGTTATGGTGACCTGACCATGTCCATCTGCATTGTAACAGCATTCTTTCTGTTGATTTTTCCCAGTATTGTAAGATCCTCCTCCTCCCCCACAGGAGTCGTGTTTATTCTGTCCGCTACTTCCTCCAGAGTAGCCTCCGCCTCCTCCACCACCTCCATAAGCCCCCCAAGCAACAGCACCAGCACCACCGCCACCTCCAAACCCTCCTTCAGCATTGTTATTCAAGGCTCTTCCGCCCACACCTCCCTGAAGAAATCCTTTGCCTCCTTCTCCGCCACTCTCAATGATGACACCAAACCACTTCGAACTTCTGCCATTTGAATAAAATCCACCACCACCACCACCTGAAAATGAATTATTGTGATGTTATCGTTTATAAGAAAATAAGAATTTGATATAATGAGCTTTAAAGAGTTACAATGTCTTTAACCTGGGTGATCAATTATCGTCTCATTCTCGTCTTGGGCCTACTGACGGGGTGATAATTAATAGGGCTATGTCACGAGATATGTCACGCAGGCTAGGAATATATCTTGAAAAACGTCGGGCCGATATAAATCAAATTTACGCCATCGCCGTGGAAACGGGCAATATCCTTCAATTCTGCTATACTGGGTACTCCGAAAGGTCTCAGATAATGATCTATTTGTCTTTAATTGATTTCGTTTCGATTATTTCCCCATGGCCAATTCTGGAGTCATACGCCTCGGTACATGTCAGAAGGCATACGTGTTAATCAGTTGAGCATGGACGAAGGTTCTTCTCCGGTACAACCTAGGTGCTGATTTCTGTGGAATCAACCCAAAAGTTGTCAGATTTTCCTTGCTTTAACGAAGGCAGTGTGCTTTTAATGCTCTTACGGTTATGTGCCTGATTTTAGTAAGCACGCGCAAGCGATCTCAAGGTCACATCCAGATAAACATTTATTGCAACACGTTTGGCGCAGTTCAAGGATACTGCTTCACGCGATGTGAATCCAGTTTAGTGCTTTCTTCACAGCATCAAAGCTCGTACAATATAGCTCAATGGCTGATTATGTGGCTGTTATGAAGAGTGTACTTTGGGCATTAATAGGATGGTATTTTGCAAGCCATTGCAGTAAGGTGGTTATTGTAATGAGATTTAACCCATTGACGAAAAACGACAATTTGAAGCTGTAATTATGCCGTTTTTTTGTACTACTGTCTGGACAAATTACAGCCAAACTGACTCAAACGTCGCCAAAGATATGGAGAGCGTGTCATAGTAAACTATCAGCGGATAGTCAACGACGAGAGAATAAATTAAAATAGAGTATTCTTAATCAATCAAGATAATGTGCTAAAAGGGATATTTAGGGTTTGATATAGTTGCTAAGTCTCCACTATCTGTTCAGAAAACTATGGGATTTAAGAATTTTCTTTCAGTTTTGTATGGTATTTTCTTATAGACTACGAGTAGCCCCTCTTTTTTCCTCAGGGATAGTAGAGCGAGCGAAACGCGAGCGCGCGTGAAAATCACCCGACGCGAGAAAGGCAAGACGCGCGGCGGGGAGATGCCTTTCACGCGTGGCGTGATTTTTACGCGCGCGCTCCTTTCTCGCGTGGGGTGATTTTCACGCGCGCTCGCGTTTCGCTCGCTCTACTATCCCTGAGGAAAAAAGAGGGACTACTCGTAGTCTAATTTTCTTATAGCTCCTTGGTGATTCTTACCTGGATGGGTCTGTACACCATCTCCACCACTTCCTCCTGACCCAGACCCAGACCCAGACCCACTATTATCATCATCGTCGCTGTCGTCTTCGTCACCTTCACCGTCACTGGTCTGTGCACCATGTCCATTACTTCCACCTGGCCCTGACTTGTACCCAGCTCTCCCTGATGTGCTCGTAGAGGCATCACATTCTGTATGTTTTGACTGAGCAGACCTTATGCCTCCTCCTCCTCCAGCTATTATCAGAGGCGTGTTGCTTCCTCTCACTACAAACGTACCTCCACCGCCTCCAGAGCCATAACCGTCTCTGTTAATACCGCCTTCTTGACCAACAAGAATCTGAATTGTTTCGCCTTTGGATAAGTAAAAAGTTCCTATTATTCTAGCACCTCCTCCTCGGTATTGACGGCTGTTCGTGTGTGTGTCGTACCCCCCTGCGGCTCCTATTGCTTCAATTTTGTAGTCGCCTGTGTACGGCACAGTCCATCTTTGAATACCGCTGACCACTGTAACTTGACCGTCATGATCCTGACCATTGTAGTGGTAGCCAAGTGATGTTGGACCAAGTCTCCCACTTGCACCAAGGTTTGTAAAGATCGCTTTGAACCCTAGGTAATAAAGACCAACTAACGCCTTTCAGCAAACTGTGTAACTATATAATGTCAAATCAAGTATTTATAATGCTGGTTATTTTTTCTCTAAGGAATTCCGATTCTACTTAAGGTGGCTGATTACAGTTTGTACGCGCTCTTCATTTTCAGCTGCTTACGTGAGTCAGCACTTGCAGAGTTTTGAGAAAAACAAACGTGGCGCCTATTCAGTGATCATTTTATTTTGCTTAGCGTGGATCGCCAGAGTGTTGTTTTTCGTCTTAAAATCAAACAATTTGTTGTTCGTAAAAATGTTTGTTGAATCGAAAGATAATTTAGAGAACATCTGAAGAAATACACTGCCTTTTTGGTCGTTTTTTTTCTTTGGATCGAGAACCTAGTCAAATGCAACGCATGCGCAGTTGACCAAAAAATTGTGACTGGATATGTTAGCGACTTTCCTCGGAAATCTGCAGATTTCTACGGAACCACTCGTTAGAATTTCACGAAATGTGTCACAATAATAGTTCCGAATATGCCGAACTCACCTGCCATCAGAAATTTGAAATCAAACAGAGGAGATTTTTACAAAACGCAACGATATTAAACCGCAAATTACGGAAGATCCCTCTGTTTAAGTTACATGAGACCAGTGTTAACATGCGAATATTTTTATGAGTTTACTGGAGACAACTAATGGACAAAATCTAACGACTAGATTTTCCAAATCAAATATTGCAGGCTGATTTACAATCCACCGTGTTGACATGGCAACGCCCTTCAAGCTCAACAAAAATATCCAAATATATAGCTTATTGCTTAATCGTATGCCTCACTAATTTTTGCCGCTCAGACGTTAATAGTTTTAAAATGACAATGAATGACGCATAGGTACTGTGTAACTGTGTTCAGCCACCTTAACCATGAGTACGGGAAACATTCTCTAAAATATTAAGGACCTTTTCTGTGGTCCAAGTTGACAAATAAAGTTTACTACTACTACTACTACTACTACTACTACTACTACTACTACTACTACTACTACTACTACTACTACTACTGCTGCTGCTGCTGCTGCTGCTGCTGCTGCTGCTGCTGCTGCTGCTGCTGCTGCTACTGCTGCTGCTGCTACTGCTGCTGCTGCTGCTACTACTGCTGCTACTGCTACTACTGCTACTACTACTACTACTACTACTGCTACTACTACTACTACTACTACTACTACTACTACTGCTGCTGCTGCTACTCAGTACTGCTGCTACTGCTACTACTACTACTACTACTACTACTACTACTACTACTACTACTACTACTACTACTACTACTACTACTACTACTACTACTAGATCAATTTTTGTAAACCACAAACTGTGTTCGTGAAAGTTACATTTGAATAGATAACTCCTCTGTGGTAGGTAAATTATCGGGTAATGGTTTACATTGTTTTGTTAGTGATATTTCCCACGGTACAACTACCGTAAACCCTATATTGACCCCCCCCCCCCTCCCCCCTCCCTATTTCAAACGCGTGGAGGGGCGAGGGGGAAGGGGCGAGGGGTGTGCTTAAAAGAGAGGGGGAACTTACTATTATAGTACTATTATAGTTCAGCGAAACCCCATGCGTTCACCGCTATTTTTTAGTAAATCATAAATTCAATAGGGTCCCACAAGTGAATAAAACTGTTAAAAATAACTTGTACAACTGACGTATAAAGTCACTCATCCACGACTGTACAATAAGAACAAAAGGTTAATATTTTCCTCGAAGCTCGCGAGTACTGTATGAGAATTCATGCCTGACTTCTGTAGCTTATTGTTTTGGTTAAGAAAGAAAGGGGGAGGGGGGGGGGGTGCTTAATAAATTTCTTGCTTTAAAAAAATGGGGGGTTATTTGAGAGGGAGGGCTTTAGTGATAGAGGGTTTGCGGTACATTTTTCGACGTATAATCTAAATATTATTATGACAACGATGTAGGATAATAACTAAATCAGTTATATTTGGGAATTCTCCAAATTATAAAGTGGCTCGATAAGGTTATCTTTAAAACGCAACAAGTCCTCTTTTCCTTTTCTCTTCGTTTAAACATATAATTTTGTTCACTCCCGAAAAAGTCCTATATGGGTTATATATATTGGTCCTTATGTATATTACGTCATGATCTCAAAATTCACCCCCAAGCCTCGTTTGTGAATAATGTTCCTCGTATTTACACTGTTTTTCCTTGGGTATTCTTTTGAAACTTAATTACTGCTTTGGTAATTCATTGTTGTGAAACTTCACAAGTTTACAATTCCAAAACGAGGCTTGGGGTGAAATTATCTAGTCTGACGTAAACATACAAATTCAATTGAAAGATGTGAGTTTAAAATGAATTTAAAGTAACTACGAAATCAAATTTCAACGGAAACCAAGAAATGGGCCGACTGAAACCCCAAAACCAAAAGCGAAACTGTAAAGTGAACTTATATGTATTTAAGTTTTCTATCGCGTTTGAGTGTTGATGTAGATGAACTGCGTTCTCCATTTGTTTTTGTTGTTGTTTTTGTGTTTGTATATCTGTTGCGTGAATTTGTGCCATCTTGCCGGCCAGTAACTTGTTAATTAAATTATTAGAACAGTTGGCTACCTTGCTCCGCTCAGCCCCTATGGTTATTCCAGACAGCTAGTACTCTAATTTAATTTTTGATTCTTTAAATTATTTGGTTGTAGTTGTTGTTGTTGTTGTTGTTACGTTAACGGATCTTACCTGGATGTTTTTGCAAATGTAACGTGGTTGCGTAAATAACAGATCCCAGCTTGTTAGTGGCTTTACACTGATAGCTACCGGTGTCTTGAAGACTGAAGCGTGAAATTTTAAGAGTTCCATTGACAACTGTCGATCGTCCTTGCGGTAATGAAGAGAATGCTTTGGACCAACGAATTACTGGTGGTGGAAAGCCAAAGGCTCGACAATGAACAGTTGCAGTGGAACCTTCTCTTACGGCTATAGCTCTGTTCGGAACTTGGGTAAAATGTGGTGAAACTGAAAAGCGACAACAGAAGAACATCAGCAAACCCGCTCTACGAAGCCTAAATAGTTGCAAGAGAAGCACTGAGTGAAATGACTTGTCTAAGTCTCAGCAAGATAACTGGTCTCGGATATAAGCCCTGGTCGTATACTAGATTATTCAACTATGCACGGGGTTTAAGGGGCCTTTTAAAAATGAGACCTAAGTATATATATTATAACCACTGAGAAACGTTCCCATTTGATACTGGCTCTATAATGGCATGAAGTATCACAAACCTTATTTATAAGTGATGGCCGAAATGAATTCTTTTGAGTTTTGCACATGTTTACGAAGCCAGTAGGGCTGACAAGCATGGATATAAAAGAGTATTCCTTTTGTAATCGAAAATGTTCTATGCTGTAAATGATTTTGTCGCAGAGTCTTTAAACATCGAGATTGGAAATTTTAGCTGAAAGGGTACAAAAAGGCTACTCGGGCACGATATTTAACTCATATTGGCTCTCCCAAAAAACTTGGTACGCGATAAATATAGAGGGCAGTAACTAGTGAGATGCAGATGTTCTCAAAAGTTTTAAATTAATTAATTTTTAATATCTCACCTTCAACAACTAGTTCAATAACTTTCTCTTCTTGTCCTAACAAATTTGCTGCGGTGCAAACATACTTTCCCGAATCATGATAAGTGACACTCTTAATCTCCAACTTATTTCCAACTATGTTTAACAATCCTGAGCCATTTAGTTTTCTCCAGGATATTTTGGGCTTTGGGTAACCATCAGCTGAGCAGTGAAATATGGCGTTTTGATGCTCAGTCACTGTCAGTGAAGCAGGAGATACAGTCATTATCGGTGCAGATATGGACTCTCCTGGCTCTCCTTTAGGTCCCGGATGTCCAGGGTTTCCTGGATTCCCTTAGGACAAAAACAAAACGATAAAAATAAAATCATAATGGTGGTCGGAGGGTAGAAGGGAGACTTTGCGATCTTTACTTGAATTAAAAAGGTGAAGCTAAACAAGTTGACTTGACCAAATGCCTCATCACTACACTTGCACTCCAACTTTATATTTTTCGCATCAGAAGCACTTAGGCGAGAGGTTAGTCACACAGTTCTAACACATGTCTTTAAAAAGACAAAATTTTTATGACAAATTCCTCTCTTCGTCTTCTAATTACAGCCTACCGTTTGGCTGCCTTGCATAACCTAGCAAAAGTTGAGAAAAAATGGATGGATGAATACCTTTTCAGTCTATAAATGCATGTTGGATTACGACATCAGTTAGATGAAGTAGAATAATTCGTATGGACAGGATGGACTAAAATTAAGTGAGCTGTGGTCCCACCACCGACAAGTAAGCCCCGCTAACATCAGATAGACATCTTTCTTACCTTTCTCGCCCTTGACTCCTGATGCACCGGGAGCTCCCATGATTCCTATTTTACCGGGTTCACCTGAAAGACAAACAACACCTAGCCTTAAAGAAAAATAAAAGTGAAAAACAAATCCTTTCAATTGAAACGGACTTGCTAAGGGGCGAAATTAAAAAGATTTGACCATCGGCTTTCCATCATCTCAGGCTGATATTAATTGCTAAAAAACTATCTTACCACTTCTTTCTTGGTTCCTAAAGGTTTTCCCTTTTATTTTTTGCCACCTATTTTATTTGCCTTTCGTCTTTCTTTACTTGCTCTACAGCAATTAGGCGAAATACCATTATTTCTCCTTCATTCTTGATAGATGTGAATTAAATATCAATTAGAAAAGAAAAATAGTATATTTCTTTCATTTACCTCTTTCTCCCTTGACTCCAGCTTCTCCAGGATCTCCCATCATTCCTTGTTTTCCAGGTTCACCTGGCGGCCCCATAATACCTTGCTTTCCCTTTATACCATCCGTTCCTTTTGGCCCTTGTTTACCGCGAGGTCCTGGGACTCCCTTCGGTCCAGGGGGACCTGGTACACAAACTTTGCTTGGAGGGAGACAAAATGACTTTAATAAAACCGAGTTCAGGTATCCCCGGTACTTCTTGAATTCATCATGCACTTTTTCAGTATTACTGCTGTTTTCTTTTAAGCTGCGACGGACATTCTCATATGTGTCTTCCAGAGCTGTCAGGTGAAAATACAGTCAAACCTCTATTAAGCGGTCACTCAACAAATAGCCGGAATAGACCTCTTTAGCTTGTACGTTTTGTTTTCCCAATGTAGGTCATGTGATGTTACCCTAGAGAACAGTTTCTTTAAAATTGCATATGCATATGTATGCATAATTTATGAAAAGACAAAGGACAAATTCCCTTGAGAACATCACATGACCTACATTGGGAAAACAAAATGTACAAGCTAAAGAGATCTATTAAATCGCTCCCCATATTTACTGTAAACTTGACCTCTTTTAAGCGGCACCTTTATTAAGCGATACGTTGTCTATTTCCCGAGGGTGACCGCTTAATAGAGGTTTGACTGTAAAACGTTTTCGTTAGATTGAAAGAGAACCTGCAGTCCCCAGTCAGCATGCTTGTACTTTGCTCTTTTATTATGACGATACGCAATATTCTGTGACCACTCACATGGCGCAAATTTCAAGTTTTATGAGAAGCTGAATGTTCGCCATTATGGAAGGGAAAGCTCGCGAAAGTAACAAAGCTTCTCAGTATTCTTCGATCGATGAGCTTAAAAGAAGCGGCGCTGAAGCAATTTAACATCGCCAGCAGCACATTCAATCAGATACCACGCAGCTCTCAACAACCTCTAATTTCATTGGACCCCTATATCACGCAGCTCTATTGTTTTCAGGGCTAGGGTCCATTGTTGTGTTGCTTGTTCTATTGTTTTCTCGGCAAATCAGAGAAGACCTTGTAAGAGCTGCGTAACAGCGCATGCGCAGCAGATACAGTTACTGTTCGTATTCATGAGGGTGGCAAAGGGGGGTACCGATCACGCATCACGCCGAATTTTTAAGTGAAATCACGCATCACGGAGAAAATTTTTAACCAATCACGCGTCACGTAAATAAGGAGTAATCCGGCATTAAAATGGTAACAAAACAACTTAGAGTCGTCGTAGGCTTGCCTATTTAATGCATTGATATTGTATTCAATTCTTTTTTTGGAAGGATTGCATGTTAATTCATGATTCTTAAAATGAAATACAAATCCTATTTGCGCGTGGTGTGGTTGTTATGTCCTTTGTTCACTCGGTTTTTTTGCTGGTTTGGCTTTTACAGTTTAGCCCTGACTAGTATATCTTGTAAACGATCTACCCCTCTTATATGAAATGAGGGGAGGCTCTTTATATATTTGTCTTAGTAAAGGTTGCGATTCTATTAAATGCCATTTGTCCATGAGGATCTGTTTTAAGTTAGGTACACATGGGTTGTATTGGGTAATATTTCTTTGCGTGCTTTTGTTTTGTCTTTGAGAGCTGACTTTCAATTCTGTCAGAGAATATTACTTCTCAGAGCACCTTCTCGATGAGATTGTTAGGGTAGCCTCTTAGCCGTAGGTTTTATTTGAATTTATTGATGTTTTCCTCGAGAGTTTCCATTGAAAAGTTCGTTAAATTCTGGGGGGTCTAAGGGCCTCTCCGCTTTAAAGAACCCTTTCTTACCTCCAGGTGGGTGACAAGATTTAAAGGGCGTGTATTTGTTCTTAGCATTATATAAACTAATTTCGATTTTGAGTCGGCAATACTGCATTAAATTGACGGCTAGTTGAAAGAAAATCTATTCCGTATTGGGCGGAGTCGCGAAGCGACGGAGCCCAATACGGAGAATATATTTTCTTCCAACGCCGTGAATATAATGCAGTATTGCCGTCTCAAAATCGAAATAAGTTTTGTATCACGATTCAACTGTTTTTTGGGCAAAAAGAAAGCAAAACTGAAAATAACTTGTACTGATCAAAACTGAAATTCTTAATAGTCACGAGCTGACGTACACGACGTTTTGTACGCGTTATATTTTTGTTTAGCAAAAAAAAAGTTTTAAAAACACGGACTTTTCACGCTATAAATTGCTCATTGAAATCAAACAAATTTGATAGAACATCTTTTCGAAGATTTTCAAAGTTACAAACGTCGAAAAAATGAGTAAATAACGCAAACTTGTCGAGGTTTTAGTCCGGATGTTACTAAAACGAGGAATGGGGAATGGGGAATGGGGAATGGGGAATGGGGAATGGGGAATGGGGAATGGGGGATGGGAAATTGAAATGGGAAATTGAAAATGGGAAACTGAATTTTTTTTAAATTGTTTATAATGCAAAATATTTTTTCAGCGGCGATTATCGATATCCGCGCTTTTTTTGAAACGTTCTGCGCCACAATAAAAGGAAAAGAATAAAGTGATGATAACGGGAGAAGTGGCCCATTTCGAGGGGGTGGCTCCGAGAAACTTTCGTGAAAAAAAAAAAATAAATAAATAAATAAAAATAAACTTAACTTATAGCAGCAAAGTAACTCACCAGCGGTTAAAAGCTGCTAAAAGAAATTGACACCCGAAGTTAAGCTTATAATTATAAAATAGCATTTGTTAGCGATTCTCGTACTCGACTCCGTATTCACTTCACTTTGGTGAAAACATTTTTTTTTTTAGTTTATAGCTGTAGCACTGGCCCCAGTTGTTCAATGAGTGGATAGCGCTATCCACCGGATAAATCACTATCCAGTGGATAAACGTTAACAAAACCCATTGCGCTATCCACCGGATAGTGATGTATCCGATGGATAGCGCTATCCACGTTTTGAACAACTGGGCCCTGGTGTTCATTCAACGTTCTTTCAAAAATGTATTCTGAAGCACCAGAATATGGATGATCCATGGATGGCATGTCTGCAGAGTTTTTCAGTTCATTCAGCTTGTATGTGAAAGGTGGCGTAATTCAGTTGACAGACACCACGGCGCTTTCTTTCATTCGTGTTGTTCTCAGAAAAGTATCAACGAAAGAGTTTTCTGAACTAAATTTTACGCTATTGTCCATATGTTCAAAGCAAAATACTCCGTGACCGGCAGTCTGTAATATTTCCAATTTCAAGTCAATCTACTCAATGTATTCGATTTATAGTACGCTGTCCTTGTTTAGTCGGCTGAGACGTTTACGATTATAGTCGTCTATTTGTGAGTGCGAATTTTGCTGTACGCTCGGCACTCTACGCAAATTTCTAAGTCTGATGATGTCAAAATTTGCGCAGAGTGCCGAGCGGTCAGAAAAATCCGCACTACAAATAGACGGCTATAATTGTAAACGTCTCAGCCGACTAAACAAGGATAGCGTAGTATAAATCGAATACATTGAGCAGATTGACTTGAAACTGAATGAATTTTTGAAAGAACTTTGAATGAACATCAGTGCTACAGCTATAAACTAAAAAAATGTTTTCACCAAAGTGAAGTGAATACGGAGTCGAGTGCGAGAATCGCTAACAAATGCTATTTTAATAATTATAAGCTTAACTTCGGGTGTTAAAATTTCATTTAGCAGCTTTTAACCGCTGGTGAGTTACTTTGCTGCCTTGAGTTAAGTTTATTTTTATTTATTTATTAATTTTTTTTCACGAAAGTTCCTCGGAGCAACCCCCTCGAAATGGGTCACTTCTCCCGTTATCATCAATTATTCCTTTCCTTTTATTTTGGCGCAGAACGTTTCAAAAAAAGCGTGGATATCGATAATCGCCGCTGAAAAAAAATTATTCAGCATTATAAACAATTAATCTAAAAAAAATTCAATTGCCCATTTTCAATTTCCCGTTTCAATTTCCCATTCCCCATTCCCCATTCCCCATTCCCCATTCCCCATTCCCCGTTTTAGTAACATCCTTTTAGGGAAATTAACAAATTGACATCAGTTTTTTATGCGTCTGTCCTGTTATTGATGATAAAATTCGTCATAACATTGTCAAAGTTTGCTGTGGATCCACTCTCCGCCTGTTATTGATGATAAAATTCGTCATAACATTGTCAAAGTGCTGTGGATCCACGAGCCGCAGGCGAGTGGATCCACAGCAAACTTTGACAATGTTATCCTGACGAATTTTATCATCAATAACAGGACAGACGGATAAAAAACTGGCGTCAATTTGTTTTTTACAATAACAAAACGCCAAAACTGATGTTGAAACGAAGGAAGGAAATGCAAGATGCGATCGCCACAAAACCACAATTTCATCGCCATAATACGGAGAAACACGGGCTCGTAAATTAAAAGTTTGAGTAGAGTAAGTCAAAAACACATAGAAAAATTTGAATTTTGAAACTAACCTTTATTCCGGTTAAAATTGTTCTCAAATAATCCGTTGAAACACGGTTCAGTTCACCTCCGGTAAAGCTTATTTCAGCGACTCACAGCACAATAATCCTGCTCACCGTCAATTTTCAGGTCTGGATTCTTAACAAACATCGTCATCTTTCCGCTTTAAGGTTGTGTTTTAGCTTCTTGAGGTTCATCTCATCTATTTTGGACGATTTTCTCATTGAATAAAATTCTGGATTTGTGAAAGAATTCTCGCCACAAAAAGCGCAGCGCTGACAAGTTTGGAAAAACTTTCGCTGATGGCGTCAGTTTTATCGTTTTATGCGTCTGTACTCTTATTGATAATAAAAATTAGCCAATCAGCGCGCGAGAATTCGCACAGTTATTGTAAAAAACTTTTTTTAAATTATGATGGCGTGATAGCGCGCGCACAGCATAACTTAATGTAAACAAACCGTTCAAACGAACAAAACCAGCTTTTAAACTCAACTTGTCGGTAGCTTTCGATAGAAAGGGTCGTTGCATTGAATACAGCGTTGTTTATCTGCCAAACTTTAGAAAGTAATCAACATTTTTGCCCCTCCTTTGAAGATAATTTTAAATTTTTGTTTTCTACGCAAGGAACCCATTAAATTGCCGCGGGAAAGTTTCAACCAATCACAGGCTGGTTTTTGAGACGACAATACGACTTTATATTGACGTCTCAAAAGCAGACAAAAGTATCTGAGAATCGTGACACTCGGTTTTATTTCGTTTTGCTTGTCTTTTGCGGTCAATGTGTTTCTTATTCAGATATTTTCGTGTATCTGAGACCTTCCGTTTAATTTCTTATCAAGACTCAGGGAGCACACGAGGATGAGATTCAACATGCTTATTACTGGCATTCTCAAGTTCTGACATGTTTTCCACCACAGTTTGTTTCTGTATGAGCTGGACTCTCTCTTGTACATTGTTCTTAGGCTGATTCACATATCAGTTTCGTTTGGCTTAGTAGCCTACTCGCTTTTCTTCTTTGATTTGAATCAATGTTACGATAGTGGAATTTGATTAGCGCTCCCAGTAATTTCTGTTCTGCCTGACATGTTGCCTGCTTTCTTATGGTTCCGATTTCCTTCTTGAATTCTTCGTCGGGACTGATAAGTGCGCTTTGGCGTTGTAGCGTAACGTCTTAGGACGAGTCGCTTCCACCCGTGTGAGGTTCGAGTTTTCTGATTGCGTTTTCTGATTCACGATTCTTTCCCCGCCGTGCCCGGAACGGATTCTCTGGACCCACCACGAAGATCAAAGGTCAAGAAAAGACCGGACAGACCTTCAATTAGACAATTTACGTTGAGTCCTTTGAACGTAAGCTTTCTAGTTTTTCAAAGAATGTCGAAAGCATTCACGTATCACGGAAAAAAATAAAAAGTAAATCACGCGTCACGTGCTTCTAAAATAACAAATCACGCATCACGCTGCGCTATTAGATCACGCATCACGCCGTTAATTTGGGCACAATCACGCATCACGCGGTTAATTTTAGTGCAATCACGCGTCACGTAAAACCCGTTGTTAATTTTAACAAAACTTTTAAAAATAACTTTTTCACTTTAACAAATGAACCCGTTTCCTTCTTAACACTTTGCATTACAGTGAAAGGTGAACAATTGGTGACTCCGCCAGGACAGTAAAAATGAAGACTAGAGATTCGTGCGGGAGAAGCACGCGCGTTTTCGTCAAGAGCCGCGTGTTCCGGAAATCGGCTTCTACTATATGGGATACTAAATAGGATTATACTATAGATGTAAAACCGGTTGTTAAATTTGCTATGATTTTGTTGAGATTTATTGAAGATCGAGTATAGCAAGCTTATGTTCGAATGTTGAATCACACCAGTTTTTTTTTTTTACATATGTGTTGATTGTCCTGTATGTGGTTAGTGCATGGCTACCTTGAGGTCCATTCGATATATTCCGACACCAAGGTAGCCGTTAAATCATTGAGTTACATCCCCATAAGTAAATGTTTAAATTTTCCGACGAAGATAACGGCTACCAAAAGTTTGCGTATATCGACAAATTAAATAACGAATTTTGTTACTATAATGATTCCCAAATATTCACTGTTATTCGCTAATGACTTTAGTCGAATTTCCCAGATATTCTTGCACGCAGCTGAGTAAATACGAACCGAAATACATCACCGTAGAAAAGCAACACAGCTGTCACGCTGTTTCTTCCGTATCACAACAAAAACACTAAAGCAAAATGTTGGCGAGTTGATTGCACTCTCAAGTTACGACTAAGGGTGAACAAAAACACTTTAATAGTAGTGTCGAGAGCACTCTTTCTCTTTTTAAATCAGTGATTTGCTATCGAAATTTAACACCAGGCAGACTTGGCAGGTAATTTTATTTTGACACATCTATCAGTATACTCATAGGATTAAGCTTCGCTTGCAGGATATATTATATATACACACATATATATATTTTTTAAATCGCTGACAGTCACGCGCGGGCCCAGACTCCATCGTTAGGGTAGCGCCGGGGAATGAAAATGTTGGAGACTGAAAAATTAAATTTCGGTTGTTCTGGCTGCGTTATTTTTTGTTTTTCCAAGACAGATCCGAAATGGATGAAATAAAGTACACGCAGGTAAGGTGACAGTGGCATGTATATGATATTTCAACACATCGGTCAACAGTCAACTAAAACAAGACCTTTTTTGTTGTTATTTTCTTTAAGCACACAGAAATCCACTGCACGACAAGCAATACCAGCATTTTCCTCCTCAAACACACAAATTTTATACTTAAATTTTACAGAGAGCACTTCGAAAGATTTTTTTCAAGGACCAAAATGCCACACAAATAAAGCCATCTAACTTAACGCCATTCAGCGCTTTCAGTCTAGTCTCTTTTTACAAACATTAAACATACATGACATCTAAAGGAGGTGTGAGCAACAGCAAATCATCTGATTAGTTTTGTGAGATATCAAAGGAATCTGTGTTTTAAGATCTGCTTCTTCGTAGTGCGCAGGGAAACAAACACGTGTCTTCTTCCCGGGGGGGGGGAGAGGGGGGAAGGACTCCCATATTAAAATAACAGGGTGCTCGTCGTACCTTTTAGGGGTCAAAATTTGTAGATTGGTATCGCTTAGGGTGCTAAAATCTAAAATGACCATGGTTAGAATTATCGCGGTACCTTTTAGGGTATTGAGCCAAAAATATATGACAGAAATATGACATGTGTTATAAAGGCTTTTGTTCTTGGGCCATCGTAGCTTGATGAGAAATAGAACACAAACCGCGGTGATAAACATATATTGAACTTTCCACGTAAAATCAAAGAAACATTGTTTATACAAGAACTGAAGCCAGCTTTTAATGCAAACGTCAGTAGCGAGAAGCTGATGCTTTATTAATTAGCTGTTTCTTTTTATAGATCAACTGTTAAGTTTTGTACTTAATCTCGGTCCCAGTCCCTTTTTACTGAAAATACAAAACTGAATGCAAGGCTGGCACTACGGCAAAGGGCAGATTTATTAATGGCCAATATTTCGACTAATACTTTGCCGTAGTGCCAGCCTTGCATTCAGTTTTGTATTTTCACATTCAAGTGACGCCTGGCACGAGATCTTTCACAAGGAAGATCCGGCAACTACCAGTAAGTTTAATTTCTGCGTCGTGTGGACCTCTGCATTCAAAGGCTTTTCCCTTTTTACTACTATATAGACACTAACGGACACTTTTGAAAATGTATGTAGTAGCATACGAAACGTCAAGTTTTATCAAAAATGAACAAGTTCAATATGTTAATCACCGCGGTTTGTGTTCTATTTCTCATGACATGTGTTGTTTTAGAATTGGTACCTCTTAGGGGTAAGCCACGCCCATCAAACGAGATTCTGGTACCTTTTAGGGTGTTTTTTCAAAAAGTTCCCCCCCCCCTTTTTCATAGTCTTCTTAACGCACTCCTACAAATCTAATACACTTCCATTATCACTTTCTGTATTTCAGTAATAAAATAAAAATGAGTCATTTCAATTGTAACTGCTTCAGACGAACGATATTTTTATCACAGCGAAATTTTAGTTCAATTCTGGATCAATAAACCGGAATTAAAAAGGAACGAAAAGTTTAGCGCTAGCCGTTTTGCAGTCTCAACTAAAGATTTTCACTTCGAGATATGCTTATCTCTTTCTGTAAGGTTTCTTTCATCACATACCATTGGCAGCATTCTTGTTTGCACTGGACTGAGGTTTAGCTGCTTCTTTAAGAGAATCCTTCATTTGATGAATTTCCTGCGAGAACTTTGCATCCATCATTTTCATCTCTGCAGTAATCTCACGAACCACTAACTCATTTCTCACGAACAACACAATGGTTAACAAAATCGCAATGACAGATAAAACTGAAGAGCCCGTTTGAAGGTATTTGTAACCTTTTTGCTTTGGTAATATTTTCGGATCCTTTTCGTGATCCATTGCTCACTGATCTTCATTCAGCCACTATACACCCAAGATTGTGAAAGTATAGCCGTGGTCGCGCTCGCCTGATGGTTTATATGTACGGGAAGTCGAAACTTGATCGCAGCAATTTCTGTAGTATCGTCATGATCGGTAATATTAGAGAGAGCAGAAAATATAAAATTTTCCGCATGCTGTGAGGATAATAACCTCCTACACAGACCTTTTCTTGGCTCGTCACGCGTTCCTCCTCAAAGAAGGGAGGAATGCGTAGCAAGCTAAGAGGTGCGCCACTTCGCAATCCATCAGGTGAAGGAGGTCATCTCCGAACTCACCCGAGGACATCTTCGTGATAGAAGTATAAATAAGCATTCAAGACGCGCAAACCGGGAAAGAATGTGTTACATTACCGTTCTAAATCTTATTTTTATTTAGTATATAATTATCTTTTAAAGGAGGAAAAAGGTCTTTTTTTACAAATATAGTTTTATAAAATCGCAATGAAGCTTTATACCTCCTTTTCAAAAAGGATGGTCTGCGAGCTACAAGGATTACCGAACATAAAAATATATCCAGAAAATGCTCGCCAAGTAGATAATTCAAGACAGTAAAAATCTGCAAATCATCGGGATAAAGGTCTGCTGCATTACAGATGTGTATTTGTCAACTTAGGTGTTGAGGGCGTTAATTTGGGTAAAGAACCCCTGTGAACATATCTGCTTCTTTTTTTTGCTTTGGTGTAACCACAGGAGCCCAAGCTCAAGTGATGTTAACACGTTGTAATTTGAATGTCGTGGTAACTGTTGCGTAATAGCGAAATTATAAGGATTTGTATGAGGAAAATTCACTTCGAATTTGAGCATAAAATTAGGAAGGTATTTGAATATAACTGGCTCACTTGAACTTCTTTGTGTGTTTACTTGTGTCTTGAGTGGGTTTGGTCGTTATGGTGTCGATTCGAAGCGATTCCAGCGGGTTTTAGTTCAACTGTTTCTTCCTCCCTAAAAGAGAGAGAGAAGAGGACGAGAAGAAACAGTTGAACTAAAACTCGCTGAAATCGCTTCGAATCGATCCCAGAACCACTCAAGACACAAGTAAAGACACAAAGAAGTTCAGGTGAGCCAGTTTTATTCAAATATCCTTCCTAATTTTATGCTCAAATTCGAAGTGAATTATCCCCATACAAATCCTTATAATTTCGCTATTACGCAACAGTTACCACGATGTTCAAATTACATCTTGTAAACATCACATGCGCTTGGGCTTCCTGTGGTGTAACTTTCGGATTCTTTTTGAAGTTATCCATTGCTCACTGATCTTCATCGATCATTCAGCCTTCAGAACTACACACCCAAGATTGTGAAACTCGATCCCAAAAATTACTGTAACACTGTAATATCGTAATGATCCGTAATAATAGTAGAAAAGATTGAATTTACCACATGCAGCAAGGATAACCGTAGACTACGAGAAGTTTCTCATTTTTCTTAGGATTAGTCAAATGGGCAAGCACGCGAGCACACGCGAAAATCACCTCGCACGAGTAGACGCGACTTTTGAAGTGCAAAGATAGGAAGACCCCCAAATGTTTTTAATTTAAAAAGTCACTTCATTTTCTGAGCATTTTATTTTGTTTAAAGTTATTTATTTATTTATTTATTTTCAAACGGTGGCATTAATTCCCTATCTCGGTAAACTCTCAACTAATTAAAACAAGACCTTGTCTTCGCCGGCGTCGCTACACAGAATTTTACGGCAAGACAAGTAATACACCGGGCAACCTAGCCTAATTACATAAAAAAAAAATTTATTCTAGTCCTAAAGGCATTCTCTTTCTGTAAAGTTTCTTTAATTATTATCTACCATTGGCAACATTTGAATCCTAGCTTGTTTGCACTGGACTGAGGTTTACTTTCTTTTTTTTAAGAGAATCTTTAACAAGCTTAATTTCCTGCGAGAACTTTGCATCCATCACTTTTATCTCTGCAATAATCTCACGAAACCAGTAACAACGCAACGGTTAACAAAATCGTAAGGACAAATAAAACTGATGAACTCCTGTAAAGATGTTTGCAACTTTGCTGCTGTGGTATAATTTTGGGACCTTTTTCGTAATTATCCATTGCTCACTGACCTTGATTCAACCTACACCCAACCAAGATTGTGAAAGTGTAGCGTGCAGGCCGTGCTTTTAATCCAATACCCCTCAAAAAAGGAGACTGTTCACAGGCTATGCTCGCTAAAAGGTACGTACGGGAAGTCGAAACTTGAACGCAGGAATTTCTGTAATATTAAGGAGAGCAGAAAAGAGTCAAGTTACCACATGTGGCGAGGATAAACGATCACGGAAAATATAAGCCCGGAAAGAAACGAGTAGAGAATGGGGAGCGGGGAACGGGAAATATTTATAATGCGGAATCTTTAAAACTTGAAATCTTTAAAATGGGTAATTGTCAGAATTATCGTGACCGGATTGTTATACATTGAACAATGTTTTCGTTTTTTAGAAAGCTGAGCAATTTGGCTTCTTTTTGTGAAGGATAGACAAAATCGGAGGTGGCCAACAATTTATTTACTACCCAACGCAAGCAATCGGTTTTTCTTCAATACATGCAGCCTTTTAACGTTAGCGTTCTTTTTTTGGGAATTCCTGCAAGTTTTAAACATTCACAGCTGTATCTGACATGTAGATGTTGCTACAGAACAGGTACTGAGGAGAAAGCATCATTTGATTAATAAACAATTTTCTCTCGTTTTGAAATCAGTCAAATTAGTTGGCACCGTTGCTATCTTCACGTAATGCATGCCAGTAACCGCTATACTGTATAGCGTCTGGAATGCAGTGACTACCGTGGCAGCAAAATTTCAAGCGGACGTTAAGGAGGGGGAGGGGCTAAGCGGGGAGCGAGTGAATATGTCGACGCCCCCTAACAGATCTGTTGTGCTCAATATTGTGCCAATGTTGTCGATTCTTTGATCTTGGGAAAATACTGAAAGGAGGAAGTTACTCTTCTTATAGACTAGCTCTAGGCATCAAAGAGGAGTTCCTTTGGCTCACTATCCTTGTAAAGCCGCATGACTTTCGATATATAGTGTTTCTCCATCACAGTGAAAAGAGTCAAAGATCTAAGTCTTGTTGTAGTCTTAATTGGAATAATGGCGTTGTTGCATGATCAGTTGTAGCCGCTTAAGTGTTAGATTACGAGCAGTCTATTATTTTTCTTTTATTTAGTCGCGTGACTTTTCTTTTATTTAGTCGAGTGAGCGCGCGCGAGCGCGAGCGGCGCTGAGCCGTGAGGAACGAGGGCGTCATTCCGTGGAAAGTAAAAATACTGTTTTTCTCGGGCTGACGCCCTCGTTCCTCGCGCCCGCTCGCTCGACTAACCAAAAGCAAAATAAGAGACTGCTCACAGTCTTCCTAATTAAATGTAAGTTATTTTCTGTTGAAAATACTTGCATCAGAATTTCTCAGTCCGTGATTTAATGTAAGCGCAAGTCTGCGGTTAGCATTACATGTGACATAGTGTTTCTTCTGCATTTTAAAGGTTCCTCATTTTTTGTTGCTTATTCTGGTAAAGGAGACCAACTGATTTTAACAGGGTGACAATCACTAGCAACCCTCATTTGTCAGGTATAGATAACATTTATTGTGCTATCATCAACGAGACATATTTGTAGGAAAGAAACTATATCACTTCTCTAAACGACATTATCAGGTTTCTTACAATTGATATGTACTAAACTTCTTGGCTATTCCAGAAAAAAAAATAAAAAATCTCACCCATTTAAATTAAGTGAATTAAATAACCATTGACGTTTCTCTAAATCTGATATCCGATTTAAGTTCTGGTTACTAATGTTGGTCAGAAAGACTAAAAAAATGTGGCAATAACTTCGACCCCGTTCAAACTCAATGCCCTGGAACGGTGCTCGGACAAAAATACTAATTTGAACGTGATCTGTGCTATAAACCGATTGCAATGCCACTACTTTCAAAAAGTAATAGTCAGATAGTAGTCGGGCACCGTTCCACTTATCTGCAAACGATTTGGCGAGTCAGGTCAGCATTTTTCTCGTACTTATTCACCATCCCACTATGGCGAAATCATCAATGAAAACAGAAGAAAATAGGTGGTTCCACAGTGTCTGGAAAAGTTCCCTTTCAGAGCTGTAAGTCTGACTTGAACCTTACAATAATCGGACTGAAGCCAATACATAATTCCATAAGGTACTGCACTGGTGCACTCTGAATGGAAATCCGGGCAACGATTCAGCGATTCAGTGCATCAGTCTTAGTGCCTCCATTGCTTACAAATGGACACTTAGGAAAGAATACTTTTAGTGAAAAAATTATAATTAAAAGACTAAAATTTCTACCTTGAGCAACTGCAAACAATTACACAGAATTAAAATGTGATCAATATTTAATCGGTAGACTACCATTTTTTTTGCATGTTAACCTGACAATTATTAGTATCCTATCACCCGATAGGTTCAAACAGCATTTCTGACTCGGCAGTCGCGGAAACTATATTGAAAAATAAGCTTGTTCCTATCACAGCCTAACACTTATTTGTTTGTGTAGTTATAAAAAAAAAATAATATAAAAGAGCGGCGATTTGCAATGATTTAATACAATAACAAATGATTGTAGTTAATAAGACTATTTCGCTTTAAAAAAGTTTACCTGTGAGAGGCTCTTCGCTTATCTGGTAATAAGTTCGTGTTCCAGTACACCAAATTGAAAATCTGTCCCCAAAACCACCACCAATCCTAACCACACTTCATGGAACATCACTACACATCATCGAACTTTGCTAGACCTAATCAACATCCCTAGGGATCATCCAATGCAACTAGACATCATCTAACATTACTAGGCATCATACAGGATACTGGAACACGAACTTATTCCCGCTTATCTTGTCCCCAGGGCCTTCTCGGTATTCAACATGGTGGCGATAACGTGACCTTAAAGTCTCTGTTTAAAATTATCCAAGCATACCGCCGGCTTTTATGAATTAAATTATTTCTTCATCAAATTTGGAAAGTTTATTGCTACGTGATATGTTATGGGCAAGAGTCCTTGCATTCATTTTGACCGAAAAGATCCTGGAGATGAGGTTGCTCTTAAACGTTACTGTACATAGTATATGTAATCTAGATTAATGTTATGGTAACCTGACCATGTCCATCTGCATTGTAACAGCATGCATTCCGCTGATTTTTTCCAGCATTGTAAGATCCTCCTCCTCCCCCACAAGAACCACTTTTATTGTCTCCGCTACTTCCTCCAGAGTAGCCTCCGCCTCCTCCACCACCTCCACCAAGTCCATAAGCACCACCGCCACCACCAAACCCTCCGTCAGCATTGAATACCTTGGCTCTTCCGCCCACACCTCCCTGAAGAAATCCTCTGCTTCCTTCTCCACCAGTCCCCATGGTACCACCGAACTCCTTTGAACTTCTTCCATTGGAGTAAAAGCCACCACCACCACCACCTATTTAAAATAAGTAAAAAATATATATTTTTCTTATTTTCCTATATTTAAATTATTGTTGTCAGTTCATTTGCTGTTATGAAATGCATATTTACTCCATAGATAACACATATTAACCCCCTCTCCCTCCCCCCCTCTCCCTCCCCCCCCTCCCCCCTCCCTCCCCCCCTCCCTCCCCCCCTCCCTCCACCCCAATAAAAAAGGGAAAAATGGAGGAAATGAGTGCTAACTTATTTAATGTATTGCTTATGGTTACAAACCCGCTGAATCATAAGAGAACTCTTCCTTTTTATCGATCCAACTGAGAGAAGAACTATTACATGCTCGGTCATTCAAAGTTTAACCCTCAATTTTCATCAAACAGCTTCGACTTTGATAATCCACATGAGAGCCAAATAAAAACAACCATGCAGAACAACTACAAAGGTTAGTAGTTACGGTATTTCGATACAGTTTCCTGGAGACTATACCTACATTTTTCAATCAGCTTTTAAGCGGTCTTTTCCAAGTCGGATCAACGTAACATTTGAATTGAAGTTTGGCTAAATATATATTCTGGTAAAATCGATATAACCATGACAACGATAAACAAGAAACTTTGAAAAAAATCCCACATAGACATCTTAAAATATGGTATATGATATATATTTTTTGCAAGAATAAAAAAAATCTTTATGTTTGATTTGAAATAAATCGCAATAACATTTCAAAGCTTACTATTGTATACTGGTACTAAATTGATCGAGAGATTGACACTGGTTTTGTGAAATTACTTCAAGATAGTGTCAAAAAGTAGCTTGATATTATGTTTGCACATCTTTTTTGCGATCTTGAGATTTACCCTTTTTCCTAACATCGCTCCATGTGCAATTTTTGAGTAATTTTCGATTTTAATCGCTTTTGCAAAAATCTGAGAAACGGCTAGATGGATTTTTTTTGAAACGTTCACCACGCATGCTTACCGATGTGAATAATATTATCTGAAAGTTTTATTGACATTGATTCACTGGAACGCCTTTAAAATTAAAGATGAAGACGACGTACGAACCAGCCGAAAAGTTTGCGTTACAAATTCACTTTTTTATGGCCGTGTTTTCACGAGCGATTTTTCAAGTCGCTGAGCGAGTGACAGTCGGAAATCTCGTGAAAACAGTTGCTTGTCCAACTCGCTTAAAGTTAAGCGAGTCGGCGAACTACAATAGAATTCTCATTAAATTTAAGCCACCAAACCAGGTGGCTTAAGCTTGTCGGCAATTAAACAACAAAGAAGGGCATTGTATTGTCGTTCTTTTGTGTTCTAATTTTCTATTGTTTTAACAAAAGAAAATATATCGCGCATGGTATAAGAAAAATGAATAAAGTTCTGTCCGTGAAAACGCATAAATTTTTTAAGCTGCTTAACGCGGTCAGTAAACAAATTACCTACAGGAATGTTAAGCGAGAAAAACCGCCTCGTGAAAACACAGCCTATGTTAAGCTCAGTAAATGATTTCAAATCAATGCGCATTACATTCCTCACTGATTTATACATTTCGTTGTGGTGTACTGTGCATCTATTATAATCTGTATTCAGGCATGATTGAACCTTATTACTCTCCTTACTACTTTCCAGATTCCCTTAAGTCTCTTTTTAGGATTATTTTGAGCAATAAATGCCTTTTGCGTTTTAAAAACGTTTTTACAGCAGGCATTTTAAACGCAAAAGAAAACGGATGCAAAGAAATTTGCATCAACGAGTATACATTCACGGAGGTGAAAATTTCACGTTGATCTGACTTGGAAAAGACCGCTTAAAGGTCGATTGAAAAATATAGCTATGGTCTCCATAAAAAATGTATCGAAACACCTTAATGCGCCCATTCGTGTTCAAGCATTATTGAGAAAAAGGAAGGTTGTTTGTTATTGTTTACAAAATTTAGTTCACAAACAGTCTCCCATAATGGGACGAAGACCTTTTTTCACCTTATCTTCTAAAGGAACTAGAGAGCTGAAATCAGTTGAGGGGACAAGGGAATTTAGTCTGTCTGCACTCTCACCTGAATTACTGCTGTCAGCGGTCTGTGCACCGTGTCCACCGCTTCCCCCTGACCACGACCTGTACCCAGCTCTCCCAGATGTGTTGGTGGAGGCATCACATTCTATGTGTCTTGACTTAGCAGCTTCTATGCCTCCTCCTCCTCCAGCTATTATCAAGGGCGTTTTGCTTCCTCTCACTACAAACGTGCCTCCACCGCCTCCAGATGCTGACGATAATCTATTAATTCCACCTTTTTGACCAACAAGAATCTGAATTGTTTCGCCTTTGAATAAGTAAAAATTGCCGATCATTCTAGCGCCCCTTCCACGGTACCGACGGCTTTTCCTGTGTGTATCGTACCCCCCTGCGGCTCCTATTGCTTCTATTTTGTAGTCGCCTGTGTACGGCACAGTCCATCTTTGAATACCGCTGACCAATGTAACTTGACCGTCATGATCCTGACCATTGCAGTGACTGCCGAGTGATGTTGGACCCAATCTCCCACTTGCACCGAGGTTTGTAAAAACCGCTTTGAACTCTAGGTAATAAAGACCAACCAATACCTTTCAGCAAACTGTGCAACCATTGTAAATCGAGTATTTATAATGCTGGTTCGTTATCCTCAATATCAAAGCGATCAATTTTTGTTAATGACAAATTATTTTTCAAAGCCGAAATTTACATTTAAATAAATAACTCCTCCATGGCAGGTAAATTTCGTGTTTTTGTTTTAAAAAGTTAGTGATACTGTTACTGTTATAATGTTACCTCCTATGGTATGAGTATATTTTTAGACGTGTAATCTGCATTGAATAACAAAATGACAATATGCATGAGTGAAATTTGTGATCCTCGCAGTGTACTTTCAACCTAAGCAGTTGAAAAGCAACCTGAAAAACATTCAGGCTTAAACGGGATTCGAACCCATGACCTTGCGATACCATGGGATCGAATCCCGTTCAAGCCTCAAGCCTGCGAGGATCACAAATTTTACTCATGTTTATCCGCAGTTCAAATATATGATCTTCCGTGATATATTCATATTCAAAATGACATTATGAGCACGATTCAGAATAAGAACTAGATCAGTTTATCGTCATCACTGCATAGGGATCCCATGAGACAGCTACGCGCATGAATATAAAAAACAGAACGCATAAAAAGACGAAAAATACTGAAAAAAAAAACCGATTTTTCCAATGAAAAGACTGGAAGAGACTAAACACGACTATCGATACCATATTTTTAAAAAGCGTAGCGTAAAAACAGTCAGTTAACTACATCCCGTTTCTTATACAAAACGAATTTTTAAAAGTACGTCGTTCGTACGCACTAACCCACCAGAAAAAGTTCAAGCCATAGGGGCGACCGCGTCAGTTGAGCTTGATTTTCGACTTTTTATTCTTTTACGGATAATTAATGTTTGTACTTCAAAACTTTAATTTTGAGCTGTGAAGAAATATGCGGCTCCATTGATTACACGAGAAAGTCATACAAACGTCGTATTTTTGTTGTTTGTGCGCTTCATCCTTTCTCTGAAACACACATCCCTTCTGCGGCAAACAGTTAATGAACAACGACTTTGCACTTAAGGAAAAAATACTGTTTGTAATTATATTGGTTTCCTTTTTGTATTTGATGGTGGTCTTAAAAGGTTTCTCGACTGACCATCTAGAGGAGTTGGTGCAAGAGAAAATACCATTTTCTCTTAGTTGGTGTTATAAACTAACAGGCCTACTAGAAGAAGAAGAAGAAGGAGAAGGAGAAGAAGAAGAAGAAGAAGAAGAAGAAGAAGAAGAAGAAGAAGAAGAAGAAGAAGAAGAAGATGGCAAGTGACGTGATGTAGATGTGCAATAGGTGGAAATATACTTAAATGGATTTTACCTGGAGGTTTTCGGAAATGCAACGTGGTTGCGGTAGTAACAGATCCCAGCTTGTTGGTTGCTTTACATTGATAGCTACCGGTGTCATGAAGACTGAAGCGTGAAATTTTAAGAGTTCCATTGACAACTGTGGATCGTCCTTGCGGTAATGAAGAGAATGCTTTGGACCAACGAATTACTGGTGGTGGAAAGCCGAAGGCTCGACAATGAACAGCTGCAGTAGAACCTTCTCTTGCAATTGTAACTCTGTTAGGAACTTGAGTAAAATGTGGAGAAACTACGTAAAAGCAAAAACAAAAGAACATCAATAAACACGCTCTACAAAGCCTAAACAGCCCTATGCAAAGAAGCAATGAAATGACTTGTATAAGTCTCGTATATAAACACAACTTTGTACAGGCTAGGAAAAAAAACACTTTTAGAAACTTAGATTTTATAGAAGGTGATTGTCGTATAATAAACAACACATTCAGTGAAAAGTTATACCCAGCCGTATTACACAACTGAACAATTAATAGCTAGAGGAAATAGGATCGCACTAAATGACACAAAATATCGGTCAAATTTCTGTTTCCAGGAATAGTTAACTTTGTCATCGTGAGAACAATGTGACAACGGAAATGAAAACATTCTTCCAAGTCCTAAGCCGGCGTAACATATTCGCTCCGTATTCGTTAAAGAAATGGTGCATGATAGTCGATGATAGTTGATGATAGTTAATGATAGTTTCAACTCGCGCTTTCATTTGAACATGAACTATCATCAACTATCACGCTTTGTCATTCACTTTGAACATGTTAATGGTAGTTTTTTGGTCAGCCATTGCGGGGCTATGCACCTAAAGTAGCGGGCTCAGCTGTAGCTTTATCAAACACGCAACAAAAAGGCAGCAGTCTCTTTCGAAGCCTGAAAAAAAAAATCATTTCAGCCAACAAGTTATTATATTGTTTTCGTCGTGCAATAGTAGCTGGAAGTTAAGCGAAAAGGTATAGGGTGACTTTGCCCACGCAAACCTTATGCACTGATGATGCTCAGCCAAATTAACAAGAAAAAAGATATAGCCCATCGACCGAGCGAGTGAATATTGCACCAACTATTATAACTCATTCAACGCGTTCGCGTATTCACGAGTTGAAAATGCTTGAAGTCATAGACCCCTATATGAATGATAATGACATAACTTAAAAAGTAACTAAAGAACCCTAGAGGCTCATTGCTTTTTTTTTACAAATTATTCAAAAGAGTATAACCTTCTACAGATAAAAGTTGCAACAAATTCCTTCTTGAACTGAGGTGCGTATTTCTAGTTAAGGTAATTCTGAGATCCATATTTGGCAACGCTTGCGTACCGAACGAGTCCATTCACATTCTCTCAGATTTCATTTGCAGTTTCATGCGTTGTTATAAAACATTTGCGATCATGGATGCAAAATTAGGATGACTAGCTGTAAATCAATTAGCCATGCTACAAATGCCTCTAAACGCTAGAAATAGCATTTTTGAAGGTCTAAATTTCAAAATGTAGGGGCATGCTCCCCTGTGCCACCACTGGATGCTTCCGCCTTCGGCGGCCGTAAATTGCAACCCCTCCTCCAGTAAAATCCTGGATCTGCCCCAGGTTTCTAAATACATCAATATAACTACTAAGAATGACTTTGACATTGATTTCGGTAACACTCTAGTCAGGAGCTGTAGTAGATCAAATTAAGTGTCATGCTGAAATAGAATTTGTCGCAATATCTTTAAACATATTTTGAATTAAAACTCCTTGCGGTGTTCCTCAAGGATCTGTATTAGGCCCACTACTTTTTTTATTATACATTAATGATATATATACATGTTCTGATATACTCAATTTTTATCTTTTTGCTGATGACACAAATATTCTTTGTACTGATAAAAATCTTAAGTCTCTAGAACAAGTTGTCAATTCTGAGTTACGTAAATTACATGATTGGTTAACCTCCAATAAATTGAGTCTTAATATAAAAAAATCAAACTATGTTATATTTCATCCTTATCAGAAGAAATTAACTTTTAAACCTAAAATTACTATATTTGACAATGATCAAATGAAGAATATTCCCCTGGAGCGCAAAGATTACGTAAAATATCTTGGAGTACTTATTGATAGCAACCTTTCTTGGAAGAACCATGTTGATTATATTGCTCTAAAAATTAGTAAAATAATCGGTCTAATAGCTAAACTAAGACATTTTGTACCTTTACATACCCTTCTAAATATTTATCAGTCGCTAATTGTTCCTTATATAACTTATGGATTAATTGTCTGGGGTCAGGCCTGTAAGTCTTATCTAAATAAAATTTTAATACTACAAAAACGAGTAATCCGTTTTATGTACTTTGCTAAATGTAGCGAGCATACCGTTCCATTATTTATCAATGCTAATATAATGCCTTTGAATTTTTTATATTATGAATCATTATCTAGCTTAATGTATGACGTTAGAAATGGTTCAGTCCCAATAAACATCCTAAATTTATTTACAAATACTTCCATTGTCCACTCTTATAATACACGATCCTCCACTTCTAATAACTTCTATATAAAAAACTCGAGACTTGAAATACAAAGAAAAGCCTTTTCTAGAATTGGAGCAAAATTATGGAATGAGATACCATGCTTTCTGAGAGAATTACCAAAGAGTTCATTTAAAAACAAAATTAAGAATATACTTTTGACTATACTTAAAGAAGCAGATTCCTATATTAATATTGACGAGATTATCTCTAAAGTTAAATCAAAAAGTAATTAATTAATATTTTCACAATTCTTTTTTTTATATCAGTCACTTGTTTCTTCTTTTTTTTTTTCCTTTTTTTTCTCTTTTTCTCTTCTATTGTTTGATCCTTTCTTTTTATTTCAACAAATTGGTGTGTGTAGCGATTTCTAATCATGTAATTAATTTCACTGGCCTGCCAAGATTAGCTTTTGCTACCTGCAGGCCAGTATTATAAATTCTATAATAACTAACTAATAAAGATTTTTGTTGTTGTTGTTGTTGTTGTATTATTGATAGTGTACTTTGGCTAAAATGGTTTAAAAAACGTTTCTCGGGAACGATTTTCAGAAACTCATATCGGCTCTCCAAGATTTGACACGTATATAAATATAGTGAACAGTCATATGAAGGTGTGCTTGATATTTTGAATTTAATTTTAAAATCTCACCTTCAACTAACAGCTCAACAACTTTCTTATCTTGTCCCAGCACATTTGTTGCTGTGCAAACATACTTCCCGGAGTCACTGTAAGTGGCAGTCTTAATCTCCAGCTTATTACCATTCGTGTTCAACGATCCCGAGCCATTTAGTTTGCTCCAGGATATTTTAGGCTTTGGGTTACCATCAGCTGAGCAGTAAAATATGGCGTTTTGATTCTCAGTCACTGTCAGTGAAGCAGGTGATACAATCATTTTCGGTGCAGATATAGACTCTCCTGGCTCTCCTTTAGGTCCCGGATGTCCAGGACGTCCCGGGTCACCTTAGAACAAGAAACAAATAAAGCGGCAACGAGAATAAAGATCGTCGAAGAAGGAGGAACCTGAAATCAATAATTATACTAAAAAGTTTACGTTGAACGACATTCCTAGACAACTGGTTGAGAAATCACTTTTTGCCCGAAAACATGGTTTATACTATATTCCTTCCTCTGAACATCATCGAGATCCAGGAATCAACAACATTCCTGCATTTCACGATAAACCTAAGGGAAATGAGTTTCAATGCAAGCGACTCGGACTCGGAATAAAGTTATTTGAAATCGCACCTCAAACGCCAAAATAAAGTGGAGTGTCCCTCAACCAATTAGCCAGAACTGTACGTACATGACTGATAAATAGTTATAAAATTCTTCTCAAATAATTTATTCCAAAAGTTTTTTTTTAAGCTTACATATCTTTTGATACCATCGCGAACTTCATCGATGCCTTCAGAATCGCTGTTGTTTTCGGACAATCTTAGATTTCTCCACCAGAACTGTGAGGGGACAATAGCGCGCTACTAAGATTTGAGCTTAACAATGATAAATAAACTATATGGCCCGGGGGGAGGGGGATGAGGCAACTACATCACCGAAAGGTGGTTTTTGAGCAAAGTCCTACTAAAATACGAATTTAAATTATAAATTAACGGCCCGACCATTATTTTTCTTAAGGAGGAGGTGGGGGAAGGGGATGGTACATTTAGCCGTTGGAAAATTTTGAAAACAAATATCCTGCAAACGAACTTGCTGGGAGAAAGTATCCTGCAACTGCGGAAGTCCGACCTGCTGCAACGCATATAAGGTGAGATAAGTACAATTGAAGCAAAATAATTGATCACAGACAAGATCACCCCACCCCCAATCAGAAAACGAATAATTCACCCCCTTCCCCCTAAGTTATATCCTTATATCGTCATAAGCATGGATCTAGAGGCTGCAACACCACCTTCTCCCTACTAGTAGGAAAATTCTGATATTGCGGTTGACTTACTTCCCTTTTTTTTGGTTCATGTAATTTGGCTTCCTAGTCTCTTTAACTCCACAGCTATTTTAAGGAAGCCAATATCCTTCTTACTGTTAAAATTTCATTTCATGTAAATTTCTTTTTTGATTGTTTGGGTAGAAATAATGTTGTTGTTGTTGTTGATAAATTGAGGTGTCAAAACAAAATTATTTGCCAAGTCTGTCTGGAGTTGGCTTTGAAAATGACCTTAGGTTAAGATTGATGAAATATAAATAAAGAACGTTGGCATGTTTCCATTTCGATAAACACTCGACTGAGGGCCTCTTCATATGAGCCCCGTTGACCGGGCTGGCCCGCGTACCGGGACGGATTTCGCCTTGGTTTCATATGAGAAAATTCAGCGGTTTCCGAGATGGGAAAAGGCCAAAGTATATGTCTCTTTGCTTTAGCTTTCTCTTCTTCTGAAAGTGTGTCATAATCATCCGGTAAATGGCAAGCAACTGCAGGCCCGAACATGAACTCTTCGCCGATATGAAGCTTCGCCATCTCCACTCGCGCAATTCTCGCTCGCAGCTCGCAAGCTCGCAAGCTCGCAAGCAGCTTTGATCTGTTTTTTTTTTTTTTGTTTTGTGAGTATTTTTTTTTACCAGACCAGATTACTTTCATTAACAACTTGATGTAAGCATCATGACCCAGGAGCCCTTCCCGTCATGACATATCTCTTCACAAAACAATGAATCATGTGCAACCTTGATGTGTAGGGTTAAATGTTGAATTATGGACTTCGAGCATGTAAATTTGAAATAAGGCACATCTTTTTTTTAAATAGGTCAGACATCTAACAAGTAGTCGGGTAGTAGTCGGGTAGTAGTCGGGTGATAGTCAGGATGTCAGGTAGTAGTCGGGTAGTAGTCAAGTAGCAGTTGGGTAGTAGTCGGATAGTAGTCGCGTAGTAGTCGGATAGTAGTCGCGTAGAAGTCGGATAGTAGTCGGGTAGTAGTCGGATAGTAATCGAGTAGTTGTTGGATAACAGTCGGGTAGTAGTCAGGTGGTAGTCGGCACCGTTGCACTTGTCTGCACACGATTTGGCGACTGTCGACATTTTTCTCGTGCCTCACGATCCAAAAAAAAATTTCTGTCTTTCTGCCTAACTGCAAACAATTAATGGCTCCGTCAATTCCAAGCCCACTCACCTGCACCACCCCCCCCCCCCCACCCGGGCATTTGTCGGGCATTTTATAACTTTTCCTTCCCAAGGGTGGGGCATTTGCTAAAACAGGTCAGCCCGGGGGTGGGGCATTGTTAAAACAACGTCACCTTATGAATATATAATTCATACATGCTTCGTCGTTTATTTCAAATTTTCTGTTTGTCCCAATTTAAAAATATAAAAACTGAGTTGATAAACGTCGTTTCAGACCCGCGCTTTTCAAGTGAAAATATTTAAAATTCACACAATTAATTATTTTCAAAACAGGCCGCCTATTGCCTTACCTGTCAAGTGCCAATGAAGACAAATCTATATCACGGCAAATTTAAAATTTTTGTTGACGTCTTATTTGCCATCATTCGCGGCCTAGGTGTCTTTCCATCATGATATGTCGCAACAGAAGAATCTGGCTATTTAAAATTTCAAAAGCATTTCAATCAACGGCGACCTTCCATGTAAATGGATGGAACGTAAGCATATGAATTTTAATCAAATTTATAACATTAACGAGAATCGACAAGAAATTATTGGAGTCAAAAGTTTTGCGGAAAAATAACACAAATATTTAGAACGAATGAGGAAACAGATACAAGTAATTCTGAGGTAGGACAAAAGAATTCCTAGCGTGAATAAAGATCCATTTATTTGTGAGCAATTATTGTTTCCATCAATAATGACACTCATTGAAATAAAAATGTTGATCTTGTCCCATGGGTCGGGTATTTGCACTCTTTCAGATGCCCCACCGTGGGGATTTGTACATATGTACATATAACGTGACCCCACCGTGGGGCATTTGCAACTTTTTTTTTGAAAAAAGACAAATGCCCGGGGGGGGGGGGGGGGGAATTGACGGAGCCATAATTAAACAGAAGTAAAACGTGGTTTATAATCAATCGGTAGACGAGCATACTTTTTACATAACTTAACGATATTAGTATCCTATCACCCGATTGGTCAATAACGGTCAATAACGAACAGCAGTTTTGACGTAGACAGTGAAGCTGACCATATTTGACCATATTTTATAGGCAGTCTTTTGATTGCACTCTCAAGTGTCGGCTAAGGGTGAACAAAAACATTTAGCAGGGCGTAAATCGACATCTATTCTTCTCCGTGTCGATGTCGAAGGCAGTCTTTCTCTTTTAATCAGTGTTTACTCCCAGTATAAATAGATGTGTCAACATAAAATTACCTGCCAAGTCTGTCTGGTGTTGAATTTCGATAAGATCCGCTGATAATCTTATTGATTTTTCCCTTAATTGTGTCGCCAATGGAATTTTTTTTTTTTTTTTGCTACAAAAACAAAGCCTGAAGTCGTGGTTTGGCAGTTGCGGGATACTTTGTTTTTATTTATTTATTTTTTTTTCAAGAGTTGGCTTGTAGGATATATTGTATTTTAAATCGCCGAACGCCCCACCCCCTCCCTCAGAAATCTAATGGTTCCCCTCTTGGGTTTAGCTGAGTTGCAATAGTTATGACAGTCAGCGGCGCGCCCAGTTTACATCATAAGGCCCCGGGGGCTGAAAATGTTAGGGATTGAAAAATAATCCGGCTCTTCGGCCATAATTTTTTCAAGACAGATCCGAAATGGTTGAAGCAAAGTACACGCAGGTCAGGTAACTGTGGCATTTATGTTTGTATTTCTCCATCTCGGTAAACACAAACAGTAACAAACAGTTATTGTAATAAAATTAAAATCAGTCATTTCAATGTAACTGATTTTTCTAAAGGTCAAAGAATCTATCGTTTCGTCCTGTGTAAAGTCCCAAAACTTTATTGCGGTCCTAAAGGCATTTAGTAGCAACGAAACCGTGTTGAGCGTTATTTTTAATTTATCCCAGCAAAAAAAAAATGGTTTTTGATTACTTCAACTCTGGATCAATAAACTGAATTCAAAAGGAACGGATGTTACTAAAACGAGGAATGGAGAATGGGAAATGGGAAATGGAAATGGGAAATTCAAAATGGGAAATTAAATTAGTTGTTTATAATG
This sequence comes from Cladopsammia gracilis, assembly GCA_022457155.1. Classification (NCBI taxonomy): domain Eukaryota; kingdom Metazoa; phylum Cnidaria; class Anthozoa; order Scleractinia; family Dendrophylliidae; genus Cladopsammia; species Cladopsammia gracilis. Next base: position 658,850 of record JAJGOT010000237.1, on the reverse strand, counting down.
CGGAATAATTTTCTTTTCAGCGGCGATTATCGATATCCACGCTTTATTTGAAACGTTTTGCGCCAAAATAAAAGGAAAGGAATAAATTGATGATAACAGGAGAAGTGGCATTGCCTTGTTTCGTTATGTCAGTGCCTGAAGCTAAGCTAGTATTATACGAAAAGAATTTCATTGATATTGTACATCTAGTTTTCAGAGGTGGCGATATTTTTGGTTAACACCAAAAATCGGAGCCTCGGTCGGGCGTTCGGTCACACTCTGAGGACGAGATTGAAATATTGTGAGTATCAGCAGAGGTAGAGAAGAACAAAAGCGCTTGCGGGGAACCCATGAAGTTCATGAAATTGCATCACAAAATTGCTATTATGCCCCCCCCCCCCCCCCCCCCCCCTACATAAAATCACCATTATGATAGAAGAACGTTTTCTCCTCAGCTCTCGGTAAGTTCAATCTCAATCCTTTTTCGCAGTTACTGAAATGTTTTTTAGAAAGTATTTTGTTGTAATACAACGAACGAAGCCTAATCGTTTCGCTCACTCTCGGCACAGCACTTGCGCTTTTGAAGCGGAAACTATAAAATTCAAATACCGTGTTAAAATGAATTTTTATTTCGTCAGGTTGAAGAGGGACAGAACAGCCAGAAACATCAGCTGCCAAAAATTCACCACCGTTATACGATGGTCTAAGATGTAAACTGCACGTGTCTTGTGATCCATTTCTCGTTGTCGTTTATTCATTTTTTTTTATGATGATGGCGGGAATACGTCAAAACTTTCAATTCGAAAAGTTGTTTTGATCCCTGGTCCGGACCAGGCAAAATAAACAAAAGATTCACGGCTTCAAGTGTCGGAAACACAAACCAGTTTAAAATAAAGTTTTGTTTGGTAGAGAAACTGTGATCAGACACCATGTACCTGCCTCACTTGCCAAGCTAGTGGCTGCAGCGAAACTGAAAAATCATATTAAAAAATCATATTACTTTCACAACCAGCAGAAGCGCCAAGCAGATAATGAATTTGACAGGTTTTAAATGGAAATTTACATAAACATTGGTTGCGCGTGATGCAATTTCTTGAATTTCATGGGTTCCCCGCAAGCGCTTTTGTCCTTCTCTACCTCTGCTGATACTCACAATATTTCAATCTCGTCTTCAGAGTGTGACCGAACGCCCGACCGAGGTCCCGATTTTTGGTGTTAACCAAAAATATCGCCACCTCTGAAAACTAGATGTACAATATCTATGAAATTCTTTTCGTATAATACTAGCTTAGCTTCAGGCAGTGAAATAACGAAACAAGGCAGGGTCACTTCTCCTGTTACATCAATTTATTCCTTTCCTTTTATTTTGGCGCAGAACGTTTCAAATAAAGCGTGGATAACGATAATCGCCGCTGAAAAAAATTTATTCCGCATTATAAACAATTAATTTAAAAAAAATTCAATTTCCCATTTTGGATTTTCCATTTCCATTTCCATTTCCCATTTCCCATTTCCCATTCCCCATTCCCCATTCCCCATTACTCATTTCTCGTTTTAGTAACATCCCTAAAATCTGCAAAGGACCGCAAATGATAATGCTGTAAACGATACGTAGGATCTACGAAAGAGCTTTTAAGCCAAAAAAATGAACAAACATAAACGACAAACTGCAAGGCTGATATGACTACGTGAAAAGGTAGAATTTGCGAGACACCAATGCGACAGAAACTGATATAGCAGGGTAGCAACCGCGGACGGCTGCTTCGCCCTTGAATTGGGGCTCGTCAGCGCGGTGAAGCTTGTAACAAACTAAGAACAACTACAAGAAAGCAGTCGCAAATAGATTACACAATGACCCGTACACAATATCAAGTTCCGTACCTTGGAACCAACTTCGAGATATACTTATCTCTTTCTGTAAGGTTTTCTTTTATCACATACCATTGGCAGCATTCTTGTTTGCACTGGACTGAGGTTTAGCTGCTTCTTTAAGAGAATCCTTCATTTGAATTTCCTGCGAGAACTTGCATCCATCACTTTCATCTCTGCAGTAATCTCACGAACCACTAACTCATTTCCTGCTCACGAACAACACAATGGTTAACAAAATCGCAAGGACAGAAATAACTGAAACCGTTTGGAGATATTTGTAACTTTTTTGCTTTGGTGATATTTTCGGATCCTTTTCGTTATCCATTGCTCACTGATCTTCATTCAGCCACTATACGCCCAAGATTGTGAAAGTATAGCCGTGGTCGCACTCGCAGGAATGTTTATATGTACGAGAAGTCGAAACTTGATCGCAACAATTTTTGTAGTATCGTCATGATCGGTAATATTAGAGTGAGCAGAAAATGTTCAATTTACCGCATGCTGTGAGGATAATAATCTCCGACCTACGCAGACCTTTTTTTTTTGGCTCGTCACGCGTTCCTCCTTGAACAGAATATAAAGTCTTATTTGAAGAATTATGTTTCTTTAAAATACAATAGTTTTGAACAAAAGATTATAATAAAAATACTAAAACTTATGTCTTGAGCAACTGCAAACAGCTCCGGGGGGGGGGGGGGGTGGGGGGGGTGGGGGGTACTTGGCTAAACTTTTGCTGGGTATGTGCCGCTGGCCTCTCAGAGCCCCTACCCCATTATATTCTATTCCGTGGCCAATTAAAGACCCCATCTTAGTCACTTTTGAGTAAATGTAAATTTCGCAATCCCAACTAAGGCCCGGTTCAAACGTCGAACTTCACATGTGCCGAATCTAATGCAAATGAGCAAAATCTATTGTTCTTGCTCATTTACATTAGATTCGGCACATGTGAAGTTCGACGTTTGAACCGGGCCTTAGTCACTTTCTGTTTAGCCATCTACCTTGAGTTCGGAACCCTTTGAACTAGGTCATCCTCAAATGAATTGACACATTTATTGAATGTAGAAGACTTTACTCTTCACCTACAAACCTTTTGGTACATTTGTTAACCGAAAATATTTACAAGCTAAAACTACCCAAAAAAATACTTTCCAGAATTTTCTTACCCCCAAAAATCCCGACAATTTGCGGCCCCATTCTAGTAACTCTATTAAAAATGCAACCCCCATTTTAGTCACTCCAGTCGTGAAAATGCGACCCCATCCAGTGACACATCCCCATTAGCCCATTACTAGGAAGTACCCCCCCCCCCCCCCCGGGAAACAGCTACACAGAAGTAAAACATGGTTTATATACAATCGGTAGACTAGAATTTGTTTACCTAGCCTAACGATAATCAATATCCTATCACCCGATCAGTCAATAACCAACAGCAGTTCTCACACAGCCAAGAAAACTATATTGAAGGATAAGTTTGTTCCTACCACAGCTTAACATCATCTCAGTCTGTAGCTCAAACCTATAAATATAAAAAGCGACGATTTACATAAAAAAACGTTCATTACTCATGCGCGTAGCGGCATGAGGTAAGGTTTCGACTCCGTTTTTCTTGTATTTTTATTTTTTGTGTCACGATTTTGCATGCAAATTTATGCACGCATATTTTAAATTGTACACTTCCGGTTTATTGCTTTGCCACTACACTTCCTGTTTAGTGACTTCCGGCTACTCTCACTTCCGGTAAAAGAACGTTACTCAAGTGTCACGACAGCGTCTCCTACAACCCTACTTACATTAGCAATGTTCATGTTTGGTATATATGACTTAGAAGAATCATTCCCTTCATTGTGGTACAGCCTTCATTTCCAAAACAATCAATAGTAAACAACGTGGTTTGCAGGAACGATGACTGAACGAAAAGAGTACTCTTCGCCATGTCGGACATCTTTTATCGTGTTTATCTATGTTTATTTATGTTTATCATGTTTAAAATATATCATAAAACTAACTTACGCATGCGCATGAGTAAAGGCTGCTAGGAGCCTCTTGTTTTTGAGAGGCTCTTAACCTACCTTGCCCTCAGGACATTCTCAGTATTCTAAATGGTGGCGAGAGAAGACCCCGTCAAATAGCATGTCACGTGACCTTAAAATCTATCTTTAGAATTTTCCGAGGATACCGCCGGCTATTATGAATTAATCTATATCTCCAACAAATTTGGAAAGTTCAAGTTTACATGATCTGCTGTGGGCAAGAGTCCTCCCTCGCATTCATTTTTGAACACCGAAAAGATTCTGAGTGATGAGGTTGACCGAGGTTGTCTCTTAACATTTACTGTTCTTAGTATTAGGTTGTGTGTAATTTAGACCAATGTTATGGTGACCTGACCATGTCCATCTGTATTGTAACAGCATTCATTCTGCTGATTTTTTTCCAGTATTGTAAGATCCTCCTCCTCCCCCGCCGGAGTCACCTTTATTCTGTCCGCTACTTCCTCCAGAGTAGCCTCCGCCTCCACCACCTCCACCAGATACAAAAACACCAACGCCAGCACCAGCGCCACCTCCAAACCCTCCGTCAGCATTGTTAGTGACGGCTCTACCGCCCACACCTCCATGAAAAAATCCTTTGCCTCCTTCTCCACCATTCACAATCGTACCACCGAACTTCTTTCCACTTATTCCATTGGAATAAAAGCCACCACCGCCACCACCTGTTAAAAAAATAAGTAAAAATATATATAATATATTACTCGTTTACCTATATTTAAATGATTGTCAGTTTATTTGCTGTTATCAAATGCATATTTACTCCACAGATAACACATATTAACACATATTTACTCCACAGATAAAACACATATTAACCCTAAGAATGGAGGAAACAGATGATCAATGATCAATGGTTTGAAGTTCCCTGAATCAGATCAATTACTGATCCAATTAAGGGATAAACTATTTTAACTCTTAGTTTTCATTAAATAGCTTGACTTGGTTAATCCATATGAAAGCAAAAAAAAAACCCTTCAGTTTACACATTTAAAAAGATCGAGATTATGCACCTATTCGTATTTAAAGAAAGGAATGTTGATTACAAGGTTTACTTCACAAACCGTCTCCTATAAAAAAAAATAATCGACTTTGATTAACGAGGGTGACACTTAACAGTCACGTGACTGACAAACCTTTGGCCCTCGAATTCCAAGTCGAATTGGAATTTAGAAATGTTTTGGAGGGAGGAAAAACCGGAGGACCCGGAGAAAAAACCCTCGAAGCAAGCTAGGGATGAGAACTAACAACAAACTCAACCCACATATGACGCGGAGTACGGGAGTCGAACCCGATGATGGGAGGCGCGCGCTTTCACCACTGCGCTATCCATGCGCCATACCTCCTATAAAGAACTAAAAAGCTTTTCTCAAATTTATATCTAAATTTATATCTTGTAACCGTTTTATTCCATTTTTACTTAGCTCTTTGTAGCCCCTGATGAAGGTTAGTTTTGCCTAACTGAAATATTGGGCAATAAAATACCCTTTATAGCTGTCCGATCAGCCTTGCATTCAGTTTTAAGTTTTAAAAAGCTTTTCACGTTCGAATTTCGTGTTGGTTATCCTGTGGTTTATGTGCAGTAAAATTAGAGATTTTTTGGTATCCGGTCTTCCAAATGGCCGCCCCTATTGTTTTTTTCTTGGGCTCATTTCCGCCGGAAATTCCTTCGAACGCGTCCACATAATCTGTGATTACTGCTAGTTTAACCTTTAATCTTTCGGATAGAGCTAAAGAGCTGAAGTTAGCTTAGGAGACAAGGGAATTAAGTTAGTCTGCATTTCACTCTCACCTGAATAAGCGCCTTTAGCGGTCTGTGCACCGTGTCCAGCTCCCTCTGGTGTACCCGTGGAGGCATCACATTCTGTGTGTCTTGACTTAGCAGATCTTATGCCTCCTCCTCCTCCAGCTATTATCAAAGGCGTGTCTTTTCCTCTCACTACAAACGTGCCTCCACCGCCTCCAGAGCTTTTAGACAATGTATTAATTCCACCTTCTTGACCAACAAGAATCCGAATTGTCTCATCTTTGGATAAGTGAAACGTTCCTTTCATTCTAGCCCCTCTTCCTCGGTACTGACAGCTGTTACTCCACATCTCGTACCCCCCTGCGGCTCCTATTGCTTCTATTTTGTAGTCACCTGTGTATGGCACAGTCCATCTTTGAATACCGCTGACCACTGTAACTTGACCGTCATGATCTTGACCATTGTAGTGACTGCCAAGTGATGTTGGACCCAGTCTCCCACTTGCATCGAGGTTTGTAAAGACAGCTTTAAATTCTGGGTAATAAATACAAAAAAGGACAACCGTTCAGCCTCTTAGCAAACGTTGAAACTATGAACAAGTTGTAAATAAATAAATTGCTATTATTCAATGGCTCTTCTTATCACTGCACCCTAATTTAACTAAAATTTATAGGTCAATTAACTGTAATCTTGAATAAAAATCACTGACAGTATGGTCATTTCACCCTGTGTCTTCTTACGGCTTTACAAAGATCCCTACTAATAAAATTCTAGAAATTGGAAACGATATACGAAACTGATTACCCCAACAAATTTAAACGGCTTTAGATTTTCGTAAATTATAAAGAAACAGAATCGAGTAAGTAGATGTCGAATAGAAAGTTGCATCTTACGAAGATACATAATTTCCAACATGTTTGCGGTTATTAGGAGGGAGTGAGTAGGGGTCTGCAAATCCGCCGCTCCGTTACATTTTCATAGCGGAATCCGTTGATCCGCAAAATGTTTTGCCCAAATACGAATCGTTATTAAAAAAAACGTCTGAGATGTAATAAGAATGTTTTGACGTGAATCCTTGTGAATGCCTTGTATGTGATTACTTTTTTAGAAAGTCACTGAATTCGAAATCCGGGTTAAATTATTTACAAACTTCGCAGATTCGTAAATCTAGTCACCTCCCTCACTGTTGACGAGTTGTTGATTCGTTAGCCCTGTTCCACGCCAACCTCGTTCCCAGAATCTCTCTTCTTCTCGCCCTGGGAACGAGGTTGGTTCCACGAGCAGTTTAGCGGAGAAGACGAGGGGAGACAGGGAAGACTGGGGAGAACGCCGCCTGTCTTTCGCTACCCGCTATCTGAACGCCTTTTGATTCGTACGAAAATCTGATTTAAAAAAGTGACCTCGCAATCCAGCCTCAGCTCAGGGGCTGGCAAGACACTCTGCAGAATTACTTTCGAGCATTTTTGACTTGAAAGAAAAAATATGAACTTTAATGTCGTGAAGTTTTTCTGTCAAGAAAGTCTTCCGCGGATTCTGTTAAGGGCCTGTTTACATGAAGGGAAGATGATCCTCCTGAAAGGTGGATGATAATAGTGCTGAGTGCGATATGTTTTCTGCTTTTAGGTAACATGTATTAAATATTAAATACAAGGGCATTTCAAAAGCTCCTAAAGCGAGAGGAACACGTATGATACAATCAAAATGGCGACCGTTTCTAATATATTCTTAATACCTGGTTCATTCACTCTTAAATGGAACGGACTGCCCATGATAGCGTCGCCTGCTACTGTTATAGACACGCTGAATTCTCCTGCTGTTTCCGGTTTGTACGTCACTTTATAGCAGCCATCTTTGGTGTCTGTTATGCTGGGTTTCGTGCTCCTTCCGGTCTGCAATGACTGGATGTCAACATTCACTTCATCAATTTGACTGTAAGTTGTCTGTCCCTGCGAGTCCTTTGTAATTATCGTAAAGGTTGAATCTTTGCCCAGACGACCCTCTGTCAGACCCTTATCTTGCGCAATTGACAAGGAAGGCTCAGTGTTGGTGTAACCAAACTTTCCCATTGCGTTTCCAGTTAAGGCCGTCCTATCACTTGGGACATACTTGACCTCGGAGCATTTTAGTTTGACTCGAAATTCATCAGGCGAAGATGACAGTTCCTTAAATCTTTCTTCTAGTATTCCTTCGACGTTTATAATCTCCGGTAAATTATTTCGTTCGATGGCATCTTTGCCGAATTCCAAGCTGCTGTCTATTTCTATCAGTTTCTTATCTAAGGCAGTCAATTGGGCTGAGAATGAATCTTGCAAACTTGCTTTCTGTTTGAGTAACTCTTCGGTCATAGTGACTTCATGTTGTTGAATTAAATTTATGCAGATCTCAGCGCCTCGGTGGACTTCATTAGCCGCTTGATCGATGCTGTTGTTCATTCTTTCCCTTCGCTTCTCTAGAGATGCTTTGTGATTTCTTAGACGAGAGCAGTTTTCTTCAACCTCTCGCATCTTCTTTCCAATTTCTGATTTCTTCTTTTCAAGAGCTTGGTCGAAGGAGATGAAATCATGGTCTCGATGTTCCGGCAACATGGCGCAGTCACGACAAATGCAAATGTTGCATTTGTGGCAGTAAAACCTCAATTCATCTTTGTGTTTCTTGCAAACATTTGTCTTGCGAGCGTAACCCTGTACATCGCTTGTCACAAAGTTTCCTATTTCTTTAACATGATGGCTACTGAGAACTTTCATTTTTTTGTGGGCCCCAGCACAGTCTTCACACAAGAAGCTGTTACAATCAGAGCAATAAAACTTCAGTGATTTCTTTTCATCGCAATTCCCACAATGCGATGAATCTTCCTGCCCTTGCCCATCGTAAGCCACTACAATTTCCGTCATCTGCTTGTAAAACAAGTTGGATGGCAGGCTTTGAATGTTGTTGTTTGGACACTCTGTGATTTGACGGCATGTCGGACAACTTAATTGTCCTTCACGCTGCTGCCGTAGCCAAGCTTCGAGACAGGTCTTGCAGAAAGTGTGGAGGCATTTTAGTATTTTCGGTTCGTTGACTTGGCTGAACTGTTCCTGACAAACAGAACATTCTAATTCCTTTCTAACGTCGTCGAAAAAGTTTCTACTTTGAGCCATAGCTTCTTATGAATTGGCAGGAAATAACAGCAATAATTCACAACAATTCACTGCTCGAAAGGGCGGAAGTAACACCAAGTTGCACTTGTACCCAGGACTCCTCTGCTTAGTATGCGTCTACCGCTATATGTCGAAGGGAAAAGTCCTGGGAACGAGGTTGATATCACGCATGCTATCTGTTGTGGTAAAGAGACACCGCTTTCAGTTTGGTCTTCGAACAAAGTAGTATATTCGTATACTACATGCACAGAATATTTGACTCGTTTTCGGTGCTTGCCGGCAGCATACAAAACAGGCGTAATTGTTTGGTAACACAGGAAACTGACTGCAAGGAATATTCTTAACAAGTGAATCAGTCATATTTTCACATAGGATAATTGCTTTGTGATTTTTAGACAAGCTCGAAGCTCGAAGTTCTCCGCACTGGTTCAAATCAGCCTGGTTCAAATCACTATAGTTTAAGGTGTAAGTGAACAGTTCGTCTGGCATTAACTTTAACTAGGGGGAAGCGGGGCGCAGTTTCCTCCAAAACGGCTAAATAAATAATGGCGGGGCCGGAATGGGTCAAGTAGAACACAGTGATATTAACCCAAAGTGTTCAAATTTGTCTAAAGCTGTCTGTCACATGAGCGTGGGTGACATGACGAGGGCCAACTGTTAAATTAGCATGTTTTCATCATGTTTCACGGAACAAACTGCTTCACGATTCTTGTAGTCTGAGTAGTATTTTAATTTGGCAGCCTTGTCAGGTATTTTTGAGGGTCTCCCATGGGAGGTCCATGTTCCCTTGTTCCCCCGAACCCCTAGGAGACCCTCGATTTTCACCCGGCAACAGCCCGGCAGCCATTTTGAATGCGGAGATCGAAGGTTCTTGTTCGATTTGGGCCATTTAGATCAGCAGGGAAAAAATTATTTTTTCGTTTGTTTTCGTCAAATTTCTTTTGCCAATTTGTAATAAATATAATTTCAAATAATAATAATTTAATAATTTATATTGCGCAAAATACTTGTATATATGATCAGATGCGCACAATCAAATCAGATATGAGCTGCAAAAAATAGCGCAAAAGTTCATACAGTATACAGTTAAACAGTTACTGTTCTGTCTAGTTTTATGTTGTGTGTAATCTAGATTTTAATGTTATGGTGGCCTGACCATTCTGTACGTTCTGTATTTTCTGTGCAATTGTTTCATCAATGGATGACAGACCTGGCAAATGATTTTGCGTTTACATGTCAATCAATCATTTAATCACAGAACTGAAACTTGCGATCGAGTTTCAACTTCCCCTCTAGCCTAGCGGTTGCATGCAGTAGTCCTGACACAGTGAGAACTAATTGATACCCTCAAACGAACAGCGCTCTACTGTCCTGTATTTTTCTCACAATTTGAAGTTTAAGGCTGAATTAAGATTGGTGAAAGATGAATAACTACGAAAAGGATTCGAAAATATCACCAAAGCAACAAAGTTGCAAATATCTTCACAGGGGTTCTTCAGTTTTATCTGTCGTTTCGATTTTGTTAACCATTGCGTTGTTCGTGAGAATTGAAATCGTGGTTCGTGATATGACCGAGATGAAAATACTGGATTCAAAGTTCTCGCAGGAAATACAGCATATGAAGGATTCTCTCAAAGAAGCAGCTAAGCCGCAGGCCAGTGCAAACAAGGAATCGAATGCTGCCAATGGTAGGTAGTTAGCGAAGAAGGAAGCACAGTATCATGAAGTTGTTGTTTTTACCACAGTTCAATGTTTAGCAAAGGGCCACTACATTTCTAGCCCCACATAACCCCAATGGCTACAAAACCGGGCAAGTAATAATTATACTTTTCGCTCACCTTCAGTTGATCTTTTAATTCTCTTTTGGTTTCAAATACCAATCGCTTCGACTTATGGCCCTTAGCTTAGCTTACGACACAGAATGAAATAATAGATTCCCCGAACTTTAGAAAAAGCAATTACAGTTGGGTTTATTGAGAATCCCTTTTTATGACTTAAATACCGCAAACTTTGAAAATGGACGAGTATCGCATTTGTAAGATTGTGGTAAATAAGCCGGGTGTTGCTGCAATTGAACTTTGCATCAACTACAACTATATATATATTAAAGGAAGAAGTGTTTGTCTTCAATGCTCACTGCAAAGAATAACAGCTTTAAATGCAGATGCCCTTGGTATCAGTTACTCGGTCGGGACGGGAGGGGGAGAGACTGACATATAAAAATGACGGGGGTGCTCGTGGGAAAATTTCGAAAAACACCCTAAAAGTTATCGATACCAGGCAAGAATCTCGTTTTGATGGGCGTGGCTAATTAAAATAAATTTAATCCCTAAAAGATACCAATTCTAAAACAACACATGTCATATTCCGTCATATTTTTTCTACTTAATATCATAAAAGGCACCGCGGTAATTCAAACGGTACGGTGGTCATTTTAGATTTTAGTACCCTAGGTACCAATCTACAGATTTTGACCCCTAAACGGATACGACGAGCACCCCCGTCACCACCCGGGATCAGTTACAAAATGCCGGAACAGTTGATTTTCTTTTGTTTACGTTTTCTCTTGAATTGACTCTCTACTGTTACAGACGCAAGATCATTTTTGAGAGATAAGCAATACAGGTGATTTGCAATTTGAGTTAGGCTGAACACACAAATCGGCCTTGTCTTTGAAAACTTTATTTGTGTGTCATTTTAGTGCTATTCTACTTAGTTTTATTAATAAATATACTAATTCCTTATTGAAGTACGATACACTGTCAGAACAAAAGTTTTCTAGAGGTACTTGCTTTATGTGTGGTGTCTGAGGTGAAAAAAGGCTAGTTTTAACGATCTTAGTGTACGTGTCGTGTCGTGTCTAATTTTAGTCACTTGATTATTTATCAAGATGGAGAAATGCCAACGTTCTGTAACTTTGTATTTTGTTTCATCAATAGCTCAGCTGAACCTAATGTCAGTTCAAAAGCCAACGCCAGCCAGACTTGGCAGATAATTTTGTGTTGACGTATCAATTAATCACCACAATATCAGAACTGAAACAAGCCAATACATACAACAGTATTTTTTATGTACTGTTTTGTACATCTTACTAGTTGGGAGAATTTTTTGCTGTATATATATCCCCTAGATTCATGATAATTATCCTGTACACCAGGCACAAGAACGTAACGACGTTAGAAGGCCGCACGCGAGGGATTTACTTTCAACCCTTTTACTTTATTTGTAATTTAATTTCACATTTCAGCAGGACCCTAACTACTAAAAAATCACCTTTCAGTGATGTACTTACCTGACTACTCTACGTCCCTGCCCAAATATAATGATTTTATTTGGCACTGTCCCAGCGAAATAACAACTGATTTCGCTTCCTCAATATTTTCATGCCGTATATCGCCAAATGCAACCAAACATACGACTTAATTGGATAAAACGATTCTACAGAGCAAATCACAAGCAGTAGTTTGGAGCTAATTGCAGGATTACAAGGACAGAAAATTTGCCATTTCATGACAGGCGGTCAAGAAATCAAAATTGATATTCGTGTTGAATTTTCACTTTTTTTAGTCATTATTTTGCCTCTTTAGTTAATATTTCTTTGTTTTCGTGACTTTTGGCGATTTATCTCCATATTTCATGACAATAAAGCAAGCTTAAGGTAAGCTCCTTGCTATAATAATGAAACACAGGTCTGGTTCAGCGTGGCTATGTAGCGTTCTATTTTCCCTTCACAGGTCTGGTGGACAAATCTAAAGGCCCTGTCACACTATTGCGTATAAAACAAACGAATGAGTTGCGTATGAAAATTCATAAAATAATTTTCATACGCACAAAATTCCCTTGAAAATACAGCGTATGACCAGCGTACTTGACCTATGAGTAACGTACCTCTAGCGTAACTCTCGCGTATTCAGCGTATGCCTAGAGTATGCTTAGCGTATAAACCATACGTCCAAATACGCACAAAATTTTTGAGCATGCTTAAAATTTTTTTTCTGCCTCGCCGTATGCCAGCGTATGCCATCGTATGCGACCATGCTTGAAACGTATACAACCTATGTCTAACGTACCCCTAACGTATGTCAGCGTTTACCAGCGTACGAGTGATATTTTTCATACGCTGGCATACGCTAGTACGATACGCAATAGTGTGACAGGGCCATAAGATTGTCCGTCGCAGCTTTAAAGAAAACAGCAGCGATTCTGAAGGTACAGACTTTTTTCGTGATGGCATCAAGAGATACGTAAACTCAGTGATTACCAAGTCATTCTGCCTCCCTCCAAGCAAAGTATGTGTACCAGGTCCCCCCGGACCGAAAGGAGTCCCAGGACCTCGCGGTAAGCAAGGGTCAAAAGGATCGAAGGGTAGAAAGGGAAAGCAAGGTATTATGGGGCCGCCAGGTGCACCTGGTAAACAAGGAATGATGGGAGATCCCGGAGCACAAGGAGTCCAGGGAGAGAGGGGTAAGGTATTTGTCTGTCTTAATGAATATAACAACCTCGCCTAAATATTAATTATGTATTAATAGATAAAACCGTATTATTAGGTCGTTATTTCTTCATCTCTCTGTGCGCGTGACATTTCAGTTGGTAAGTTTTGTGGGGCAACCAAAGTGTAGGTTACAGATAAATCCAAGCAATCTGCGGTCAACCCTTTTCTCCATTTTCTGGAGAAATAGGTAAGAGGACCAATTTTAGTCTGTTGTTTGTGATCGTCCGGGTGAGTGTAGTTCTGAAAAGAACTGTTGTTGTTGACAATGACTGACGTTTCGACAACCTGAGCGGAAGTCATCTTCAGAGTCATGTGAATTGTGAATGGTCAGTTGATGTTATATACGTCTGGTTATAACTGTCATTGGTCAGTTTAGCCGTGATGTTATTGGCTGTAGAGACTCAAGTCAGTGATAGGTGCGTTTCGATCCGTGTATTGTTAGTGTAATTTCTAGTGTAATGGCCTGAAAATCGTTTCCGAGAAACGCATTTAAACCATTTTAGCCAAAGCACAATATCAATAATTAAAATATATTTAATGCGACAAATTCTATTTCAACATGACACTTTAATCCACTAGAGTGTTACCAAAATGAATGTCAAAGTCATTCTGTGTAGTTTATATATTGCTGTATTTAGAAACCTGGGGCAGATCCAGCATTTACTGGAAGAGGGGTTGGAATTGACGGCCGCCGAGGGCGGAAGCGTCCAGTGGTGACACGGGGGAGCATGCCCCTACATTTTGAAATTTAGATCTTCAAAAATGCTATTTCTAGCGTTTAGAGGCATTTGTAGCATGGCTGATTGATTTACAGCCAGTCATCCCAATTTTGCATCCATGATCGCAAATGTTTTATAACAACGCATGAAACTGCAAATGAAATCTGAGAGAATGTGAATGGACTCGTTCGGTACGCAAGCGTTGCCAAAATATGGATATCTCAGAATTTCCTCAAGTACGCACCTCAGTTCAAGGAAGAATTTGTTGCAACTTCTATTTGTAGAAGGTTATACTCTTTCGAGTAATTTATAAATAAGCAATGAGCCTCTAGGGTCCTTTAGTTACTTTTTAAGTTAAAAAAGTTCTTACATTATACATTACTACACTTTTTTATTGTGTAGTAATGTATAATGTAAGAACTTTTTTTTTTTGAAATATCAATACTTTTTAAGTTAATATGTCATGATCATTCATATAGGAGTCTATAACTTCAAGCATTTTCTGCTTTTTTCAGATAGACTATAAAGCTACTCATCGCCTTTCAACTCGTGAATACGGAATGCGTTGAACAAGTTATAATAGTTGGGGCAATATTCACTCGCTCGGTCAATGGGCCATAAACGTTTCTTGTTAATTTCGCTGAGCATCAGTGCATAAGGTTTGCGAGGGCAAAGTCACCCTGTGACTTCTCGCTCGACTTCCAGCTACTATTGCACGACGAAAACAATAACTTGTTGACTGAAATGATTTTTGTTTTCAGGCCTCGACAGAGACTGCTGCCTTTTTGCGGCCTTTTTGATAAATCTACAGCTGAGCCCGCTACTTTAGGTGACAATAGCCCCGTAATAGCTGACCAAAAATCTACCATCAACAATCATAAACATTTTCCACATGTTCAAAGTGAATGGTAGAGCGTGATAGTTGATGATAGTTCATGTTCAAATGAAAGCACGAGTTGAAACTATCATTAACTATCAGCAACTATCATCGACTATCATTTCTTTAACGAATGCGGAGCGAATATGTTACGCCGGCTTAGGACTTGGAAGATTGTTTTCATTTTCGTTGTAACATTGTTCTCACGATGACAAAGTTAACTATTCCTGGAAACAGAAATTTGACCGATAGTTTATGTCATTTAGCCCCTCTTTACATGGAAAGAGGATGATCCCAGTGCTAGGATGATCCTAGAAGGTTTATTTGGTTTACATGCAAAAATGCGGTACTAGGATGATCCTAGCGCTAGCATCATCCTACCTCTCAGATAGGATGATCCTAGCGCTAGGATCATCCTATTCGCATGTAAACTGAAAGCAGAAAACATGTCGCGCTCGGATGATCCTAGCACTAGGATCATCCTCTTTCCATGTAAATAGGGCCTAGTGCGATCCCACTTTCCTCTAGCTATTGATTGTTCACTGAATGTGTTGTTTATTATACGACAATCGCCTTCTGTAAAATCTAAGTTTCTAAAAGTGTTTTTTTCCTAGCCTGTACAAACTAGTTGTATAATCCCAGGGTTTATATACGAGACTTATACAAGTCATTTCATTGCTTCTTTGCAAAGGGCTGTTTAGGCTTTGTAGAGCGTGTTTATTGATGTTCTTTTGTTTTTGCTTTTACTTAGTTTCTCCACATTTTACTCAAGTTCCTAACAGAGTTACAATTGCAAGAGAAGGTTCCACTGCAACTGTTCATTGTCGAGCCTTCGGCTTTCCACCACCAGTAATTCGTTGGTCCAAAGCATTCTCTTCATTACCGCAAGGACGATCCACAGTTGTCAATGGAACTCTTACAATTTCACGCTTCAGTCTTCAAGACACCGGTAGCTATCAGTGTAAAGCAACCAACAAGCTGGGATCTGTTACTACCGCAACCACGTTACATTTCCAAAAACCTCCAGGTAAAATCCATTGAAGTATATTTCCAACTATTGTACATCTACATCATGTCACGTGCCATTAAAGTTTATTATTATTTTATTTTATTTTATTTATTTATTTATTTATTTATTTTTATTTATTATTATTATTATTATCTTCATAAATGAACTGGATGATCTTTTTCCGAATTGTTTCCTAAGGGAGCGGGTCATAGCCCATGACCAAAGGTCCCCTAGGGTTTTCTCTTTACTCTAAAGCTCCAACACCTTTCTCAAAATCCTCGCAGTTCCCAGTAGTGTAGTCTTCTGAAGTAATGAAATACTAATTTTAACATTCAACTTTGCCAACCACTTGTCCAAATTTTTTGTTACACTTCCCAATGATCCGACAACAATTGGAACCACCTGTACAGTTCTCATGTTCCATATTCTATTAATTTCTCTTTTAAGATCCTGATACTTTTCAACTTTCTCATTCTCCTTTTCACCAATTCTTTTATCCGCTGGTACGGCAATATCAATAATAGTGCACTTTCTCTCCTCCTTATTTACAACTACAATGTCCGGTCTTCTGGCTTCAATGACATGGTCACACTGTATGTTCACATCCCAGAGTAATTTAACATCGTCATTTTCACTTACACTGTCTGGTGCGTGTTCGTGCCACTTGTCTGCCTTGTCCAGATGATATTTCTCGCATAACTTCCGATGAACTGCTCTTGCAACATTGTCATGTCTCTGTTTGTATTCCCTTTGGGCCAGCTTTTTACACTCACAGACAATATGGTTTACACTCTCTCCTTTCTCGCCACATAGCCTACATAATGGGGATTCCACCGTTTTGTCAATATGATATTTTACGTAATTAGTCCTAAGGGCTTGTTCTTGGCTTGCACAAATAAGTGCTTCTGTTTGGATCTTCAAGTCTGTTTTTCGCAACCAGCTCCATGATTCTTCTACACGCGTCGTTTCTGGTATTTCTCTTACAAATTGACCATGCAGCCTTTTATCCTTCCAACTGTTGAGTTTCTCATTGTTCCAAGATGTCTTGAATTCATCTTTGCTCACTGTTCCCTCGCTCTTAATTACACCAGTAGCCCTTACCCCTTGCAGCAAGACTTCCACTGAATTCTTTACGTACCATCCTAAACTGTTTTCCTCACTTCTCACACATCCCTCACAGCTTATCAGTCCCCGGCCTCCATTCACCCGTGACACATACAACCTATCAACATCACTCTTTGGATGAAAAGCACCGTTCATTGTCAATACCTTTCTAGTCGTTCTATCCAATGCTTTTAGTTCTTCCTTTGTCCATCCTATAATACCAGCTCCGTACCTTAGCACAGAAACTGCCCAGGTGTTAATGGCGTTAATCTTGTTCTTTCCATTCAATTTGGATTTCAACACAAGCTTCAGCCTTCTTTTGTACTCTTTCACAAATCGTTTTTTCATCTCCTTTTCCTTCATCATATCCACCTCAAGAATCCCTAAGTATTTATACCCTTCTGCCTCAATTTCTCTCATTATCTGTCCATCCAAAATGGTAATACCATCAAATCTCACCTTCTTTCCTCTTTTCATTAATAACACACCACACTTCTTCAGCTCAAACTCCATTCCAATGTCATTACTAAACACCTGTACAGTTTGTACTAAAGAATCGATTTGATCTTCACTTTTCCCAAACAGTTTCAAGTCATCCATAAAGAGAAGATGGTTAACCTTAAATTCCTTTGCAAGATCATAACCTGCTGTTGATTTTCTCAAGATCAATGTTAATGGAATCATGCACAACACAAATAACAGTGGTGATAAACTGTCCCCTTGAAAAATCCCTCTTCTAATGTGGATAACTCCCAACCTCTCGCCCGATGATGTTAACTCTGTTTTCCATGTCTTCATACTATCAATAAGAAAATTTTTCACATTCTCAGCTATCCCAAACATCTCTAAACACTCTACAATCCAGCTATGCGGTACCATGTCATATGCTTTCCGGTAATCAATCCAAGCCATAGCCAGGTTTGTGTGTCTTTTCCTACAATCCTTTAGGATAGCCTTGTCAATTAAGAGCTGGTCCTTAGTTCCACGACTTCCTTTGCGGCCCCCTTCTTTTCCTCAGGTAATATCCTTTCCCTCTCAAGGTAGTCATACATCCTATCAGCAATTATTCCTGTTGTTAGTTTCCACATCAAAGGTAGGCAAGATATTGGTCTAAAATTATCAACTGCATTGCCATTAGCAGGATCTTTTTGGCATAAGACTGTCCTGCCATAAGTCATCCATTCGGGTAGTCTGGCTGATCCATTTAAAATCTCATTGAGTTGGCTCGCAATTCTGCCATGCATCGTATCCAATCTTTTAATCCAAAACCCCTGAACGCCGTCCCAACCGGGAGCTTTCCAATTTGGAATTTTCTTACATTGTTTCTTAACCATCATCTCAGATATTTCTAGTGCTTCCTGTTGGCCATAATCCCTTTCGCCCTTTAGCCCTTCCAACCAGTCTGCTGTCCGGTTATGTTCCTTTTCCACCCCCCAAATACCATTCCAAAAACTCTTACTTTCTTCAGCATCAGGTATCACACTGTATTATTATTATTATTATTATTATTATTATTATTATTATTATTATTATTATAGTAAGCCTGTTAGTTTATAACACCAACTAAGAGAAAATGGTATTTTCTCTCCGTCACTTATGTCCAGAAATGCACGCAACAACGTAAACGGTAAATTTGACAAAATTTCACCATTGGTTTTGACGAAAGGTCTTCGCCGCTTTCCTGCTATCCCCTCTTCACCTCGCTGACTCTAATCTAACTCTTACTGGCGAAATGTCGTCAAATCGTCACTTTCGTTACATCCGCCATTTTCGTCAAATTAGCCGCTTTCGTGCTACCCCCCTCTTCACCTCGCTGACTCAAATCTAACTCTTAGTGGCGAAATGTCGTCAAATCCGTCACTTTCGCCAAATTATTGAAGACCTTTCGTCAAAACCAATGGCAACATTTTGTCAAATTCACCATTTTCGTTGTTGCGTGCATTTCTGGACATATCTCTCTATGAAATACAAAAAGGAAACCAATATAATTACAAACAGTACTTTTTACGTAAGTGCAAAGTCGTTGTTTATTTACTGTTTGCGGCAGAAGGGGTGTGTGTTTCAGGGAAAGGATCAAGCACACAAACAACAAAAAGACGACGTCTATATGACGTTCTCGTGTAATCGATAGAGCCGCACATTTCCCCACAGCTCAAAATTAAAGTTTTGAATTACAAACATTAATTATCCCTAAAAGAACAAAAAGTCGAAAATCAAGCTCATCTGACGCGGCCGCCCCTATGGCTTGAACCTTTTTCTGGTGGGTAAGTGCGTACGAACGATGTACTTTTTTAATTTTTTTTTAAATGTGTTTTGTATAAGAAACGGGATGAAGTTAACTGGCTGTTTTTACACTACGCTTTTTAGAAATATGACATCGAATAGTCGTGTTTAGTCTCTTCCATTCTTTTGATTGGAAAAATCGGGGGTTTGTTTCAGTATCTTTCGCCTTTTTATGCGTTCTGTTTTTATATTCATGCGCGTAGCTATCTCATGGGATCCCTATGTAGTGATGACGAGATAGAAAACTGATCTAGTTCTTATTCTGAATCGTGCTCATATTGTCATTTTGTTATGCAATGCAGATTACACGTCTGAAAATGTACTTATATCATGGGAGGTAACATTATAACAGTAACAGTATCACTAACAAAACAATTAAAACCATTTTCCGCGAATTTACCTACCATGGAGGAGTTATTTATTTAATGTAAATTTTGGCTTTGAAAAATAATTTGTCATTTACAAAAAATTGATCGCTTTGATATTGAGGAAAACGAACCAGCATTATAAGTACTCGATTTGACATTGGTTGCACAGTTTGCTAAAAGGTGTTGGTTGGTCTTTATTACCTAGAGTTCAAGGCGATCTTTACAAACCTTGCTGCAAGTGGGAGATTGGGTCCATCTTGGCTTAGCAGCCATTACAATGGTCAGGATCATGACGGTCAAGTTACAGTGGTCAGCGGTATTCAAAGATGGACTGTGCCGTACACAGGTGACTACAAAATAGAAGCAATTGGAGCCGCAGGGGGGTACGATACATACAGGAACAGCCGTCAGTACCGTGGAAGGGGCGCTAGAATGATCGGCAACTTTTACTTATTCAAAGGTGAAACAATTCAGATTCTTGTTGGTCAGCAAGGTGGAATTAACAGACGAACTCAAAGCTCTGGAGGCGGTGGAGGTACGTTCGTAGTGAGAGGAAGCAACACGCCATTGATAATAGCTGGAGGAGGAGGCGGTGTGCAGAGTGTCAGGAGAAGGCATAATGAATGCGACGCCTCCATGGGTACATCAGGGAGAGCTGGGTACAAGTCAGGGCCAGGTGGAAGCGGTGGACATGGTGCACAGACCGGTGAGGGTGATGGTGATGACGACGACGACGACGATGATGGTGATGGTGATAGTGGGTCTGGGTCAGGACGGAGCAGTGGTGCACCGACCAAATCAGGTAAGAATAACAGCGGCATCACCAAGCTAGGAGCTTTAAGAAAATACTACACAAAAACTGAAAGAAAATCGGCTCCTGGTAATTCCCTTAGTTGTTTGAATCGAAATTCTCAAGTTGCCAAACGGACAATAAACTGCTCGAAAGATTGTCAGCGTTGGGGCGTGTCTGAGGGCGTTGAGGGCGTGTCTATTTTCCCTATTGCATGGTAATGTGTATTTAACAAATAGATTCCATTTTGCCGTATGTCTGTTCAGTTATAGATCACAGATGACGTCAAAATGTGGTAAGAACAAAAAAGTGGCACACGAGCCGCAGGCGAGTGTGTCACTGACGGATGAAAGGTGAAAAGAGTAAAATTACGAACTTCCCTCGTAGCGCTCGACTGTTCGAAGATTTGTTCATGTTTAGGTATTTTTTAAGTCGCCAAGAACACTTTTCGTCTTGGTTTATTTTTCTTGCTCGTAAATAGCTCCTGCTTAACATTTTTCGAGGCTTTTACTTGCTCAATCCAGAATAATCTCGCAAACATTTTCAAAACTGTGCGCCACTGTCGAAAAAAAAAAGAAACAGAACAAACAATTTTCCATGACGTCGCCGTGCATCTGTACTCCGATAGATCATAGGCAACGACCAATCACAGAGCGCGTAGAATTCAGTTCACTGTATAAATGAAAATAGATTCATGCGGCAGAAAGAATTAAAGAGAATGCGATCATCGCAGGAATTCAGAAAAATGTCAGACCTGGACTCGACTCGACGATTCGAACCCATGGCTTTTAATTGAAACGGCTCATAAACATATGAAACACTGGCCAAATGGTATAGTTTATTTCATGAATATTATAAACAACTAAACCTCCCTGTATCGCAACAGTGTCAGTACCTCTAGTATTACTAAGAAGTCACGTGTTCTCTTATCGATATCTCTAAATTGGGTCGGAAATTAATAGGTCTAAGTTCGGAAAGGGAGGTCAAAGACTAAAGCAGCAGCTCAATATTTAGGGTGAGAAAATTATCTTTTAGGTTTAACATATTGTAACTCTAGAAAGTTTATTTTGTTATGAACGATAAACTCACAATAATTGATTTTTAGGTGGTGGTGGTGGTGGTGGTGGCTTTTACTCCAATGGAAGAAGTTCAAAGCAGTTCGGTAGTACAATGAGGACTGGTGGAGAAGGAGGCAAAGGATTTCTTCACGGAGGGGCGGGCGGAAGAGCTTTGTAAAACACTGTCGACGGTGGGTTTGGAGGTGGCGCTGGTGCCCATGGATCTGGTGGAGGTGGTGGAGGAGGCGGAGGCTACTCTGGAGGAGGTAGCGGAGATAATAAATCTGACTCCTGTGGAGGAGGAGGAGGATCTTACAATACTGGAAAGAATCAGCAGAATGAATGCTGTTATAATAAAGATGGACACGGTCAGGTCACCATAACAACAACGTAATTTGCACGGAACGGAAACCAAGTCGATCTTGTTCCCAGGGGCTTCTTGGTTTTGAAGTTGATGACGATAGAAAAGCCTAGCGAATAGTAAATCATTTGATAATAAAATCTCCAAAGATCTTGATGGAAATTTAAAAAATAGATAATTTAAAATGACGTTGACCTTTAATTTGATCTGAAGATTGATGTAAAGTAGCTATAACCGGTTGTACAAACAAAAAAAATATATATATATAAGATTGATTTCGTGTTTTATTGCTTCCATTGGTAACTTAATTTTTGCACATATGTTCTTTTACCAGAAACAGCGAGAACAGTAGTAACAGTATTGTAACCGAGATAAAATATTATACGACTTATACTAATAGCATTGGTCTTTTCTTTGCAATGCAAATAAGAAACAATGTTGATAAATTCGCTAGGAGTGATTTAAAAAGGTTATGTCTCGCCGAAATGCCGAAATTTCGCTTTCCTAATTTCCACGTTATATTACTAAATTTCCATGTTATATTACTAAATTTCCATGTTATATTGCTAAATTTCCATGTTATATTGCTAAATGCCACCAAATATGCACCTGAAATTGATTAAAGCGTTTTAAACAGAGTAAAATATATTGAAATATAGAAACAAAACAGAATAGTTTGGGGGAAACGTGTAGGATTACAAGGGTAGAAGTGGATTACAGCTCATCACTTTGATTTCGTGACAGGCGGTTAACTTTACGTTCTTTTAGCCGTTATTTTGACTCTTTTTGTTTATATTTGTTTTCTTGCACCGGTTTTTGTGTTTTTTTCCTAACTCAAGATAATATAGCAAGCTTAAAGCAAGCTACTGGCCATGTAAACTCATGCCTTGTGCCAGCTTAACTGGTTACCAGTCAGAGACCTGCTAGTTTACAGAGAAACAGTCATGTTATATAAGTGCATGAGTAATTTAGCGCCACCTTACCTGTGAGATAGAGTTTTTAAACGCGCAGAAGTACAAAGTCGCTGTACGCACAACTGTGGGAGGTTGGAAATCCCTCTTTCCAGAACTGTTACTGGACAACGATCATGTCCTTCATTGCAGGGTAAAAATCATTACAAAGCTGTAAAGATTTGGAGTGAGTTAGATATCAACTTTAAACAGGCAGCTTCATTTTGCCAGGCTTTCAAGAACAAATTAAAAGATCATATGATTAAAAAATTATGCAACACTTTTCAAATTTGCAAACAGGCTAGGTATAGTTTTTAAGTCTTAGTAGTTAATAGATTTATAGCCTTTTTATTTACATCATTTTTATTATATTTTATATAGGTTATAAGTTGCCATGTAATGTTAAAAAAACGGTAGAGGAGCATATAATAAAGTATGTTTAATTCAATGTATAGTTAACTTTGTTCTTACTTCTTTATTTTCCTTAATGTTGTTATATTATAATTGAATAAGTGTGAATAAAATGAACTTGAACTTGAACTTGTAGGTACAAAAACACGAAATTCCATAATCACGTCGTACCAATTCATTGTACAAAAACAATAAACTGCAAGGCTGATCTGACCACGTAAAAAAGTAAAATTTGTGAGACACCATCACGACAGAAACCGATAAAGTAGGATCGTAACCGTGGACAATTGTTTCGTTGTTATTGCAACTCATCAGCACGGTGTAACGATCTAAATGACGCCAGCAAGAAAGCCAGCGCAAATAGACTGCACAATGACCCGTTCACAATATCAGGTTCCGTACTATGTACTCACTTGTCACCCGAAACACGCGTGCCACATCACGTGTTTTGGGGAACAAGGAGCCCACAGTGTATCGCAAAGATGTCTCGCAAATTGAAAAATCTAAAAAAAAAAAATTTTGAATCTACTTTATCGGTTTCTGTCGTGATGGTGTCTCGCAAATTTTACTTTTTTACGTGGTCAGATCAGCCTTGCAGTTCATTGTTTTTGTTCATTCATTTTTTGGCTGGTTAGGTCTCTCGTACATCCTACGTATCATTAGCAGCATTATCGTTTGCGGTCTCCTGCAGTTTACTTTTATTTCCATATATTTTGGGACCGTAGGTCTTTTTTTAGATCCGATATGCTGTGTTTTCTTTAAGCATGGTTTTGCCCATGCGTTTTAATGTTCAGATCGGCTTTGTCCATCTACGACATCTTTGCGATACACTGTGGGCTCCTTGTTCCGCAAAACACGTGATGTGGCACGCGTGTTTCGAGTGACAAGTGAGTACATAGTACGGAACCTGATATTGTGAACGGGTCATTGTGCAGTCTATTTGCGCTGGCTTTCTTGCTGGCGACATTTAGATCGTTACACCGTACTGATGAGTTGCAATAGCAACGAAACAATTGTCCACGGTTACGATCCTACTAGTTTATCGCTTTCTGTCGTGATGGTGTCTCGCAAATTTTACTTTTTTACGTGTTCAGATCAGCCTTGCAGTTCATTGTTTTTGTTCATTCATTTTTTGGCTGGTTAGGTCTCTCGTAGATCCTACGTGTCATCAGCAGCATTATCGTTTGCGGTCTCCTGCAGTTTACTTTCAATTCAATGTAGTTTGGATCAGTAACAAATTTGCACGTAACGGCCATCTGTCATCACATTTTGCTTACCTATCCGGACCGGTAAAAGAAGGCCTTTCTGGCGCAGGTGCAAGTTTGGATCTGTAATGTTCTCAAATTGCATCGCTGCAATGCGAACACCTTAATCGACGCCGTGTTCGTGTCGACTTCGGCTGCGAATACATCCGCCTCGCGGCCGGGAACGATGAGGGGCGGTTGTATTCGCAGGTGTCTGTGACGTTAATTTTGCTGCAAGCTTAAGGAGGCTCGTACCCATTTCACAAGTCCACACCCTTTCAATTTTAATGGGCCATATCTTTTGTTGTAGCGCATAAAAAGACAAGCCACTTTGCATGCAAACACACAATACACAGAACATTATGGGAGTATAGGATTTGTTTACATCGGTGCTTCCATGGCAACGGAATGGTGATCCTCCGAAATTAACAAGTTGCGGAGTTTCTCTAGATCGAGGGAAATTTATGTAAAACCCGCTAGTGGACTAACTGATTTGACCATGGGCTTCAACTGGACAAAGTTTAAAAGAAATGTATGAGAGCGTTTTTGAAATTTTTGGGGATGAAGTTTTGGAGATTATAAATACAGTGAAAAACATACTGTCGACATAATTGGCTAATATCTAAAGAAAACGATGCGCGATGGGAATGCAGTTTCATCTCATAGTAGTTTGACTCCATATGAAATGGTGTATGAAAAAGTGAGGGGCTTGCTTTGGCCGATTGCGAGAAAGAAGGATTTGATTAGCGTGCGTTCAGCTGCTCTTGTTGCCATTTTTGTATGTAATTTGGTCCACGCCTACAAATGTGATGATAATTTGGAAACCGCGAGATAATTTTTTTTACAAATTTGACAATCTCGAGATTAATCATCAACTTATATGGCCTGCAAGTTTCAAGGACATTGAAGACATGCAAGGCAATAAAATAGGGCCTCCAATGTACCAATTTTTTCCCGCAGATCTTATGTTTACAAGTGAGCGTCCTCATTATTCACGAGTATTGTTTTCAAGTTTCATATGCACGTGCAAAACTTTAGCAAAAAATTTATTTGCATCGAACAGAACGCTCGATTGCTTTCCGAAGAATTTTCCGAAACATGCTAATAACTGGCTTGCGTTAAGAAAATCAATGACAACAGTACTGATGAAAACAACATCAGAAGCAGTGTTTCCGCATTTCGTTTATAAATTTCCAAATTGGGATATGTTCTTGTCCTGCAATTTTAAAGAGAACCTCGGTATGGTTGCGTTACAGCGTGATAACGCGACATCGAGTGCCTTATGTTATACTCCCGGTATACTGAACAATTCTTAAGCCATCCATTAGCATGTTACGGAAAATTCTTCGGAAAACAATCGAGCGTTCTGTTCGATGCAAATAAATTTTTGGCTAAAATTTTGCACGTGCATATGAAACTTGAAAACAATACTCGTGAATAATGAGGACGCTCACTTGTAAACACAAAATCTGCGGGAAAAAATTGGTACATTGGAGACCCTATTTTATTGCCTTGTATGTCTTCAATGTCCTTGAAACTTGCAGGCCATATAAGTTGATGATTAATCTCGACATTGTCAAATTTGTAAAAAAAATTATCTCGCGGTTTCCAAATTATCATCACATTTGTAGGCGTAGACCAAATTACATACAAAAATGGCAACAAGAGCAGCTGAACGCACGCTAATCAAATCCTTCTTTCTCGCAATCGGCCAAAGCAATTCCCTCACTTTTTCACACACCATTTCAAATGGAATCAAACTACTATGAGATGAAACTGCATTCCCATCGCGCGTCGTTTTCTTTAGATATTAGCCAATTATGTCGATAGTATGTTTTTCACTGTATTTATAATCTCCAAAATTACATCCCCAAAAATTTCAAAAACGCTCTCATACATTTCTTTTAAACTTTGTCCAGTTGAAGCCCATGGTCAAATCAATTCGTCCACTAGCGGGTTTTACATAAATTTCCCTCAATCTAGAGAAACTCCGCAACTTGTTAATTTCGGAGGATCACCATTCCGTTGCCATGGAAGCACCGATGTAAACAAATCCTATACTCCCATAAAGTTCAGTGTATTGTGTGTTTGCATGCAAAGTGGCTTGTCCTTTTATGCGCTACAACAAAAGATATGGCCCATTAAAATTGAAAGGGTGTGGACTTGAGAAATGGGCACGAGCCTCCTTAATACAATGTTCAAATGAATAACAATATATATAATTAATAAAAGTGTGTTACCCCTGGTAACTGGATTTTTTTGGCCTTATAATTTAATATTGAGTATTAAACGGACGAGCAGAATTGGATAAAACACACGCTTCCGCTTGGCTATTTTTGTCCGCATACCGTAAGAAAGAGTACCAGTCCAATGCGAACAAGAACTAAACTTGCACGAATCCGATCTGCACCTGCACAGATCCAAACTTTATCGGTGCAATATGTGTAAACACAACCTTGATTTACGAGACAGAAAAATTACCTTTTTGAATGCGTAGAATTTTTTGCCAGTCCAAGGAATCGTCAAAACAATTGCAACAATGAAAATAAGGAATAAGAAGACTTAAAACAAGAATTGGAAAATTTACGGAATATTAGTCTTCTAAGGGTTGGTTCCCACTAGCGACGTAATTGGAAGCGGAGTCGGAGTCGAAAGTGTAAGGAGACTTACGTTTTGGTGTAAATCAAAAATTACGAAGTCGCAAAAGGAATCAGAATTGGAAGGATCAGAAGGTTTCCTTTTTCTTCCGATTCCGCTTCAGTCGCTTCCATCGCTTCCGTCGCTAGTGGGAACCAGCCTTTACGCTTCCGACTCTGCTTCCGATTACGTCACTAGTGGTAGCCACCCCAAAAGATGCGCAATCAACCGATAACGATTGATAAAGCATTTAACGTCTCAGACGTTGAAGTGGTCTGGTTAAAAAACGGGACGCAGCAAAGTAGACGGCCAAACAGAAACAATGCAAGATTTTCTAAAAAACACTGGCTTCTATTTTCGGTAGAGATGTACACGACTAACCTCGCGCCAAATATATTTTAAGCGTGCGAATATACAAGCCAAGCCACTCACAGAAAACATTGTAAAGTCTGTAAACGAGTATCAAGCTCTCTTTTTAAACTTCCAAAAGCATAAACATTGGCTGCCTTTTTTAGCATCAGAGTCTCTGAAATCAATGCAAATTCAGTTTAGTCATCTACAAGAACAGATGCGAATTCATTTTAGTTCACTTCACTTTCAATACCGAGGCTCTTTCGTGCACTAATCTGCATCTTGGCCGCCACTTAACGGTGTTCAGGGTTGAGAATCGACTTTTTATAATAGACGCATTTACGTCTGATACATTAACGTAGTCTATTACGTGGCTGCGTCTAAACGACGCACTTAAAAGAAGACGTTAAAGTCGTCAGGCGTTAAATGTGTCTGATCTAGCTTTAAACTAGACATTAAAGTCGTCTCGGACGACTTTAACGTCCTAGCTTAAAAACTGCCAGTGTATCGGCGTTCGCCCGACACCAAGACAACTGTCCGTAATACTGTTTACTTGTCGCACTTGTAGCAAGTTGTTTCGCCGCTATTGGTGCATTTCGATCCTTATTATTATTCCGACTAGATGTTGTTCCCTCACAGGTCCGATTTGCTCAGACTTTTATTGCTCCAGTTTTCTTTAAAAGAGACATTTACGACTTTAGAAAACGGTTAAAGATTCTATTCTTCTCTTTAGATAACGCTTATGACAAGAACCAATTGTTTTATTATACAACGGGTCATTTTTGTGGGAAAGAAACAGTTTTATTGCTCCAGTTTTCTTTAAAAGAGACATTTACGACTTTAGTAAACGGTTAAAGATTCTATTCTTCTCTTTAGATACGCTTTATGTCAAGACCCAATTGTTCTATTATGCAACGGAACATTTTTGTAGGAACGAACACTATATCACTTCTCTTAAACGACAAAGGTCAGTCAGGCTTCTTAGGTCGTCTTAAAATTGATACATGTAAAACTTATTGGCTATTTTTAAAACTATTTCCAGAAGGCAATTTGAAAAAGCTTATACTGTTTATTATTTTATAGTTAACTGAATAAGCATCGAAATTTCTCTAAATCTGATATCCTATTTAAATTATTCTTACTTATGTTGTTCTGAGTTCAGACTTAATGCCCAGGAAAGCGCTCGGAAAAATTCTAATGTGAATGTCACCTATGCTTGATATACCACGAGCAATGCGTTAAAAAAGTAGTTGTCGGGTAGTATTCGGGCACCGTTGCACTTGTCGCGGCACTTGTCACAAATGGACACTTACAATACAATGTCTTAAAACAAAAAAAAAATGTAACAAAAATACTAACACTTCTGTCTTGAGCAACTGCCAACAATTACACAGAAGTAAAACATGGTTCATATTCAATTGGTAGACTAGCATCTTTTACAAAACCTAACGATAAATATTGTATCCTATCACCCGATAAGTCAATAACGAGCAGCATTTCTAACGTTGGCATAGAAACTGTAGGAATAATAAGTTTGTTCCTACCGAAGCTTAACATCATCTCTTTCTGTAGCTCAAAAAATATAACAGCGACGATTGGCATTAAGTTATAGCAATAACAGTAATATTTTTTAAGACAAGTTCGCTTTAGAAAAAGCTTTAATTTTTGAGACTCTTCGCCTAACTTGTCCCCAGGACCTTCTCGGTATTCCAAATGGTGGCCAGAGAAGACCACGTCAAATATCATGTCACGTGACCTTTCAATCTCTCTTTAAAATTCTCCGAGGATACCGCCGGCTATTATGAATTAAATTATATCTCCAATAAATTTGGAAAGTTCAAGGTTACGTGATCTGCTATGGGGAAGAGTCCTCTCTTGCATTCATTTTGACCAGCGAAAAGATTCTGAGTGAGGAGTTTGTCTCTTAACAGTAACTGTTGTTAGTGTTTTGTTGTGTGTAATCTAGATTAATGTTATGGTGACCTGACCATGTCCATCTGTATTGTAACAGCATTCATTCTGCTGATTTTCTCCAGTATTGTAAGATCCTCCTCCTCCCCCACCGGAGTCACCTTTATTCTGTCCGCTACTTCCTCCAGAGTAGCCTCCGCCTCCTCCACCACCTCCATAAGTCCCCCAAACACCACCGCCACCTCCAAACCCTCCGTCAACATTATTATTGACGGCTCTTCCGCCCACACCTCCCTGAAGAAATCCTTTGCCTCCTTCTCCACCATACGGAATCGTACCACCGAACGTCATTCCACTTATTCCATTGGAGTAAAAGCCACCACCGCCACCACCTATTGAAAACAAGTAAAATTATAATATATTACTTATTTTTTCTATATTTCTGTGATTGTCAGTCTATAGTTTGTTGTTATGAAATGCATACTTACTTCATAGATAACACATATTAACCCTAAAAATGGAGGAAATACAGATGTTCAACTTACGTAATGTACTGCTGATGGTCTCAAGTCCCCTGAATCACATCAATTACCGATCCAATTAAGGGAAAGACCATTTTACCCCGTTCGGTCATTCAAATTTTAACCCTTAGTTCTCATTAAATGACATGACTTCGGATGATAATCCATAAAATCAACTGCAATTAAAAAGATCGATTCTATACACCTATTCGTATTCTGAGAAAGAAATGTTGTCTACGAGGTTAACTTCACAACCTATCTCCTATAAAGAATCAAAAACCTTTCTTAATCGTTGACTTCTGATAGAGCGAAAGAGCTGAAGTCAGTCGAGGAGACAAGGAAATTAAGTCAGTCTGTATTTCACTCTCACCTGAATAGACGCCTTTGTCGATTTGTGCACCGTGTCCAGCTCCCTCTGGTGTACCCTTGGAGGCATCACATTCTGTGTGTCTTGACTTAGCAGCCGTCATGCCTCCTCCTCCTCCAGCTATTATCAAAGGCGTGTCTCTTCCTCTCACTACAAATGTACCTCCACCGCCTCCAGAGCTTGCAAAAACTGGATTTATTCCACCTTCCTGACCAACAAGAATCTTAATTGTTTCACCTTTGGATAAGTGAAAAGTTCCTATCATTCTAGCGCCTCTTCCTCTGTACTGAATGTTACTGGATTCACCGTACCCCCCTGCGGCTCCTATTGCTTCTATTTTGTAGTCACCTGTGTACGGCACAGTCCATCTTTGAATACCGCTGACCACTGTAACTTGGCCGTCATGATCCTGACCATTGTAGTGACTGCCAAGTAATGTTGGGCCCAGTCTCCCACTTGCACCGAGGTTTGTAAAGACAGCTTTAAATTCTGGGTAATAACGACAAAAAAGAACAACAGTTCAGCCTCTTAGCAAACTTTCAAACTATGATCAAGTTCAGCCTCTTAACAAACGTTGAAACTATGATCAAGTTGCAAATAAATAAATAAATTGCTGTTATGCAATGGCTCTTCTTATCACTGCACTATTATTTCACTGAAAAAAAAATTAGGTTAACAAACTGTAGTCCTGAATAAAAATCACACTATGACGGGGTCAACCTGTGTCTGCTTGCGGTTTCACGAAGATCATTACTAAAAATATTCTACCTGAATTGCAAACGATATACGAAAAATTTTGACGGCGTTCAATTTTCGTAATTTGTAAAGAAACATAATCGGAGATCGCAACTCTTTGTCATTTCTTTAGAGCTAGCTGTCGCCACGTAAAGTACCATTTGAGTTATTTTTACCACAAATTGCGCCATCGTGTGTGACACGTGCGTGTGTCCGCGAGGACGATGAAATTTTCGGTTCGTTTAAAGTGGCACCAAAATGTTGGCTTTTTGCAGTATTGTCGACCTGATGCGATACGATGAAATGAAAGCATGATTAAATGACGCGTGAAATGTAGTTGACGAATAGAAAGTTGCGTCTCACGAAGAGACATAATTTCTAACATGTTTGCAGTTATTAGGAGGGGGTGAATAGGGGTTTGTAAAACCACCGCTCCGTTACATTTTGCCAACGGCATCCGGCCGTTCATCTGCAAAATATTTTTGCCAAAATCCGAATCTTCAGTGAAAAAAATTCTGAGATGTAATGAGAATGTTCTGACTCAGTTGAATCCTTGCAAATGCCTTGTGTGTGATTACTTTTTTAGAAAATATATCCGTTTAAAATCTTTCTCTGATCGAATCCGAAATCCGGGCTAAATTATTTACAACATCCGCAGATTTGTAGACCTAGTCACCTCCCTCGCTGTTGACGGGTTGTTGATTCGTTAGCCCTCAGTTCCAGGCATTACGATTGTGGGGCCTGGGAGCAGCTTAAAACCGGTGCGCGAACGAGCGAAGAAAACGAGCGGAGACTGGGAAGAGCGCCGCCCATCTTTCGCTACCCGCTGTCTGAACGCTTATTGATTCGTACGAAAATCTGGTTTAAAAAAGCAGGGCCGGATCCAGGATTTTTTTTAGGAGGGGGTGCACACTAAGGAATGTTTTTTTTTAAATAGTTTTTTTTTTCTTTTTGCAGAATACCAGTTGTATTAGAAAACCGCAGGTCATCTCAGGGGTGGGGGGGGGGGGGGTGCGCACCCCCTGCACCCTCCTCCTAGATCCGCCCCTGAAAAGTGACCTCGCAAACCAGCCTCGGTTCAGGGACTAGAAAGATACTCCGACTAGAAGTACTTTGGAGCTTTTTTGACTTGAAAAAAAAAAATGTTTATGAACTTGAATGTCGTGAAGTTTTTCTGTAAAGAAAGTCTTCTGGCGGATTCTGTTAAAGGCCTGTTAATATGAAGGGAGGATAATCCTTCCTGAAAGGTGGACCAAACTTTATTTTTATTTTTATTTACCACGTAAGTCTTCACTCAATGATGAGCATTTAGACTGTCTAACTAAGTACTTAAATATAAATTAATAACTAATTAAAAACTAGTGCTGAGTGCGATATGTTTTATGTTTTTAGGTAACATTTATTAAAAACAAGTTCATTTCAAAAGGTCCTAAAGCGAGACGAACTCGTATGAGTATCAGTACCTGGTCCACGCTCTTCCACTCTTAACTGGAACGGACTGCCCATGATAGCTTCACCCGCTACTGTTATGGACACGCTGAATTCTTCTGCTGTTTCCGGTTTGTACGTTACTTTATAGCAGCCATCTTTGGTGTCTGTTACGCTGGGTTTCGTGATCCTTCCGGTCTGCAATGACTGGATGTCAACATTCACTTCATCAATTTCACTGTAAGTTGTCTGTCCCTGCGAGTCCTTTGTAATTATCGTAAAGGTTGAATCTTCGCCCAGACGACCCTGTGTCAGACCCTTATCTTGCGCAATTGACAAGGAAGGATCCGTGTTGGTGTAACCAAACTTTCCCAGTGCGTTTTCAGTTAAGGCCGACATATCACTTGGCACATACTTGACCTTGGAGCAATTTAGTTTGACGCGATATTCATCAGGCAAAGATGACAGTTCCTTAAATCTTTCTTCTAGTATTTCTTCGACGTTTATAATCTCCGGTAAATTGTTTCGTTCGATGACATCTTTGCCAAATTCCAAGCTGCTGTCTATTTCCACCAGTTTCTTATCTAAGGCAGTCATTTGAGCTAAGAATGAATCTTGCAAACTTGCTTTCTGCTTGAGTAAATCTTCGGTCATGGTGGCTTCACGTTGTCGAATTAAATTTATGCAGAGCTCAGCGCCTCGGTGAACTTCATTCGCCGCTTGATCGATGCTGTTGTTCATTCTTTCCCTTTGCTTCTCTAGAAATTCTTTGCGATTTCTTAGACGAGAGCAGTTTTCTTCAACCTCTTGCATTTTCTTTCCAATTTCTGATTTCTTGTCTTCAAGTGCTTGGTCAAAGGAGATGAAATCATGGTCTCGATGTTCCAACATGGCGCAGTCACGACAAATGCAAATGT
The DNA here is from genome assembly GCA_022457155.1 of Cladopsammia gracilis. Lineage (NCBI taxonomy): Eukaryota > Metazoa > Cnidaria > Anthozoa > Scleractinia > Dendrophylliidae > Cladopsammia > Cladopsammia gracilis. The sequence continues at coordinate 625,534 of JAJGOT010000237.1, read as the reverse complement.
TGCATTTGTGGCAGTAAAACCTCAATTCATCTTTGTGTTTCTTGCAAACATTTGTCTTGCGAGCGTAACCCTGTATATCGCTTGACACAAAGTTTCCAATTTCTTTGACAAGATGGCTACTGAGAACTTTCATCTTTTTGTGGGCCCCAGCACAGTCTTCACATAAGAAGCTGTTACAATCAGAGCAATAAAACTTCAGTGTTTTCTTTTCATCGCAGCTTCCACAATGCGGTGAATCTTCTTGCCCTTGCCCGTCGTAAGCCTCTACAATTTCCACCATCTGCTTGTAAAACAAGTTGGATGGCAGGCATTGAATGTTGTTGTTAGAACACTCGGTGATTTGACGGCATGTCGGACAACTTAATTCTCCTTCACGCTGCTGTCGCAACCAAGCTTCGAGACAGGTCTTGCAGAAAGTGTGGAGGCATTTTAGTATTTTCGGTTCATTAACTTCGCTGAACTGTTCCTGACAAACAGAACATTCTAATTCCTTGCGAACATCGTCGAAAAAGTTTCTACTTTGAGCCATAGCTTCTTATGGCAGGAAAGAATAGCAATAACACAATTACCACAATTACAATTCTCGGAAAGGCGGAAGTTATATTCGTTACACGCACCTACTGGCGCTTGTACCCAGGACCCCTCTGTTGGTCTCAGGTAAATTAGGGGCAGTATGCAGCTCTTACAAGGTCTTCTCTGATTTGCTGAGAAAACAATAGAACAAACAACACAACAATGGCTAACAATAGACCCTAGACCTAAAAACAATAGAGCTGCATGATATACAGGTCCAATGAAATTAGAGGTTGTAAAGAGCTGCGTGGTATCTGGTAAATTAAGGCAAGGGCGAGGCAAGGGCCTCCATGCCAGCTATTTCACTCAAAAAAGTGAGGGGGTGGTCTATCTTCTGAGGCTTTGGCCATGAGAACTCAAATCTTTGGTAGACTAAAGATTTTGCAAGTTTGGACATTTTAACACGCAGATTATATGCAAATAAGGTAACGTGACCTGTCAGGGTTATTTTTAGTTCAAAAATATTTCAAGCAAAATGGCAACACTTTTCACCAATACCTGGAGGCTGCTAGAAGTTTTATGATTTTAAGTAATGATGTGACGTGGTGGACAATGGTTACATGTGGTTATTGCATGGCGCTCGAGAGCCCAAGTTCGTGACTTACAATTATTGGTGTCGTTGTACCATTATATTTGCACGTTCGTTCCTCCATCCAGAAGTAAACACAAACATTAGGTAGGGCAAAATGGCAGATATGGCAGCCTGAACTAGCAAGTCATCCAGATTTTAAAAAAAAATTAGCTTGTATCATTAACAAATAGATTCCATTACAGGGCATTGTATTTTATAAAAAGGGAGTAAATAAATAAACAAATAAATAATTTTTTTTTTCAAATACTGATCACTCAGCATCCATGCAATTAAAGCCAATATAATCGCAGCAGACTGTCTTTTACTGAACTACCGTCTCATCTTTGTTGTTTCAAATCCTGTTTTGCATAGCAGCGCAAACCAACCCCAGCCCCTTTTTGTTTATTCTAGTTTTGTATTAGCAATATCTCCTTATTATTGTTATTTAGCATCCAGTATATAAATTCAAAAGGGTTACCGCTGTCTATCTTTATTGAAATGTTGTCTCGTTTCCGTTGTTGTTTTGTCCTATATGCTGCGCGCCCACTCGCTCGACTAACCAAAAGCAAAATAAGAGACTGCTCACAGTCTACTTAATTAAGTGTAAATTATTCGCTGTTGAAAATACTGGCATCAAAATGTCTGAGTCTGTGATTTAAAGGCCGTTTACAGGACAGAAAAAAATTGGTACGGACCCGTCAAGAAAGGAGTACGGACCTCACATTTTCGCCCGTGTAAAATTACGTCAGCTTACTTAATAACTTACTTAATAACTTCGCTGATCGCATGCACAGTAAAAATCCGCGTGGCTCTGGGGACTAGAAATTGGTCCGGTCCCCCAAAAAGTGTAGTGTAAACGCAACCTTCCAAACTTGGTCCTTAGGCCTTTTTTTGTCCCACCTGTAGTAGAACATTATCCGTGTAAACGGCTAAAATAATGCGGTCCGTGCCACTTTTTTGACGAGTACGTACCCGATTTTTCTGCCGTGTCAACGGCCTTTTAATGTTTAATGTAAGCGCAAGTCTGCGGTTTGCATTACTTGTGAGATGACGTTTCTTCTGCATTTTAAATATTCCCCTTTTAAGTATTCCCCATTTTTTTGTTGCTTATTCTGGTAACTGGAGACAGAGTGACTGTTATAATACGGGACATTTGTGTTGGAAAGAAACTATATCACTTCTCTTAAACGACAAAGGTCAGACAGGCTTCTTGGGTCTTTTTAAAATTGATATGTAAATTTATATGTAAACTTGTTGGAATTCTTTAAAATAATTTTAGTCGGCAATTTTAAAAATAGCTGTGTTGTTTTATTTATTATAACTGAATAAGCATCGAAGTTTCTCTAAATATGATATTCGATTCAAATTTTGCTAACTAATGTTGGTCAGAAAGATTAAAGAAAGGTAGCAATAACTTCGGCCCCATTCGGACTTAATGACCTGGAACGGTGCTCGGACAAAAGTGCTAAGGGACGGACCATTTAATTTTTGTGAGGAAGGGGGAGGGGGGAGTGTTGGGCAATTTCTTCTAAGCATGAATTTCTTTTTTCAGCACCACTCTTTGCAAGAATTTTTTTTTTTACCAAAATAAGCCTCTTGTTTTTTCACGTGCTTTCTTGTGCACGTTTTTTTTTTTCTCTTAAATTTCTTCTGCAGGAATTATATTTTGGTAATTGCCCAACCCCCCCCCCCCCCCAACTCCCCCACAAAAATTAAATGGTCCGTCCCTAATGTGAACGCGATCTATACTATAAACCGAGTGCAATGCCACTACTTTTAAAACTTGAAGTTGTAATTTGGCACTGTTGCACTTGTCTGCACACGATTTAACGAGTGTCCACATTTTCCAGGACGAGGGTCCACTATGGTGGAATCCTCAATGGAAGAAATAGAAGTGTGGTTCCACAGTGCCCAGATAAGTTTCATTTCAGTGTCCGCGAACAAAGCTAAGCATCAAATCTGAACTGAACGTTACAATAATATGACTGAAACCAATTCCTGTTTCCTACAGGTAATGTACTGGTGCACTCCGAAGGAAATCCGTGCTGATTTAACGAACCTCTATATAACGACGTCCTCGGTATAACAAACGATATTCTTCAGCCCGGAAAAATTACAAGTAAAATGTATGGAACAGAACCTCGATATAACGAAATCCTCGTTATAACGAACACAATCCGGCAGCCCAAACGTAAAATCTACACCGATATAATGAATAAATGTCAACGCGCGACAAAACATAAATTTGGAACAGACCTAAAGGTGTGCTATAGGGCAAAGGTATAACCTGTACAGTTTTCCAGTGTCGTAGTTATATTTACAGTGCACTGTAGCTTCATACAGGCATTAAAGTGCAAATGTTATTTTCCGGAAATACGTAACACCGTTACATAACAATTATTAAATATACCTCGATATAAAGAACATTTTGGTTGTTTTCCGCAAATTCGTTATAAAGAGGTTTTCGATATACCGAACCCTCGATATAACGAGCCAATATCCCCAGTCCCTTGGCACTTCGTAAAATCGAGGTTCCACTGTATTTAGAAGGAAAACGATTCAGCACTTCCACTGCTTGCAAATTGACATCTGCAATACAATAGTTTTGAACAAAGATTATAATAAAAATACTAAAACTTCTGTCTTGAGTAACTGCAAACAATGTAGGTATGAAAACACGAAATTCCAAAATCACATCGTACCAATTCAATGTAGTTTGGATCAGTAACAAATTTGTACGTATCGGCCATCCGTCATCACATTTTGCTTTAGTTACCTATCCGGACCGGTAAAAGAAGGCCTTTCTGGGGCAGGTGCAAGTTTGGATCTGTAATGTTCTCAAATTGCATCGCTGCAATGCGAACACCTTAAACGACTCCGTATTAGTGTCGACTTCGGCTGCGAATACAGCCGCCTCGAGGCCGGGAGCGATGAGAGACGGTTGTATTCGCAGATGTCGTCTGTGACTTTAATTTTGCAGCAAGCTTAATACAATGTTCAAATGAATAACAATATATATAATTAATAAAAGTGTGTTACCCCTGGTAACTGGATTTTTTTGGCCTTATATTTTTATATTGAGTATTAAACGGACAAGCAGAATTGAATAAAACACACGCTTCCGTCCGGCTATTTTTGTCCGGATACCGTGGGAAAGAGTACCAGTCCAATGCGAACAATAACTAAACTTGCACGGATCCGATCTGTACCTGCACAGATCCAAACTTTACCGGTGCAATATATGTAAACACAACCTTGATTTACGAGACAGAAAATTGACCTTTTTGAATGCGTAGAATTTTTTGCCAGTCGAAGGAATCGTCAAAACAACTGCAACAATGAAAATAAGCAATAAGAAAACTTAAAACAAGAATTGGAAAAATTACGGAATATTGATCTTATAAGGGTTGGTTCCCAATAGCGACGTAACCCGGGGAGGGGGGTACTCCCTTATATACACTATATAGGTATGTGCCGCCCGATAGGGTAAGGTTTTTGAGGTGCTCAGTCCTTAAATAGGGTATCCTTTTTGGTATTTTTGGTATTGTGATCCTTACATATTCCTTAGATAGGGTCACTAAATTGCAGTATCAGCCCCAACGCGCAAAACGAAAAGGATATGGTCTGCTAAAATTGTACTTCACGCCTGAATTGGGCCTTAAAAAGGGTATCAAATCTCGATTTTCTACCCTTAAATAGAGTCAGGGTTTGAGAACCTTGGCGGCACACACCTATTCTAAATTGTCGGGGGTCCCCCCCCCCCCCCCCCCCCCCAGGCGATGTAATTGGAAGCGGAGTCGGAGTCGAAAGTGTAAAAGGAGACACGTTTTGGTGTTAATCAAAAATACGGAGTCGCAAACGGAATCGGAATTGGAAGGATCAGAAGGTTTCCTTTTTCTTAATTCCGATTCCGCTCCTGCTTCCGTCGCTAGTGGGAACCAGCCTTTCCGCTTCCAATTCTGCTTCCAATTACGTCGCTAGTCGTAGCCACCCCAAAAAATGCACAATCAACCGATAACGATTGATAAAGCTACACGATGCTGATCCCATTAATACGGACACTAAAGGGGATATACGAAAACTGTCCGTATTAACGGGGTGTCCGTATTAACCGGGTCCACATGAATAACGTAATTTAAGTGTTTTATTGTTTTTAATGGAGAAGTACAGTAAATTACGGCTTCTAACAACTGTAAGACGCATTTGAAAACATTCTTATCGTTTAGAATTAGCCAAATTGTCCGTTTTAAGGAGGTTAACTTTGTTCAAGATTGTTTTAATCGGGACGGGAGAAACTGTCCGTTGTCCAATTAACGAGCTAGTGTCCGTATCAAGCGGGTAAATTTTAGAGAAAATGGCAGTTTTTATGCCAGAGACGTTAAATTCGTTTGGACGCATTTAACGTCTCAGACGTTAAAGTCGGGACTCAGCAAAGTAGACGGCCAAACAGAAAAAATACAAGATTTTCTAAAAAAAAATACTGGCTTCTAGTTTCTGTAGAGATGCACACGCGACTAACCTCGCGCCAAATATATTTTAAGCGCGCGAATATACGTATACACGCCAAGCCATTGTAGAGATTTGGCTTAGTTCTCAGTTTCTAAAGTCAGTAAACACAGGCTGCCCTTTTTAGCACCAGAGTCTCTGAAATCAATGCAAATTCAGTTTGGTCATCTACAAGAACAGATGCGAATTCATTTAGTTCAACTCAGTTCAATTAACCCCGAGGCTCTTTCGTGCATTTAATCTGTATCTTGGCCGCCACTTAAGGGTTTTATAATAGACCTTAAAGTCGTCAGGCATTAAATGTGTCTGATCTAGCTTTATACTAGACGTTAAAGTCTTCTGTCTCAGACGATTTTAACGTCCTAGCATAAAAACTGCCAGTGTATCGGCGTTCGCCCGACACCAAGACAACTGTCCGTAATGCCGGGGTGTCCGTATAAAGCAGGTGTCTGTAAACGGGGTTCGACTGTACTTGGTTTTGACTTAAAAGCAAACCCTGACTCAGTGTAGTCCTTTTATGACCGGCTTCATTTGTCTTTAGATGGAGTCACGATTGATCCGACGTTTTGACTGCTATCGACTGTTTACGTGTCGCTTTATGTAGCAAGTTGTTTCGCTGCTATTGGTGCATTTCGATCCTCTCTTTATTATTTCGACTAGATGTTGTTCCCTCACAAGTCCTATTTGCTCTGTTGCAAATGATTTTTTTTTTTTTGTAATTTATTAACTTTTATTAGTTTTTCCCACTTAAGTAATAAATACACAACTACGAATTACAATGTTACAAAAAATTACACTAGTAAATTACAGCTCAAAAACTACCAGTTACAAAAAGACAATACTTCATATGCACTATCATAAATCAATCAATACACACTCTACAACACTAAAAAAAACGGTGAATATAGACATCAGTAAAACAAAGACGATAGAGGGACACACATGCGGGACACCCCAACTATGAGCTAACAAATGGCACAAGCTTTTCCCATTTCTTGAAGTGTTTAGTTAATTTATTCCGCCTACTTGCTATTGTTTTCTCCACTTGATATACAGGTTGCAAATGATTTTGACTTTATTGCTCCAGTTTTCTTTAAAAGAGACATTTGCGACTTTAGAAAACGGTTAAAGATTCTATTCTTCTCTTTAGATAACGCTTTATGTCAAGACCCAATTGTTCTATTATACAGCGGGACATTTTTGTAGGAAAGAAACACTATATCACTTCTCTTAAACGAAAAAGGTCAGTCAGGGTTCTTAGGTCTTCTTAAAATTGATATGTAAACTTATAATTGGCTATTTTTAAAACTATTTCCAGAAGTCAATTTAAAAAAGCTTATACTGTTTATTTTTTTATAGTTAACCGAACTGAATAAACATCGAAGTTTCTCTAAATCTGATATCCGATTTAAATTCTGCTTACTTATGTTGTTTAGAGTTCAGACTAAATGCCCAGGAAAGCGCTCGGAAAAATACTAATGTGAATGTGACTTATGCTATAGACCATGAGCAATGCCACTACGTTCAAAAAGTAGTTGTTGGGTAGTATTCGGGCGCCGTAGCACTTGTCTGCACACAATTTGTTCTCGTGCCTCACGATCCCACTATGGAAGAAAATAGAAGAGTGGCTCCACAGTGTCTGGAAAAGTTTCCTTTCAGTGTTCGGGAGCAGAGCATCAAATTTGAACAGGACCTTACAATAATAGGACAGAAACCAATCATAATTCCTACAGGTAATATACTGGTGCACTACGATTCAGCACTTCCATTGCTTGCAAATGGACACTTACAATACAAGGTCTTGAAATAAAAAATTATAATAAAAATCCTAACACTTCTGTCTTGAGCAGCTGCCAACAATTACACAGAAGTAAAACATGGTTCATATTCAATTGGTGTACTAGCATTTTTTACAAAACCTAACGATAATTACTGTATCCTATCAACCGATAGGTCAATAACGAACAGCATTTCTAACATTGGCATGGAAACTATAGGAATAATAAGTTTGTTCCTACCGAAGCTTAACATCATCTCTTTCTGTAGCTCAAAAAAATATAACAGGGACGATTGGCATTAAGTTATAACACTAACAATAATATTTTTTAAGACAATTTCGCTTTAGAAAGCGTTAATTTTTTAGAGACTCTTCGCCTAACTTGTCCCCAGGACCTTCTCGGTATTCGAAATGATGACGAGTGACGAGAGAAGACCACGTCAAATAGCATGTCACGTGACCTTAAAATCTCTCTTTAAAATTCTCCAAGGATACCGCCGGCTATTATGAATTAAACTATATCTCCAACAAATTTGGAAAGTTCAAGGTTACGTTATCTGCTATGGGGAAGAGTCCTCTCGCATTCATTTTGACCACCGAACAGATTCTGGGTGAGGAGGTTGTCTCTTAACAGTAACTGTTCTTAGTGTTTTGTTGTGTGTAATCTAGATTAATGTTATGGTGACCTGACCATGTCCATCTGTATTGTAACAGCATTCATTCTGCTGATTTTTTCCAGTATTGTAAGATCCTCCTCCTCCCCCACAGCGGTCAATATTATTCTCTCCGCTACTTCCTCCAGAGTAGCCTCCACCTCCTCCACCACCTCCACCAAATCCATAAGCACCACCGCCACCCCCAAACCCTCCATCGATATTATAATACAAGGCTCTTCCGCCCGCTCCTCCCTGAAGAAATCCTTTGCCTCCTTCTCCGCCTTTCACAATCCTGCTTATTCCATTGGAGTAAAAGCCACCACCGCCACCACCTATTAAAAATAAGTAAAATATATATAATATTGTCCTATCTTTAAATGATTGTCAGTCCATTTGTTCTTATGAAATGCATACTAACTCCATAGATAACACACATATTAACCTTAAAAAATGGAGGAAATAGATTATCAACTTACTTAATGTACTACTGATGGTTTCGAGTCCCCTAAATCAGACCAAATAGCAATCCAGTTAAGGGATAAACTATTTTACCATATTCGGTCATTCAAATTGTAACCCTTAGTTTTCATTAAATAGCTCATCCATAAGAAAGCCAAGAAAAGCAACTGCAATTTACACATTTAAAAATATCGAGTCCATACACCCATTCGTATTCTGAGAAAGGAATGTTGTCTACGAGGTTTACTTTTCCATTTTTCCATTTTATTTATTTTGTCATTAACCACATTAAAAAAAAAATATATATATATATATGTATATATAATAATAATAGTAATGATAATAATAATAATAATAATAATAATAATAACAATTATAATAATAATACAACACACTAGAAATTTATAATAACGTAAAAGACGATAAACTACAAAATGTTTAATGTGGTAGTGACAAGGAAGCCTATATAGGACCCATATAGAAGCCGGGGGCTTATGCACTATAGGCTTTACAGCCCATCTCCTAAAAAGAAGCAAAAACCTTTCTTAACCTTTAACTTCTGATGGCGAAAGAGATAAAGTCAGTTGAGGAGACAAGGAAATTAAGTCATTCTGTACTTCACTCTCACCTGAATATTTGCCTTTGTCGATTTGTGCACCGTATCCAGCTCCCTCTGGTGTGCCCGTGGAGGCATCACATTCTGTGTGTCTTGACTTAGCAGCCATTATGCCGCCTCCTCCTCCAGCTATTATCAAAGGCGTGTTTTTTCCTCTCACTACAAACGTACCTCCACCGCCTCCAGAGCTTCTAGCATATCTTTTATTAATTCCACCTTCCTGACCAACAAGAATCTGAATTGTTTCGCGTTTGGATAAGTGAAAGGTTCCTATCATTCTAGCGCCCCTTCCACGGTACTGACGGCTGTTCTTCCATATATCGTACCCCCCTGCGGCTCCTATTGCTTCTATTTTGTAGTCACCTGTGTACGGCACAGTCCATCTTTGAATACCGCTGACCACTGTAACTTGACCGTCATGATCCTGACCATTGTAGTGACTGCCAAGTGATGTTGGACCCAGTCTCCCACTTGCACCGAGGTTTGTAAAGATCGCTTTAAATTCTGGGTAACAACGACAAAAAAGAACAACCGTTCAGCCTCTTAGCAAACGTTGAAAAATGATCAAGTTGCAAATATATAAATAAATTGTTGTTATTCAATGGCTGTTCTTATCACTGCACTATTATTTTACTGAAAAACATTTAGGTTAATAAAGTGTAGTTTTGAATAAAAGTCACAGTATTAAAGACGGGGTCATTTCACCCTATGTTTTCTTGCGGCCTTGCTGCTCCCTATTAAAAAAAATTCTAGAAATTGGATGATATACGAAAAAATTCCCCCAACAAATTTTAACGGCTTTCGATTTTCGTCAATTATAAAGAAACATAATCGGAGACCGCAACTGATTGTGATTTCTTTGGAGCTAGCTGTCCCCACGTGAAGTACCATTTATCTTGTGTGACGCGCGTGAGTCCGCAAGGATTATGAATTTTTCAGTTCCTTCAAAGTGGCGTCTAAATTTTGATATGTGGATTTTGCAGCAAAATTTCAAACAATATCTTTTTCGCTAGATTAATTGGGGAGACCGAGATCCATACTTGGCCAAAAAAATTGGGGTGAAAAGCGTTTTTACTTTTAAAGATTAAGGGAAAGCTATTTTTGAATTTTAATAATGCTAATTACGCGTTGACAAGTTTCTGTTACTGCTAAATAAAATTCACCCAAAGCTGTAACGATGTGAATGCGTAATTTGTCGGGTCTAATAATGGAGAAATCGCGCGCACGAACAACAGTCTTCTAGCTTCTCTAGATAATATTTGCCCAATATTACGGTTAGACCAAAGTAACCTTCTCAGGGGCTAAGAAAGCTTAGGCCCCGTCCACACGTATCCGGATATTTTTGAATCCGCAACTTTTTTGTTGCGGATTGGCCTTCCGTCCACACGTATCCGGCGAATTTGGGCAAATACGGTTCGAATACGCTACGTGTGGACGCGAATATTTTCTAATCCGTAACAAAAAAGTTGCGGATTCAAAAATATCCGGATACGTGTGGACAGGGGCCTTAGTGAAGATGGAAACAAACGGTTATAGTGTTTGAAAAGGGCTAAGATATAAATGATACATGATAGGCTAATAAACAAGTAACGGTTGAAAACTAGTAGAAACGGCTGGTAATGATTATAACAATAAATAAGTGGGAGATTAAATTTTGTCGCGTCTGTTCATGCCATTAGGTTCAAGTGTATTGGCTATTGTGATTAAATATGATTCCTTCGCTTTACGGATCATGTCTCTATTAGAATTAATGAGTTCTAATGGGATGATTTGGAGGTCGGTAATGGAGTGTCTGGTGAGAGCAAAGTGCTCTGACACGACAGTCGGTTGTAGTCTGTCTACAGACCGATTTATTTTTAGCCCAGCGTGAGCGAAGCGTCGGCTCAAAAGGAAAAGTCTGTGAACAGACTAGTCGGTTGATCCGGATGTTCTTTCTTCAAGGCCTTTTCAACTACACGTCTGTGTTCTCCAAATCGATCGCTGACTTGTCGTTTTGTCTCACCGATGTATTGTGTATGTCATTTGACGTCTTGGATCATGTAGATGACGTTCGTGGATGTGCAGCAGATGCGATGTCGTATTTATCGTTTTTCATCTGTAGAGAAGAAGGTGTAAAACGTGGTTCCTTCTTTGATAAAAGGACATGCTACAACGATTTCCGTTACAACGAAAAATTCCAGGTGTTTGAGGGGTGGTCTGCGGTACAGCTCTGACATGAATGTCACGCAAGTTCTTGGATCTGCGGTAAGAAATCAAAGTAGGGAAAGGGAATGCTCAAGTTGTTTGCATCTTTTAGAAGAATGACGAATGTTGAGATTTCTTTGAATCACTTTAGGTATGTTAGGGAGGGCTGGATTGAAAGTTTTCACGTTTGACATCTTTTTCTCTACAGGTGAAAAACGACGAATACGACATCGCATCGCAGTTTTTTTTATTTAGTTCATTGCTGATCCTGATCTGCACAAAGATCCAGCCACATTTTGCTACTGTTTGTTCAAGTGGTCCTTGCATCGTTACAGAAGTCTTTGGAATCATGAATAAACCAGTATTGTATTAAGAATTTTTCCCCATAAATCAAGACCATTTAAGATTAGCACATGCCGTTTTCAGTAGAAGTTCGTTTATCCTTGAAACACATTTGGTAAAGTTTGGCGACAACCGGTTGCTATGGTTATGAGATATGACGTCATAAGTAACATGTGGTCAAGCCAGTTTTGAATAAAAATGCGTGTTTTTTACCTTTTTTTCAGTGAAAAAAATCATAAAATGCTACCAAAAGCAACTCTAGCAAACAATATTTGCAATTTCGGCATTTTTCCAAAAATTTTGAAATTTTAGTAAAATCCAATATGGCGGCCATCTTGGCGGCCATTTTGGATGACGTCACTGACCCCAGCAGCGCCTCAGCCCATAATATTTACCTTATCTTGTAGAGCACATCGCGGGCTATCTATTAGACGAAAATATTTCCGAAATATTGCACCTTGTACCACGGTGGGGGTATAAGTTTGCGTGTACGTCCGCAGTCAATGCAAGTCAATGCAGTCAATGCAGTCAATGCAGTCAATGCAAGTCGGGCAGAATTGTCAGGAAACGGGCAATTCCACTTAGCAATGCGATAGGGACCATCAATCGATAACGCTTCGCGGGAGAACGATTGTAAGTGGCAAAATGGTACAGGACAGTTTGGCGCAAGTTGTATGCTGTCGATTATGTCACAGTAACTTGGCCAAAAAACGCTGGCGGTCGAAGAGCTGAGCTCTCGGCGCTACTGGCGGGGAAAATTTGCTGCCAAAACCATGAATGCTCCTCGCATTTCTCAACGAGTTCGTTTCTGACCACTGAGAGAAGGCTGCTGACATTTCCGCGAGCATTTTGTCCCCAATGGATTGGGATTTATATTGCTCACTTGTATTGTCGTCTGCTTGGCTTTCGTTTTCCGTTTTCTTGTTCGAGGCATGATCATTCTTAAAATGCTTGAAGAGAATAGTTGCGCGAGAGAAATAATACTAAAGCGGCGACCAAATCTTTAAAAGGATCTGTAACAGATCTAGTCAGCCAAAAATAGAGGTAAAATCAAAAGTATAGAGCAAGGCTGATACTACGTAAAACATTCAACGTGACAACGACATGATAGAGCCCAAACTAAAAGCTAGAATGCAACCGTGGACAGCTGTTTCGACCTAGTCGGCTGTCTATCGACCGATTTATTTTTAGCCCAGCGTGAGCGAAGCGAACGCGTGCGAGTGCGAGCGCGTAGCGCGAGAACAAGCCCATAGGGCGACAGACCTCCGGGCTCGTTCTCGCGCTCCGCTCAAAAGAAAAAGTCTGTGAACAGACTAGTTTCGACCTGGTTGCGTCTTGTCAGCACGGAGTAGCAGTAAAAAGATAGAAAAACTAGCGCGAACGCCAATTCAAAAAAGTTAAAAAAAAAAGTTATGGTCTCTTTCGTAGAAAGATACGTAAACGTTGGGAATATCAAACTTTAGAAAGGTGTTAAAAGAAAACTAAGCCACATCTGAAAAATCGCCGACACCATTTTGGAGGGCAATCTGTGAGAAAACATTTCCGATGTGACTCCCATAATTCACGCGCGGAAACGAACGCAATTGAGGTGAAGCACAGGCAGCCCAAGCCATCAGTGTCGAACAAAAAAACAATTGAACACCAATCGAACGACTGGTGTTCGATTGCGTTGGGCAATCGATCATAATCGAACATCTAATTTGTGTGAGTTCGATTATCGAACAAGTCGAACCAATCGAACAAAATCGAGCGTAATCGAACAAAATCGAATTAATCCGAACGCAATCGAACCGAATCCGGTGCGATTTTGTTCGGACTGCATCTCTTGACGTTTAAACGCCGAAGTAATCATAACCTTTGTTAAATGAAATAAGGAGGAAAAATCCCAAAAAGGTATCAAGGCACACATGCCCAGTACTCTCGACTAGATTCCAGTGGACAAAACCTGGAGTCCAACGGAGTGATTACTTTAAACACTTAGCTCGAAGTCATAGTCTTTGGAATTTCTTGTTATCATACGCAAATTGAGCGATGTTTATCACAGAAGAAGATAATAAAACGATGTTCACGCTATTTGTCGTCACTATTATTAATGATTAACAAAAATAAATAAATTTTTCGCCAACCCGGATAACTCGAACAACCCCTAACTCGAAATGATTTTCGTTTCCCTTCAGAGTTCGAGTTAGCGGGGTTCTATGGAAGATGAAACCCGCCTTCCACACGGAGTTAATCTGATACTGGCTCTGTAAAGGCTCGAAGAATCACAAACCTAAACTAGTGTATAGAATAGATAATGTGATGCTGCGGCAAATAGGATAAACAAAGAAAATTTCTTTAACATCCTTAACATGTAAACGTGTACGACCTCTTATTCCGACGGATGTTGCAAATCAAATTTACAATGCTTTAATATTACCACATTTTGATTACTGCAGCCCGGTTTGGGATAGTATGAGTCATGAGAACCCGCAGGCGTTAGTTACCGAGTGTTCGGTCATTTCAAATGACCGAGTTAAATGCCCGGTAAAATATAAAACAATAGAACGTGTTGATGGAATATGCAATATGATTCTCCAGGAGCGATAATAAACTAATGTTATATATCAGTCACACTTCATCACTTGACAGTTTTTGTGAAATTTGAATCACAAATACCCTGCAAAAGCAGGCCACATCTGCGGGATACGAAAATGACGCGACTATTATAATTCGATAATCAGAAAGGATAATGATTTATATAAACAGAATTCAGCGACGGTGCTTCTGCGCGCTTTTGTGGTGCGCGAGTGAGCACAGCTCAGTGAGCAGCGCGGGCAACGAGCGCGAGGCACACAGATTGCGGTCTGAATGAAAACAAATTGTTCGTGGTATTCCCCTTTCCTCACATCTGGTTGTCTCGAAACATGCAGGCACGGTTCAATTTCTTGCCCGGCCAAAGATATTAAAAGATCATGGGCGTGCTCAGAACAACTTAATTTCGGCCAGGCTTTCAGATTTTCGTTAACAAAGAAAATCGATTTACAGCTGTACGAGACAATATTTTAAACATACTTCATCATCGGGTGCGATCGATATACATATTTTCGGAGCTACATTGTAGTCTAGCCTCAGGCTACAGCTGGATAACGCTATACATTGAAAAAAGTCACTGTTCAGTGGAACCATTTGTGCCATTCAGTTGATAACGTTATTCACTCTTCCTGGTGTTTGATATCCCAAATTGAAAGGCAATTTGTTCATTCCTTGTCCTGGTGGGCTTCAAATTGCGGCAGATACTGATTATATGCAAAGTGCTCGTTTCCATTACACGTAGATAGGAATCGTGAATCGTGTTTGTCATCACTGTACATGTAATGTACATCAAAACTTGCGTTATTTTTGGAGTCCATATAAGCTTAAAATCTTATTACCGTCCTTTGTTGATCCAGTTAATTTTTTATCATTGTTTTGCGATAAGCCGCTGCCCATTCGAATTTGTTATTTCGGAGTATGGAATCGCGGGCACACACGTAAGCCGCAGGAGGACCGAGTGGCGATCGCAGTATAGTAGAGCTTTATATTAAGCGGGAATTGAGAGGAAAGCGCGCGCTTCGAAAGAGTGACCATACAACGATACTTTCCTGAAAATCCAATCGAAGAAATACGTAGGATCGACCTAATGCGACACGAAAAACAAACAACCAAAAGGAAACGGTTGTTGAGGGCTGCAAATGAACGGGAGACCAGAGAAATTGGAAAACAAAATTGGTTCGTATTTATTTTGGCAAATGGAAGGAATTAGCCGAACAGCATAATAAAAGAAGGACCCTGGACAGAACCAAGGACCAAGGTACGACTCTCTTAGAGTAAAAATAGAAGAAGTTAGGTATCGAAGAAGAGAAATTGGCTGGAAGGCGACATTATTAAGTCCACGCTGAACATATATAAACATGGCTAACATGGTTGCAGTGTTCATCACGAGGGCATTAGTCCGGGTTAGGGGGGGGGGGGGGGGGGGTCATTTCATTTATTCCTTATTTTTTTAAAACGAAATGGGAAAATCTATACACATTTTTAGACCGAAAGGCACAACATTGGCCCATTATTTGACAAAAAAATTGCCAAATGCTACACCTAAAACAATGACCCCATACCAATATACAAGCTCTAAACACAGAGGGGAAATTTCTACTTTTATTTTTACTGTTTCTTTATTTCCTCCAGCAAAGAAGTGCACTGTTAACCATTGATGGTGGCTCACATTGTTGCCAAAGTACTGAACAGTGCCATCTGTAGCAAAGCCAGTGATGTTGATTCCCTTTGCAAAATCTTGTATCGAGTAGATATGTTAAACCAATAATATTAAGGATAAAATTGAACTACAACAGCCACATATAAAGCAATAAATTCCACTTTTACTAAATTATGCCAATGCTCAAAAGTGCTTGGATGCCAATCCTGCAAATAAACCAACAACAACGAGAGTTATGGAATCACTGACTTCTGTGATATGTACAGTTGCTGCTTGGGAAAATGGTCATAGCTGTTAGTGTACTAAAAAAAACCTTTAAAGGGGGCTATTTTGGCCTGAAAATTTGTGATGAGACTTAAATGGTCAGTTTACTTTAAACAAGAAACTTAAGGGAACTTTAAACTGTTTTCTCCTGTTTTTACTCCTGATAGAGTGGAAACTTAATCATATACTTGGTATACCCTAAGCTATAGCTTATTTTGAAGCTCTAAATGCATAGAATAACAGAAGCACTCATGTGTTCTAGTACACAAAAAAGTGCAAAAAGTTGTAGGGCACAGATATCAGAGGAGTACACTTTTATTATCTCAATGAACAGATCTTTCCAAGACCACTTAAGTACTAATCATGCAGCCAGCTAGTTGCACTTAATATTATTGTCCAGCTGAACTGGCGGGTGGCACGCCTCATACAGTTCGACCTAACATAAAAGTACTAATCATGCAGCCAGCTTGCACTTAATATTACTGTCCATCTTTACTGGCGGGTGGCACGCCTCATACAGTTCAATGTAACATAAAAGTACTAATCATGCAGCCAGCTTGCACTTAATAATATTACTGTCCATCTGAACTGGCGGGTGGCACGCCTCATACAGTTCAATGTAACATAAAAGTACTAATCATGCAGCCAGCATGTACTTAATATTACTGTCCATCTGAACTGGCGGGTGGCACGCCTCATACAGTTCGATGTAACATAAAAGTACTAATCATGCATCAACATGTAACACGCATTTGCCAAGTTCAATGTAACATAAAAGTACTAAACATGCAGCCAACATGCACTTAATATTACTGTCCATCTGAACTGGCGGGTGGCACGCCTCATACAGTTCGATGTAACATATAAAAGTACTGATCATGCAGCCAATTGGACTTAATTATTATTGTCCATCTGAACTGGCGGGTGGCACGCCTCATACAGTTCGATGTAACATAGAAGTACTAATCATGCATCAAAATGTAACACACATTTGCTAAGGCCTATAGTGAATCATATTGCGTGAGCTATCAACACATCCATTGTTTTATATTGCATAATTGGCCGGTTTAGTTGACCGAAGATCAAGTATCTAAGGCTTGAGGGTTCTCATGAGTTTGATGTCAAAATTTCATTGAAAGAAAATTAAGACCTTAAAGGGAGGTTTTCACGGTTCGGCGCATGTGCAAGCTATGACGTAACTCATTGTTTAGGCCAATTGGAAGCGAGTAGATAACTCTGGCAGGAAATTTGCCCATGAAAATGTTGCAGTCAGTTGGCTGATTGAATGGATGATTATACACAGCCATGTGCGCCATGAAAACCACCAGAGCGTAGAATAAATCCTACGGGTCAAAAGTTTAATTCAGTGTTGACTGTTGGTGCGATCCGTTGTAATTTTCTGTGAATTTTGGTCATCCTTTGCTTTGTTTGGACTAAATTATAATATGTGATTATTGAAGTTAATATGAGTGTTTTTTTAACTGATCAAATTGGTAAGATAGCAAATAAAGCATTTTATTCTGTGCACATGCGCTGAACCGTGAAACTATCCCTTTAATATTGACCAAGTTATTAATCAGGGGCCCACTATAGTGGTTCTCAGGCAGGAAAGGGTTAATAAAAATGTCAGTGTCTTGAAATCAGTTGGTCAAAAGCCAAAACAAAAATAATTATCGCCCATGAGTAATAAATTAGTGAGAAGGCTGTGGTTAGAAAACCTACGCATTTAAAGGGGGTTTGTCACCATTTTTAGTATTACTTTAAAAAGCCAAAATACATCTATATTTCAGTGAAAATCCTAAAAAAGGGATCCAGTTTTGTTAAAAAATTTTCTGCCAGTGCTGTAAGAGTAAAAATTAGTGTCTTGGCCTCCAAATGGCCAGGATGGAAATGGATAGCATCTAGAAAAAATTGGGCACATTTTCCAAGCTTATCACTTCTGTCTTAACATATATTAATTATGGTCAATTTTCTCTTCGAAAATTTACTTGATATCTTCCTCTTAGTGTTCTATAAGCATTCTGTGTACAACAAAGGTACTTAGTTTTAATTTGGGCAGTTTTGACCCAAAAACCTCAAAATCACCATCACATAGCTCCTTTAAGTCAGCTCACTGCCAATGTTAGTGAAATCAGTCTGAAAACAAAATGCATAACCCAAACCTTTATGTAGATGGCCATGCTTGCAAATTAGAAAAGAATGGTGAAAGAAAAAAAAGGGTGTACCCACATGCCCGATACCATTAACATTAAGTGAAGGCTAAATTTTCATGACGTTTCTGCAAAAAGATACTTTGATATATAGTGGTTTTCAATTGTGTGTCAAAAGTAATTTTGAAATAAATTGATTTTGCATTGACACAATTTGTTATTAGCTCTGAAATCTTAAGCCACTTTCCTAACCAATCAGTAGTAAAACCAGTTGCAACTTTTTCGCACACGTTTTTCCACTCTCGACTAGGCACTAGCCACATGTATTTGCATCAAGTTCTGATTGCTTTGGTGGTTGGTGGTTTGAGTGGTTTGGTTTCAGTGGTTTTACAACACTCAATTGAAAACTGCTGTATATTATAGTATTTCGTTTGGTAAAGATCACTGTGTCAGAACAAATAAAAGAAGTTTAAACTTGGTGGGTTTTCCTGAGAACCCACCTAGTCTTGTGTGTTGATGATTAAGACCTTAACTATTAGTGTAATACTGAACAGCCTCTTCACTCCAATACCATGGTGTGCATGTAAATTCTATTGCTCAAAGCTCAAGAAAATGTTTGGATGCCAGAAGCCTGAAAAGAAGCCACCGTAAAGTGGCGTCCTCAACAGTACGGTGTAGCCCAGAGATACTGATAGAAATCACTTTAGGATTTTATTCAATCATACTGTATAGTGGCACACTCAAATCACATTAGGATTTTATTCAATCATACTGTAAAGTGGTACCCTCAACCCTTTAATTCACATGTGCAAGCATCCTTTTGACATTAAATAAAAAGTGAGCTCTGCTAGATGTAATGCTGTTAGATAAAACAGCTCAAAGCATGAAAAAAATGACAATTAAGGAAGATTTACTTGCACTGCCACAGCCGATGCAATTGTACATGTATCTTATTATTCTTTCAAACATTTTCTCTTCTGCCCTGCGAGCAAAGTTGCTTTGATTGGCAGGTGAAACAAAATCCAACCGTGAGCATTGAAAATGGCAATCAAGATCAAATTCCCTTACACTCTATGACTGGAAACGATTGACACTTAATTCCATTTTCAAAGATTTAATTTGATCAATGTTAGTATAATTAATTATGAAGCGACTATGCTAAGAGCCAACTTGTGAATAAGAAATGCTAACACATAACGTAATATTGCAGTAAACTTATGTTTTCACACTGACACGGTTCGATATTTTTTTAAAATTAAAACATAAGGATTTTTGACAAACACAAAAAAACAACAACAGTACATCACTTTCACGATGTCCAGTCCAAAGAAAGAAAAAAGAAGGGTCCTGAATGTGACTTGAACTCGGGCCTCTCGATTGCAATTCCCGACTCTAAACCACTCGACCATCGAGGAACATCAAGGTAGATTAATGCATCAAAACGTGTGTCTCGGGTGAAAAAGATATTCGTTTACAACAAATTAATTATTTTTATCGCTGGATTCACGTTGTTACAAAATGCATTCGTAACAAAGCATTACGTCACTTAGTTTACAGCTGAGTGATGGAATGAGCGAGCGAGTAAGTGATTTAGCCACCGTTACCGATAACCTGTTAATTATGCTTGCGCATATTCACGGTTTAAAAAGGAAGAATAGAAACTCAGACTAATAAATAAAATAGATATAGTTATTTTGTTTTCATTGTGACAACAGCAAACCATTCCAGCTCTTAGGATTGCGCATCCTTTATTAGCAGAACTGCCAAAATGACACATCTTTCAACAGTTTGTTTGCTCTTGTCACAAGAAATAAATGCTGGCATATTGTGATCAGTTGGTGAAAACAACAAAAACATAGGTAAGCTTATACTTGTGAATATAATAATTGGTGAGCTGGAAAACCTTTGTATTTGGACACTGTCTTGAAACCAGGCATTGAATTTTTAGGTTTTGTATTTTGAAGCATAGACTTTTAACCTTTTCCCCCTGTCAGCCCACTGGTCAGTGATGTGGTGGGAAAAATGGGGATGAAAGAGGATAATAATCAATCCAATGACTCACCTTACGGATGTGACCTTTCCACGTGAATCTTTCTATAAACGGCCCCTCTTTGAGTTAATACGATTGCCAGTGTAGCAATGATGAATCCATGTAGGTTCTAAACAGTTATACCAAGCACGCATCACGCCTTCGCTTTTGAGTTCAATAAAAGGAATTATGGAAACGAAAAAACTTTTTTCATGAAAAGGAAGAGCGCGGTACAATCGTACAAATGTACAACTCGCCGGTGTCCTGTGAGATAAAGAGCATCGCAGGCGCATCGAGTCCGGAGTATTTATTAGCGGTAAACCTTCATGTAAGCTACATATACTGTCTTAAAATTAGTTTGTCGCAACAAAAAACTAATAAATTAATTTTTTTGACAAGGGAAAAGTGAGCATTCAAAACACAGAAATAAATATTTCGTCGACATTTTATTCTCCGTTGTTTCCCTTGGGGAGTTACACGATGCAACACAGTAGTAACTCTCTATAATAATTATAATAATATTCCCTACCGTATTATTATAATTATATTCAGTACAAAACGGTGACAACCACATATCAGGACCACATATAAACAGGCAAGAAATACGCGCAGTTCGTCATTAAATACTAAATTAAAGTTAAGATCCGTGTAGAATGTTTTTCTTTGGGGCTCACTGCAGTCCAGGAGAAGTTGTCCACGTCATCGTTCGGTGCTAAAAAGTACATTTACTAGAGAAAGAAGTTTAAAATTGAATAGAAATGTACCGGCTGGACAATGTCAGGTACAAAGAACTGGGATTGTATTGTTGAGCTTGACCTTGTTGTGTTACACAGTACATGTGAAATGAAATAAACACGTATTATCCGTAGGTGTTATCTGAACGGAATCTGGTCGTTTTGGTCCCAGTCATATCGTCTCCAAGTTTGGGACCATAGAAGCGTTCTATTAAATTACGATTTATATTCCTCAAATGTTTTCTCACGGCAATATTTGAATGCCTGGAACAACTACGTGAACAACGAATGAATTTGAATGATGTGAACAACGAATGAAGTTTGTTTCACTTTTTATGTCTTGTGATGGATGAAGCGCCGTTGATTTGTTATACACGAATTTTGATTCATTTCGGCTCGCCGAACAATTGGCGCGAGCCGAATGGAAATTTGCCACGAGGAATAAGCGCGCCCGAAATACAGATCACATTTGTATCCCTCTAATTTCCTGTTCGTGGGCGCGTGTTCCACTTTTACCGGCTTAAAAGGGTGATGTTTCTGGGCGAAATTAAAGCTGTTTTATTTTCTATCAACTCCGGCAGTCAATTGTTTACCCTAGTTAAATGTTTAAATATTTAAATGTTTTTAAAGTTTTAAAATCACTTTGTGTGCCGCGAAACGTGGTCTCTTTTGAAGAATTAGAAGGATCGTGAAGGAGATTAACGAGTTTTATAGCCGAAAATAGCTTATTGGTCTTAATATACCTGTTTTACCTCGATTTTTTCATTACACGATCGCCGCGCCAGCGTTGACAAGTAACACAATATCAAATTCCCATACACTCTATGATTGGCTCATAAGGGCGAAAAAAGTAATTATATTTCACACCAAAAAAATTCTCGATAATCTATTTAGCTTAGCGTCCGTGGCAACTACGGCTTCCAGCGGTGTCCAAAAAAAAGTCCTTGAGGGTCCTCATGGCTGTTTGAGTGATAAATTACAAAAATTACAAAATCGCGCTGCCAGAGTAATTACTCAATAACCTTTTGATACGAGCTCCAACCTCCTTCTTGCGATGCTTAAGTGGGAGAAGCTGTCTCTTCGACGTAAAAAGCAGAAAGATTTAATTATGTATAAAACATTGAATGAACTTGCCCCAGACTATCTTCAATGTCTCTTCACTCAACGTCACGTTAATGAGTATAACCTAAGAAATCTTGAAGGAAAGCTTTCGCTGCCCAAGCCAAATACTAATTACCTGAAACGAAGTTTTTGCTACAGCGGGGCCTGTTTGTGGAACAACTTGCCCCAAGATTTAAAAAGCGTTTGTTCTATTGGGCAGTTTAAACGGGGTATTAAGAAAACATCTGAGATATCGGATTCCCACACGGCAATCATGTAAAGCAGTTGTACAAGTTTTAATTTTTAATTATTAACTTAACTGATGATTCTCCGTGTTTAAATAAAGATTTACATTTACATTTTTTTTAACACGATAGCACCGTGTGACGATACAAACAATGGCGCGCGTTCGATTCAACAATTGAAAGAAGTATGACCGTGCAAAATGGCAAGCTAGTAAGCGAAATGGCACTTTAGCCGTGTGAAAATGTACACTTCAAATATGGAATCTCGACCACTGTAGAGCTCTCGCTTTTCTCGCTTGTCACCAAAGCTCTCTCCTCCGCAGAGGCTCCTATCAGTAAAGAACAGTAAAAGAGAAAGGGAGCGCAGTGAACGGGAGCGCGGAGAACGATGGGAAGAGCGAAAGAGCGCGCGCTTTACTTTTTACCTCTCGCCCAGCCTCCGCGCGTTTTTTGTCAAGCGTGGAGCGTGATAAGGAGGCCTCCGAGGAGAGAGTCCGAAGTGAAATTCAAAGCCCTTGTGGATTGTACTGCTTGGACTCGGAACCTTGTTTACAATAACTGACTAGAACCTTTGTTGAGATAAATTCTGGAAAGCTTCTATTAGATTGGACTTTGCTTATGAAAGAAAGATATATTGTAGTAGATAAGAAGCCATGGTGGATTTTACTGCTTGGACTCACGAACGTGACCAAACGTGCTTTGACCCACATTGGATCTTTTCATTTAAATGCAGTTTTGCTTGACGTTTTCACTCCTTTTAAACTACATTTGAATGAAAAGCTCGATCTCTTTATAGCCGAGGAATTAGTCAGAGCTATTTGCAGGGAGTAATAATTTTTGTCTGCGGAAACTTTTTGTGGTAATTTAATGATAATTTGTAAAACCTATGGAATGTTTTGACCGCTTATATTTCAAACATGAAAAAAAAAACACTTGTTAAAAATGTTTTAGCGAATTATTCAAAATCGAACAGTTTAATTTGTTTGACATTTTCCCATTTAGTGTGCTATACTGTGTAGATTATAGTGCATTTATTAGCTTGTCGCGGGTAGCCTCAAAATCGAAAGATATTTTGGAAAAACTGTTTTTTCGCCATATTTGTTTACCGTTGTTATAGAAACGCTGACTAGCATAAAAAGAGCATCATCCAAAACTTTCATTAAAGCCTAACATCTGGTATCAAATTCAGATTTATTGAGCTAAAGTAAGATTATGTATAAGCTCATTCAAAAAGGGAAATGTGACCCCCGAAAAAACTACTTGGAGCCACCATAATTCCGAAGAAGAATATTCTAAATATTTTGTGCCAACGAAATCATAAATTTCTTTACATAGCACGGCTACGAAAGCGCTTAGATTCTCGCATTATGAACAAACATATAGTACTCTATAACTGAAAAATAACACGGCCTTTAATTACCAAAAGCACTTTGATACGTAACGAAAGTGATTAACAAAAAGAATATCCTCGTTATTTCGTGTTGTTGGTTGTGACACTGTGATTTTCGCTTCAATTCTCGAAAAAGTGCTTTGATTCGGGAAAACACAAGCTATTGTTCTTGCACATGGAATTTTGGTAAAATATGGGGAGCCAAATCACGGAAATTTTGCTAAAAATTAGCCTGTTCCAGGCGATAAGTTTGTGGCGCGCGAAAGAAAAATCGGGCGCAAGAGAAAAATTCATTTTTATTAATATAATCTTACCTTTCACAACAAGTTCAACGACTTTCTCTTCTTGTCCCAGCAAATTTGCTGCCCTACAAACATACATTCCCGAATCATGGTAGGTGACACTCTTAATCTCCAACTGATTTCCAGTTTTGTTCAAAAATCCTGAGCCATTTAGTTTTCTCCAGGATATTTTAGGCTTTGGGTTACCATCAGCTGAGCAGTAAAATATGGCGTTTTGATGTTCAGTCACTGTCAGTGAAGCAGGAGATACAGTCATTGTCGGTGCAGATACCGACACTCCTGGCTCTCCTTTAGGTCCCGGATGTCCAGGGTTTCCTGGATCCCCTTAAGACAAAAGAATAAAAATGCAATTATAATGGTGGTCGGAGGGGAAGAGGAAGCTTTGCGAACTTTACTTGAATTAGAGCGGTTTTCAATTGAGGGTCGAAAGTTGATTCACGATTTTCTTTGGTTTTGCATGGCTGCCTGAGTCGCTTTGTGATTGGTTAAAACATTTTGCGCAATTTTCACAACCAATCAGAAGTAAGACCAAAACCAATCTGACTTGCTTGCACGCGTTTGGCGCTTGGCGCATTTTAAATGTGTTTTCTAAGAGTTCTGATTGGTTTATTGGATTGTCTGCGTGTATTCTGATTGGCCAGAGTAATTTTGGCTTAATGCACTCAATTGAAAACTGCCCTAAAATGGTAAAGCTAAACTAGATGACTTGCCCAAATGCCTCATCAGTACTTCAACTTTATATATATATTTATAATTCAACACATTGATACACTGCCCAAATATGGTAAAAAAGTTATCGATATGCGTTATGTCTACATGATATATAACCAGCGATGGCGGTAAATTTCGCATTTTAAAAGAAAGTGAAAATGATTGCTGCCTGCAATTTCTTTTTTTTTTTGGCGAAAAAGTGCGTGAACTATTAGTTTAAAAAGGGAAAAGAAAGAAAAAAAGAGAAGAAAAGAAAAGTTCACATGATTGGACAGAAAAGGCGCGAAATTTTCGCGTTGTCGCGGTCGCAGTGTTGTTTCTTGGCGTAGCTGAATGAAAACTGGTTCAAAGTTTAACCGCTCGACAAGAAGTGAATGAAGGAGCACAATTTTCGTGAAATTCCTTTGGTAATCACCTCTGGAATATGATATAGACTTGATGTTTCCTCAGAAAAGTTTCTGATCTCGTCATTACGGCTGTGGGAGCTAAAAAACGAGCATTCCAAGTTTGTAAACAACATTGATATCGCCTAATTTTAGCCGACTCGGCCTACGGCCTTGTCGGCTAAGTATTAGGCGATATCACGCAAGCTTGAGCGCTATAATAGTTAATTAATAGCATTAGAAGCACTTAGGATAAACGTTAGCCATGCACATGTCTTAATCCTCGGACGTACACGCAAACCTATACCTCCACTGTGGTACAACAACCCCCCCCCCCCCCCCCCCTTTGGGTTTTTGCGATATTGCAATATTTCGGAAATATTTTACGTCTAATAGATAGCCTGTGATGTGCTCTGCAAGATAAGATAAATATTATGGGTTGTGACGCTGCTGGAGGTCCGTGACGTCATCTAAAATGGCCGTCATTCCACTTTTTTTCTAGATACATACAATCAAACATTTTGATGCTTTTGGCAGCATTTTATATATTTTTTCACCGAAAAAAAGGTGAAAATCACGCATTTTTATTAAAAAATGGCTTGACATCATGCTACTTGTGACGTCATATCTCGTTACCATAGCAACCGGTTGTCACCAAGCTTTACCAAAATGTGTCTCAAGGATAAACGAACAGCTACTGAAGACGGTATGCGCTAATCTAAAATCGTGTTGAAAAAAGGGCGCATCCATCCCCCCCCCCCCCCCCCCCGTACATCCGAGGGTTAAAAAAGACAAAATTTGGAGAGAAATTTGTCCCTTTATATTCTAATAACCACCTACCAAACGGATGAATGAATGAATACCTTTTAGTCTACAAATGTTGGATTACGACATATGTTATGCGAAGTAGAATAATTCGTATGGACAGGATGGACAGAGTGAGCAGAGTGGTCACCACCACCGACAAGGCACGCCCAGCTGACATCAGATAGACATCTAACTTACCTTTCTCACCCTTGAATCCTGATGCTCCTGGAGGTCCCATAATACCTTTTTTACCGGGTTCCCCTGGAAGACCAATAACATCTGGCGTT
This sequence comes from Cladopsammia gracilis, assembly GCA_022457155.1. Taxonomy (NCBI): domain Eukaryota; kingdom Metazoa; phylum Cnidaria; class Anthozoa; order Scleractinia; family Dendrophylliidae; genus Cladopsammia; species Cladopsammia gracilis. The sequence goes on along the minus strand of JAJGOT010000237.1, from coordinate 599,213 downwards.
ACCGGAAAACCAGATTTAAAAAATTTCTTTGAAACAGACTTGCGAAGGGCACAAAAATGATTCGACCATTGGCTTTTCAAGCATCTCAGGCATATAATAATTGTTAAAAAAAACTATATTGCCACCTCTTTCTTGGTTACTAAAGGTTTTCTACTTTTTTGCCATCTATTTTATTTGCCTTTCGTCTTTCTTTACTTGCTTTAGGGCAATTAGAAGAAATACCATTACCTTATTCCTCCCTTATTGTAGATAATTTTCAATCAAATATCAATTAAAAAAGAGAAAAGTTATTATTTTTTTTTAATTATTCGACTGTGACGTCATTTTACTTTATAAGGAAAAGAGAACACGCAAAATATCCGAGCATATTACGCCGAAGATTGCCGTATTACACCATAGTATCCTGGTTTAAAGACGCAAGCTATTATAAATAAAAGAATTTTAGTCGAATAATAAGTCCCTTTTTCGATGGTTTAACAGATAATACTTGCGGATATTTTACTCAATGCTCTCAATGCTACGCAACTCATAAAATATCCGCGCGTATTATCTGATAAACCATCGCATAAGGAGTATTTATTTACCTCTTTCTCCCTGAACTCCTGCTTCTCCAGGATCTCCCATCATTCCTTGTCTTCCAGGTTCACCTGGCGGTCCCATAATACCTTGCTTTCCCTTTATACCATCCGTTCCTTTTGGTCCTTGTTTACCGCGAGGTCCTGGGACTCCTTTCGGTCCAGGGTGACCTGGTACACAAACTTTGCTTGGAGGGAGACAAAATGACTTTAATAAAACCGAGTTCAGGTATCTCCAGTATTTCTTGAATTCATCGTGAACTTCTTCAGTATTACTGCTGTTTTCTTTTAAGCTGCGACGGGCAATTTGAGATGTGTCTACCAGACCTGTTAGGTGAAAATAGAACGTTTTTGTTAAATTTAAAGAGAACTTGCAGTCCCCAGTGAGCATGCTTGGACTTTGCTTTTTTATTATGACGATACGTAGTATTCTGCGACCACTCACATGGCGCAAATTTCAAGTTTTATGAGAAGCTGAATGTTCGCCATTATGGATGGGAAAGCTTGCGAAAGTAGCAAAGCTTCTATTCTACGATCGACGGTGCTGAAACAATTTAAGATCGGTTGATGCGGGTGACAAGTTAGTTCCAAGACACGGAACTTGATATTGTGAACGGGTCATTGTGCAATCTATTTACGACTGCATTCTTGTAGTCGTTCTTAGTTTGCCACAAGCTACACCGCGCTGACGAGCACCAACAGGGCGAAACAGCTGTCCGCGGCTGCTACCCTGCTTTATCGGTTTCTGTCGTATTGGTGTCTCGCAAAATCTATTGTTTTACGTAGTCAGATCATCCTTGCAGTTTGTCGGTTATGTTTGTTCATTTTTTTGGCTGATTAGGTCTTTCGTAGATCCTACGTATCGTTTACAACATTATCGTTTGCGGTTTGTAGTTTTGAGCTAAAGATAACATCGCCAGCAGCCCGGTGGGTGGGAGGGGGGGTCTCAACGAAGTTTTATACGGGGAGGCTCCGCCCCAAGGTCCAAACCCTTACCCTTTTATATACCGTTTTTGATAGAAAAGGTACCCCTTTCATATACCTTTTATTAATAATGGTACCCCTTTTATATAGCCTTTACGTGCGTCTGTTTGACATATTTTAAAAGGCGCTTTTTACTGAACACTTAAATGGCAGTTTCCCTACCCTTTTTTATACTTCAACTCGTGTTTTCCCTACCCTTTCCTATACTTCGTGAAATCCCTACCCTTTCATATACTTTCTCGTGAAATCCCTACCCTTTCATATACCTCCAGCCTAAAAAAGGTACCCCTTTCTGGCGGAGCATCCCCGTATAGCCCATTATACGTAGTACCCCTTCCCCCGCGAATCAGCACATTCAACAAATGTTTCCTGTAGTAAAGTGGAAGATAAAATGACATTCCATCGTATGAGTCTCACAAAACATTATATGCGCAGCAGGTACAGTTACTGTACGTGTTGATCCGCTGTTTTTAACAGAACTTTTAAAAATAACCTTTTCATTGCAACAAATGGACCCGTTTCCTTCCTCGCACTTTGCACTACAGTGAAAAGCGAACAACTGGCGACTTTATGGACAGCAAAAATGAAAACTAGAGATTCGTGCAGAAGAAGCACGCGCGATTTCGTCAAGCGCCGCGTATTCCGGAAATCGGCTACAGTGTAGTGACGGATAGATGCATCACCAAATTCTCCTTGCAAACAGAGTCCAGAGGAGTTCTATTTGATCGTACAAGACGCTATTTTCTTCGAATCGTCGCCGTCTTGAAAGTTTAACTGATTGCGAGTTATTGCGTTACACAAAATATGTACCGCGGGCCAAATTACTAAGTGCGAATTATCTTCGGAAAGCGAAGCTTTCCGAACAAGGCAAGAAGTACCGACAACAGGGCACGAAGTGCCGCAACACCGATTTCGCAGCTTCCGAGCCCGTAGTAATTTGGCCCGCGGTACATATTTAATGTAAGGCAATCAATTTAACTTTCAAGACGGCGACGATTCGAAGAAAATAGCGTCTTGTTCGATCAAATAGAGTTCCTCTGGACCCTGTGCTTGCAGTGATAGGAGATACATGATAATAACAGTGAAATATCGATTTTTCGAACCTCATAGGGAATTTTGATTCGAATAATCGGGAGGTTCGAAAAATCTAAGGTTCGATAAATTGGGATTCTACTGTAGATGCAAAAACTGATGTTCGATTTGTTATGATTTTGTTCAAATTTATTAAAGATCGAGTATAGTAAGCTTATGCCACCATATACATATTTTTTACATATGTGCTGCTTGTCCTGTATATGTATGTCAAATATTTAACAACTATTCACCGAAGTGGAGGTGGGTAGTGGTGAATAGTTGTTTTAGTATATACTGAAACAGTGAGATAATATAACGAAAATGATGCTTTTTAACTCATTTATTCCTGTCAACGATTACAATTTTCGCGCGCAAATTGCTAGGAGGTGAATAGCACTTGCTATTCCGAGTTTCAGTAGCCAATCAGAGCGCGCCAACAATGCTATCCACTGTTTCAGTACTGGTTTCAGTATATACTAATCAATGTTATTCGCTTATGACTTTAGTCGAATTTCCCAGATACGTCACCGTAAAAAAGCAACACAGTTGTCACGCTGTTTCTTCCGTATCACAATAACACTAAAGCAAAATGTTGGCGAGTTGATTGTACTCTCAAGTTACGACAACGGGTGAAGAAAAACATTTAGCAGTGTCGAAAGCACTCTTTCTCTTTCCTGTCGAAATTCAACACCAGGCAGACTTGGCAGGAAATTTCATTTTATCTTGACACATCTATTTATACTGGTAGGATTAAGATCCGGTGATAATCTTATTGCCTCTTAGCATGTCGCTGATGGAAATTTTTTTGCTAGAAAAACAATTCAAAGCCTTTTCGGTTCGCCCCTTGGGTTTAGCTGAGTTACAATAGTTATGACAGTTAGGGGCGGGCCCAGACTTCATCAAAAGGGTAGCGGCGGGATATAAAACTGTTGGAGACCGAAAAATTAAGTTCCGGTTTGTTCTGGCGTTATTACTTGGGCGTAGCGACCAAGTATTAAAATGCAGTTTGGTCGTCCACAAATGTGCAGTATTGCGCAACTCTGGGGATGGCGGGATTGTTCAAACCTTCACCGCGATCACACGTCCGAGGCGTTTTTCGTTTTATTTGGTGGGATTCATTTAGTATTAAGTGGAAACGTGGGCAAGGATGTATAAAATAATTAGTTTATGTAACTATCTTTTCATCTTTCCGGCTCAAAATAACGAGCTTTTTTCGATCGTTGAAAACTGATCAAAACGCTTCGTGCCTGAGCAAAATTGTGTTGGCAAATGGCGCCGACAGTTCTGCGGTTCATAGTTTTCAAACGCTTAGAACTTTTTTAGTAAACTTTCAAAACGTTTAGTGAGTTGACAGTGTATTGTTAATATATGAAACTTTTAATAAACAGTAAAAATGACAACCTTAACTTTGAAGTACTTTGATTAACGTTTGCAAATTTCTCTCGTTTGACCGCAGTGGAGTACACCTGTTTGTTGATGCGAGGCGAACGTCACAAAGTGCGAGTTGTGTTTTCTCTGTTGCATCTAACAGTTTCATATTCAATATGCGTAAGGAAATTACTCAAGAAGACACTGCGAAAGTATTTGGCACTCGCGATTTAATTCTACGATACCTTCATGACGGAAACCCGCTAAAACATGTTTAAACGAACATGAAGAAGATAATTTAGACGAATACATACATAGCGCTTATTTAATAAGAACTGAACAGTGGACAGCGAAGGAAGAAATATAAGCGTGGTAGGAATCCCAATTAATTTCACTTCTTTCGGTTGTTTGCTTTTCATTAATTTTGATTTCGTGAAGTTGAAGGAACAGAACAGCCAACTGAAACTTTGGGTGCAAAAATTCCCCGCCGAGAGAAGATGTAAACAATGCACGCGGTGTCTTGCGAGACGTTTCTTGCGAGTTTTGCTTCCGCTAGCTAGTTAGTTTCTCAGGCGAAAATAACCTTAAAGCGATCACTTTTTAATTTAATTTTCTTTTCTGTGTTTCGGATACAGAGGAATAAAAACTGGATATATTTTCGTGTGTCTGATTGCGAGATGTTTTATGAAACAGCTGCGTTATGCGTTACTGGAAAGGTTTCAAATTACTTTCACATTATGCAAATTGCAACATTTTTACCTCAACTGAAAAAATATATTTCAAAGGGCTAAATTTGTTTCTCTCCTCCTAAATTATCACTTCTGTCGTTAACTTTGATTAAATTTATGTTTCATTCAAACTTTATTACAATAACGGCGGGAATACTTCCAGCAAAACTTTCAATTGGAAAAGTTGTTTTGACCTCGGGCCGGACCAGGCAATTACATCATGGCTTCGAAAAGCCACTTTGCGGCTACATTTGCATTCACTTCAAAAGTGTCGGAAACACAGACCAGCTAGTTACAAGATTTAGCTAAAACCAATAACAACCATCGGGAAACTCTGACATACGGCCTTTTTTTTTTTCAACGGTAAGTACAAAGTAGGCATCGATTTGTATTTTTCAGTACGTACTCGTCTTTTGACACAGTGGACACGCTACTTTAATAATTTGCGTGCGATCTCGCACGCTAAGTGTACTGTGTCTTCTTGTTCTTGTTTAGACGGTTAACGCGCTTCTTTGTTAGACTGCTCACACTATCCGAATACTCCCTATCATCAAACCGTGAAATAACGTGCATGCAGATTCCCAAGACAATTATTCTCCAATATGCCTAATACAACGACGCCCAAGTATACGCTCCCACAGCGTCTTGTTTTTTTTTCTAAGACAGATCCGAGAAAAGGAGGATATTACCATCTTCCCAGCGTGCTTTGGGTAAACTTCAGGTGAATGACTTCCGGTGGAACCGAAAAACGCACGTATTTTAGTCAAAGTTGTACATGGATTTCCTCGCTTTAATGTAAAGGCTTGGAAATAAAACAATACGTACCTTATTCCTCTATTAATAATGTACCAGGAAATGTTTTTCTTAAAATGGAGTGGACCCGCTGAAAAAAAAATTATAGCGGTGTAGTTTGACTGTTGTCGTGCATGTTTGTTTGTAGTCATCGATAATGCATATTTTAAATTGGTTGGATCGATTCAAAAAAGGCGAGTCAAAAGCCAAATAAAACCCAATTCCAGTCATTTAAGGTATAAACTTTCTCAAAAAGCTAATTGACTCCAATTGACTCTACGATCTATTTCAGTGATCTATTTCGGCGGCTGTTTGTTTTTATCGGCGTTGAATTGAATCCGAATTGAAAGTGACTACATCCGGCAAGCTCCAAGTGGCGCGTCGTTTGTGAGATATCACGATTCTCAGATACTTTTGTCTGCTTTTGAGACGTCAATATAAAGTCGAATTGTCGTCTCAAAAACCAGCCTGTGATTGGTTGAAAATTTCCCGCGGCAATTTAATGGGTTCCTTGCGTAGTGGGCGGCACGGTGGTCTAGTGGTTAGCGCGTCGGAAGGTCGGTGGTTCGAGCCTGGTCTCTGCCGTCGTGTTGTTTCCTTAGACAAGAAACTTTACTCCACACTGTCTCTCTCCACCCAGGTGTATAAATGGGTACCGGCGACAAAATGCTGGGGGTAGCCCTGCGGTGGACTAGCATCCCATCCAGGGGGGAGTAGCAATATTCCTAGTTGCTTCATGCTACGGAAACCGGGTTAAGCTCCGGCCGTGTGGGCCATCGTGGCCCGAGTGCGACTTTACCTTTTTTTCTTTTTGCGTAGAAAACCAAAATTTAAAATTATCTTTAAAGGAGGGGCAAATTACTTTGTCAAGTTTGGCAGATAAACAACGCTGTATTCAATGCAACGAACCTTTCTATCGAAAGTTAACGATAAGATGAGTTTAAAAGCTGCTTTTGTTTGTTTGAACGGTTTGTTTACATTGAGCTGTGCTGTGCGCGCGCTGTCACGCCATCATAAGTTGAAAAAAGTTTTGGGCTAAAACCTCGACAAGTTTGCGTTGTTTACTCATTTTTTCGACGTTTGTAACTTTGAAAAACTTCAAAAAGATGTTCTGTCAAATTTGTTCTATTTCAATGAGCAATTTATAGCGTTAAAAGTCCGCGTTTTTGAAACTTTTTTTGCAAAACAAAAATATGATAACGCGTACAAAACGTCGTGTAAGTCAGCTCGCTACTAGTAACAATTTCCGCTTTGATCAGCACAAGTTATCTTCAGTTTTGCTTTCTTTTTTGCCCGAAAAACAGTTGAATCGTGATACAAAACTAATTTCGATTTTGAGGCGTCAATACTGCAATATATTGACGGCGTTGGAAGAACTTCGCGACTCCGCCCAATACGGAATATATTTTCTCCCAACTAGCCGTCAATATAATGCAGTATTGACGCCTCAAAATCGAATTAGTTTATAAGATTGTGGACCGATTCGAGTTTTATTTTGGTCACAGCAAAATATAAAATAAAATGAAGCTGAACAATTAGTGCTCGTATCATAGAAAAGTCAGAAAAAAGCGAGAAAAGCGAAAATCGATTTTGAACTAAAAACAAGAAGCTGTACACAGCTTGAACTCGTGGCGCCTTTAACTCATTGCAGCATTGATTCCCAAGTGATTTGAGTGCTTTTACAGAGAAACATAAGCTTAAAATCATATCTAATCAAAGGCTCCAAAGAGCTAACCCGAGAAGAAGAAATGCTAACGCGTAACGCGTAACGCAATATTGCCGTAAGCTTTAATACGTTTTCATACTGACACAGTTCGATATATATATTTTTTTAAACTAGAAATAGCTGAGAGCCAGTGAAGTGCTGCGATGTTACTCATCAAATACAGTGTAGTGTCAATACTTATGATTGTCAATAGGCTATGTTATGATTACTGTTTTTTTGTATATATTTTCCCAAAAACGTAAGTGAATTGTTTGAATAATAAGCATGAATTTGTGTTAAATATAAATATAGTACTAAATAGTACAGAATTCGTCGTTTTCCATTGCTTAGCTTGTAATGTTTTATGCCCCCGAGTATACGACGAGGAGGGGTTAGCTCCGCATAGTCATAGTCCAACGCAAAACCTCGGCTTTGGTTACCTTTAGGGGTGCCGCGCTATATAGCGAAAAACCAACTGTATTAGCGCGCGCTGAAATAGCGCATTTAATGTCATCAAATTGCGTCAGCAAAGTACTAATTAAAGTTCAAAAATAGCAAAAATTCAAATTTGACAAGTTAAAAAAACAACAAAATGTCACTCAAAAATTGCTCAAAAAAACAAAGCGTCACACTCCGGACTTGTGTGGTTGCTCTTTATCAGGTTTTTTATCTTTCAACCATGCAATTGCAGACTCGAGAGAAATTACTACTTTTAGAAACTCGATAACATTCATCGTTTTCTCTCAAAATGACTATGATCGCGAGATTAATTCAGTCGCAATTTTAGCGCGCGCAAATACAGATGTTTTTACCGTTGCTAATACAACTGTTCAAAACCTATCATCGTTTTCTCTTAAAATGACAATAGGGGACTTTAGATCGGACGACGAGTACGAGATTGAGTACGAGTACGACTTTTGAATTTAAATCCAGTCACGTCCCCAAAACTATCGGTCCCTCCTGTTGCAAACCAGAAGATAAGAAGACTCTAGGTATAAAATTTGTGTGGTAAATGGTTCTTTAGAGTACGGCGAACTAAGTTTTAAAAGTCGTACTCGTACCCAATCTCGTACTCGTCGTCCGATCTAAAGTCTCCTAATTTTACTCGCCACATGATCACGAGATTAATTCGCAATTTTAGCTTGCGCTTATACAGTTGTTTTTACAGTTGCTAATACAGCCGTTCAAAACCAATCATCGTTTTCTCTTAAAATGACAATTTTACTCGCCATATGATCGCGAAATTAATTCGCTATTTTAGCGCGCGCTAATACAGTTGATTTTACAGTTACTAATACAGTTGTACGTGTTCAGACCTATCCTGACCACGCAGAATTCTACAACTACTGCCGCTGACGATACATACTGCATCCTCACTCAAAATCATAGTCCACGAAAAAGTCCACGAAATCCTCAAAACGAGCTATTGCGCCGTATATAAAGCGCCCAGGTCTCACTCGGTCAAATGAAACCCAGGGAGCCTGTCACGATTAGTGTGCTGCTCGCCAAAGGGCTCGCAGCAATTAAACGTAAGGATTTTTGACGAACGAAAAAAAAAAGGACATCACTTTCATAATGTCCAGTTCGAAAAAAGAAAAAAAAAAGAAAAAAAAAGAAAAAAAAAAAAGGACTTGATGGAGATTCGAACTCGGGCCGTCCGGGACTAAGCCACAAACTCAACCACTACGCTGTCCAAGAGCACATACTACCTACGAACTACATTTTTTTATTTTAAGCTAGATACGCATCAGAACGCGTGCTTAGGTTGCAAAATCCTTTTAGATCGATTTTAATGTTGCACTAAAAACTCCAAATGCGAAACATCTGTAAGCTTATTGTTGTCTATATTCGTTCACATCAAATTAATTATTGTTATCGTTGGATTCACGTTGAATTCCTGTTACGAAACGTGTTCGTAACAAAGCATTTGCTCACTAAGTTTACAGCTGATGGAAGGAGCGAGTGAGTGAGTGAGTGAGAGAATGAATTTTATTTAAACACCCTTGCCGATAACCTGTTCATCATGCTTTCACGTATACACGGGTTTAAAAGTAAGACTACACTGCATTCACTAGATTCAGTAGCTGACACTTAAGCTCGACCCGGAGCTCGATCGCTAAGCAAATGGCAAGTTTAATATATAAAACACAGAACTTGCCAGAGCAAAAATCCCACAGGAATAAGCGGCGAACACAATATCAAACGGTCCTATCCATCCATGAACGCCTTGAATTGTCTTGAAAGTGTGCAATTGTACGCAGTAGTTCTTTATCTTGCTTCTCGAGTACACAAACGGAGAGATTTTACGGTATGTATTTCATGGCCGAAAGCCATATAGTCGTCTATATAGACTTAAATATGCGTGCATAAATTTGCATGCGCTAATGTGACACGAAAAAAAACAAGAAAAGTCAACGCCGGATTTATAACTCGTGTGCTTCGCCACGAGTAATAACATAACCGTAAACAAACACAGCAGGACAGTCGCGTCTCAAGTAGTTTAAGGCCTGGGTCAAAGGCTCTTACCAGGAAAAACAGTTTATTCGTGATAACATAAACAAAGAGAATGGCACTGAATCGAAATTTGGCACATGGAAAGATCTTATCGTTCTTATCATTTTTAAGTATAATAAGCTTTCCCATAAGTCACGTGACATGTCACGTGGTCGTTTTTCTTAAAATAGCAAATATTTGACGAATTGCTGATTGGTTAAAGACAAAACATAAAATAAAAACGCTTTTCTGATGCAGATTAAATATTTCCAGCCCTTCACGTTTGGAATGATCTTCCATGGTTCTCTAAAAAAAATTCTGAGTAAAAAGGTCATTTTTAAGTCCAAAATTGAACCTTCTATAACTGTAATTTTAAAACTCGAGGACAATCATTCCAAACGTAGGAGGTTAAATATGTTCAACCTCCATTGGAAAAGCTAACTTATTTAACCATACGAAGAAAATTCGCTGGCATATCGCCGATTTGCTTAATTTTAAAATTTTGATCACGTGACATGTCACGTGACCAAACTTGTGCGTTGAGGCAGAAGAAGACGTCGAGATTAACATTCAGAGAAAATTTCAATCAACAATATTTTCCGAACAGACTTTAAACCCAGGCCTTTATTAAACTGCTTGAGATGCTAAGTGAGTAGCTGTTGTTTTATATTTTCAGTTAGCGGGAATTATTTCACCGGCTCTGTTCGCCAGTGTTAGGTTCAATAAGTCAAAGCAAGCAAATATACGGATATTTCTTCTAATATAAGCCGGTATCGTTTTGAAATGGCGAGACGGTTTATTGATTCCATGAATTTGTGAATAGATTTCAAGCGTCTACCACGCGACGCTTATCGCATCGCGGGTTTCGGCCCGTCTGGGAAGTTAAGCGGCCTTAAAGTGCCTATCACCCCTAGAAAGTTATTTTCAGAATCAACTCTATGTACATTGAATAGTTGAATGGTAAAATATTTCTTGTTTTGAACGTCGTGTTAGTGAGTTAGGCCCGGTTTAAACGTCGCATTTTACATGCGCCGAATCTAATACTAATTTAAGTCGACTTGAATTAAAAAAGTTCGGCATTTGATTTAAACGTCGCATTTAATTGTGCCGAATTTAATTGCCGAGTGCGAGTGACATCATTATTGCCAGACTCCGCTCTAAGTTTCCCGCCAATATGGCTGACAAAGATCAGGAGCACATTTTGCGTTTGCGGCGTTTATGCCTCTCAAACACCATTCGCGCTAACAGAAAACGGCGACTTATAATGCAGATGGCAGTGCATCACCTGCTAGCAAGAAGAAGACTTGAACTTGAGCGAGAGGAGACAGTGGTATTCGTTTCACTTTCCTGATCAAATTCTCGTTCATTGACTTCGTTCTCCATCTTCTCCCGAAAACAAGCTTCACAACGAGCTACACTTCTTCCTGCCTTCCAACCGGTGTTTCCTCGTCTACTTCGAAAACAGAGCATCTCATACAAAAAAAATGACCGCATGTCAAAGATGTATACTTTGTTGAAGAGAAGCACGAACCACACATTCTAGTAACCTCGACAGCCGCCATATTGCTTTCTTTTTGACACGCGATTCGCACGCGATTCGCGATTCCCTCCAATTTTCTGTGCGCATGTCATGTAGCATAAAACTGTGGAGTTATGGGTAAAATATAATTAACATAATTTAAGAATTCAATTCGACACATGTAAAATGCGGCGTTTAAATCAACTGTCGAACCTCAGTCGCATATTCGACTGGATCAGTCGAATATTCGACTGAACTCGCATTTAATACAAATCTGCCGAATTTAATTGATTTAAACGTCGCATTTTACATGCACTTAATTCGGCAATTAGATTCAGCGCATGTAAAATGCGACGTTTAAACCGGGCCTTATAGAGATTTGAATTTACAAAATGCTAATTAGATGACGTCAACCCGGGAATCATTTATTATACAACTACTTGTTTTCACCTCCAAGTAATATTTTTTACGAATCAATTGAGTATCCACAGTTAATTTTTAGTATTAATCAAATTAATTATCCTCAAGCTGTAAACTGCGCATTGTAGATTGGCGTAGAAATAATGGCAAATTCAAATCTCTATAACTCACAAACGCGACGTTCAAAACAAGAAATATTTTACCATTCAAATATTCAATGTACATAGAGTTGATTCTGAAAATAACTTTCTAGGGGTGACAGGCACTTTAAAAGCAAATTGTAAACATAACCCGAAATGGAAAATATTCTGTAAAGGTGAATAGAATAAATAGGTTAACGTATATTTCTTTTGAAAGGTTTCCGCTACGACCAACTGACCTCCAACCTCAATGGTGTCTGTGTAAAATGAACTGCTTGCGGGTCGCCGCCGTTTGATAATAGGGACTTTGAGGACGACGCCGCGGTCAGATCCGCGAAGGCCTGGGTCTGACGTCGTCGCTCTCCTGCCAAATTTTAATTTATTAAGCACGGATGCTGTTTTGACGTTTTGACAGGACGCCAACATTCTCAGTTCCTGATACACTTTTGTATCTGTTCTGTTATGGCAAGTTTTAAAGAGTTTCGTCAGCCCCATCTTCTCTACTACGATGTTGATCTTACTACTGATGAGGATTTCATAATCTTGTACCAGTTGTTTTCTTCACGAAATCCAGATTTTGCTTATGATTCATTCGATCGCTTGGATAACATGAACGACGACGAATGCAAAGCCGAATTTCGTATAGACAGGCAAATTATGAAATAGCGACACACACCGTTCTTAAACTCGACTAAAAATATAATTGAGCATCGATTGAAATCGTTGAAATCGTATGAACCAAAAAAGAAAAGTAAAACCTAAAAGCAATAAATACGCCGTCAAATTCTTCAAACTCACGTCGCCGCCGGCAAGACGACGTCATTTGTCAGGGGTATGTCATGCGCAATGGACCTAGTCCCAGTCTCCACCGCTCATTGACGGCGGCGTCGTCTTGAAAAATCCTCGTGCTTAAGCACCCTAATATAGTTTGCTTGCAGTGCACGCCGGGAAGATGGTAATATCCCCTTTGATCCGAAATGGATGAAATAAAGTACACGTAGATCAGATAACGTTGGCATTTATGTTGATATTTCTACATCTCGGTCAACACTCAACTAATAAAAACAAGACCTTTTTTTTTGTTGTTGTTTTTTTTTTTTTTTTGCCTCACGCACACTGAAATCCACTGCAACACTAGCAATACCAGCATTTTCCTCCTCAAACACAGAAATGTTATACTTTGATTCTACAGAGAGCACTTCGAAAGATTTTTTTCAAGGACCAAAATGCTATGAAGCTATCTAACTTAACGCCATTAATGCTTGCAGTCTAGTCTTATTTCACCAGTTAAAATAGAACATACATGACATCTAAAGGAGGTGTGGGCAACAAAACTGTTTAGTTTTGCGAGATATCAAAGGAATCTGTGTTTTAAGATTTGCTTCTTCGCAGTGCGCAGGGAAACCAAACACGTGTCTTCTTTATAGCTGAGTCAGCCGAACATAACGCACTCCTACATATCTAACACACTTCAATTATCACGGTCTGTATTTCAGTAATAACTGAAATAAAAATGAGTCATTTCAATTGTAACTGCTTTTTCTAAAGGTCAGAGAATCTATCATTTTGTCTTGCGGTGTAATGTCCCAAAACTTATTGAAGTCCTTAAGACATTTAGTATCAACGAAACGAACGATATTTTTATCCCAGCGTAAACAAATTGTTTTAGTTCAATTCTGGATCAATAAACCGAAATTCAAAAGGAACGAATAGTTTAGCGCCAGCCGTTTTGCGGCCTCAGCTAAAGATTGACCCTTCGAGATATACTTATCTCTTTCTGTAAGGTTTCTTTTATCACATACCATTGACAGCATTCTTGTTTGCACTGGACTGAGGTTTAGCTGCTTCTTTAAGAGAATCCTTCATTTGATGAATTTCCTGCGAGAACTTTGCATCCATCATTTTCATCTCTGCAGTAATCTCACGAACCACTAACTCATTTCTCACGAACAACGCAATGGTTAACAAAATCGCAAGGACAGCTACAACTGAAGAACCCATGTGAAGATATTTGTAACCTTCTTGCTTTGGTGATATTTTCGAATCCTTTTCGCGATCCATTGTTCACTAATCTTCATTCAGCCACTATACGCCCAAGATTGTGAAAGTATAGCCGTGGTCGCGTTCGCGGGAAAGTTTATGCGTACGGAGAGTCGAAACTTGATCGCAACAATTTCTGTAATATCGTCACATGATCCGGTCATGATCGGTAATATTAGAGAGAGCAGAAAATATTCAATTTACCGCATGCTGTGAGGATGATAACCTCCTACGCAGACCTTCTTTTGGATCGTCACTCGTTTCCCCTCAACGAAGGAAGGAATGCGCGACATGCTAAGAACTCATCCGAACTCATCCGAGGTCGTCTTCGAGATAGAAGCATAAATTAGCGTTCTAAGTCTAATTGTTATTTACTGTAATTATCTTTTAAAGGAGGAAACAGTTCTTTCTTTTTACAAATAAAGTTTGATAAAATCGCAATGAAGATGAATACCTCCTCTTCTAACAAGAAGGTCTGCATATTATAGGAAGCTACGAAGGACAACCAAACATAAAAAATCAAACGCCCAGGAAATATACCACAAAACGCTCGCCAGTGCAGAACTCGACGCACTAGGAATCATTGGGATAAAGGCTGCTGCATTGCTCGAAACTTCAGATTTTTCAGTCTTAAAGATGGCCAATTTACCTTAACAGCTGATCAACTCAGTTAATAAAACTAAACTTTTAAGTTTCACTCCCCCATCGACGTAGCCCCACAGTTTCTTTAGAATCTAACACCATTTATTATATTTGAGAGAGCTGAGGGAATGCACTTTTATTTGCTTATTCATTCATTCATTCATTTATTTAGTAAGTTAGTTAATTTACAAAAATTATGACGATACGCGACGTAGAGACAGATAAAACTGAAGAACCCCTGTGAACACTATGATATCTGCAACTTCTCTGCTTTGCTATGATTTTAGGATCCTTCTCGTAGTTATCCATTGCTCACTTATTTTTATTCAGAAGGTACGGGAAGTCGAAACTCGATCGCAGAAATTACTGTTAAAAGTAACACTGTAATATCGTAACTCGTAATATTAGAGAGAGCAGAAAAGATTCAATTTACCACATGCAGCTAGGATAACCGTAGTCGACTACGAGTAGTTCCTCATTTTTGTTAGGATTAGTCAAGTAGGCAAGCACTCGAGCAGACGCGAAAACCAACTCGCACGAGGAGACGCACCTTTTAAAGTGCCAATAACCACAAAAAAAAAACGTTTTTAATTCGAAAAAATCACTTCATTTTTCTGAGTATTTTTTGTTCTAAGTTATTTATTATTTATTTATTTATTTTTAAACGATGGCATTAATTCCCTATCTTGGTAAACACTCGTTTAACTAAAACAAGACCTAATTGTTTTTGCTGACGTCACTTCAAAGAATTTTACGGCAAGACAAGTAATACACAGAGCAACCTATAAACGAGGAATGGTCAGGACAACGCTTAGAATTAATGGCAATGTACTGTTTTTCCATATCATTTCAGTACCTTTAAAGGACACTAGGTGAAAGCTAAATACAGTTTGATCTTTACGGTTCTTTAAGCTGAATATTTGAAGACTTTTGAAAGGCAGAAAATTTTAGGGAAAAGAATCTTATCCCCCAAATGTACTGGCTGCTTTCTCCATTCCGAAGTCCGAGATGACCTAAATATTTGCTCCTCGACACGACATCTCTTATCCCTCCGAAGACAAAAGGTGAAAAAGTTTCCGATTTTACGAAAGTTTGAGGCAACCATGATTTTGTTAAAGAAAACTGTTTTTTGTAGTCGCAACAAGGTAAAAAAAAATTAAGTAAACTGCAGAAGACCGCAAACGATAATGCTGCTAATGATACGTAGGATTTACGAGAGCCCTAACCAGCCTTCTACGCATAAGGTTTTACTTCCGGTTGAATTTCAAATGTTGACTATGACGACTACATCAACAAAACCAACGTTTTAATTTCAACGCATTCAACGACCAATGTCACCCAGTTTTGTTTGGTTTAGCAGGTAAAGATACGGCTGCTAAATTTCAAAGTATAACGGGATCTGATTGTCGCTAAATATGAGCGATTCGTTTCCGAAAATAATTAGTATGTGTCTTGGAAGACGAAGCTATAAGCGGCCACGAATATTAAAGAAGTATGTTGCTTGCTACAGGGACGAGTAAAGGGAGGCAGAAATCCTGAAGAAAGCCCAAGGGTGAAAAGAAATATTACCACTAGGTTACCCATTTTAAGTAACAACAACACAACAACGCTATCAGCATTCTATATTTTCTTTATTAGGTAGTACTCTTTGCTAAAACTTGAAATACAAATCTAGGGAAACGAAGGTCACTTGAAGCCCAATTAAAATAACATGAAACGAATGCAAATGCAAATGCAATGCAATTCCTCGATATTTCTTACCACTGTTTGATGAAATAAGCCTAATCAATGACCACAGCGTGTCCATCAACAAACTTAGCTGTCCCTTCAACTGATTTGGTCGGATATGATAGCGTTCAGTGGCGAAACGATAAATACACAGCTCCCAAACGACAGAAATCGGTTGACTTATGAGACAATATTTCTTCTTAATAACAGCAGCACGTAAAGCTTTTCTTCTTTCTTTTTCAGCGCGATGTTTTCCTGTAATTGTTAAGTCTTGTACAGTCCTTTCGAACGCCATTCCACACACACAACATTACCTCGTCTCCAGAGCTCAACCAAACGAAACGAGAGCTCTGGGGACGAGAATGCACACACGAAAGGCTTCATTATTTCCGGTTACTGGTACTGAGCAAGCGCAATAATACATTAATGCATTAGGCATGCGCTAACGGATGTCGTGGATTTTACGACATCCGGAAGGCTTTGGTCCAAGAGCCTTCGTTTTTTCCGCTGACCTAACGAAACGCGGGCTATGGGGTCGAGAATGGTCAAGCCCCTCCAAAATAAACTTATTTGCCATGACACTATGTCTTTTGCTGTTGTGTAGTGGAGTCAAAATCTGATCTTTTCTTTATGTCATTATTTCCATGTTGTTATGTCGTTATGTCGCTAGTGTGAACCAGGCTTAAGTCACGATTGGTTTTGGTTTTACTTCTGATTGGTCGAGATAGTGGCGCGGGATTTTTTAGCCAATCACAAAGCGTAGCAATGCAAAACCAAAGCAATCGCGAAATTACTTGCGACACTCAATTGAACTAATCGCTCTTTACAACCGAGTGCAATGCCACTACTTTCAAAAAGTAGGCTGAGTCGGGTAGTAGTCGAGCACCGCTACACTTGTCTGCACACGGTTTGGCGAGTGTCAACATATATTTTATGTGCTTCACGATCCCACCCTCAATGGACGAAATAGAAGAACGGTTCCTCAGTGTCTGTAAAAGTTTCCTTTCAAAGCATCAAGTCTGAATTAAACATAACAATAATGGGACTAAAACCAATTCATAATTCTTTAAGGTAATGTATGGAGCACTGTGTGAAAATCCACGCAATTTAAAAGGCAACGATTCAGCACATCAGCCGTATCGTGCTTCCATTGCTTACTAATGGACACTTACGAAAGTATAATTTTGATCAAAAGATTATTGTAATAAAAAAAAACTAACATTTTTGTCTTGAACAACTGCAAACAATTACACAGAAGTAAAACGTTGTTTATATTCAATCGGTAGACTAGCAATTTTTCACATATTAACCAGACGACAATTAGTATCCTATCACCTCATAGGTCAATAACCAACTGCAGTTCTGACGTAGGCAGGGAAACTATATTGAAGAATAAGTTTGCTCCTATCACAGCTTAACACCTTTTCTTTATGTAGTTCTAAAAAAATATAAGTTAAATGAGCGGCGATTTTCATTGATGTAAGACAACAACAATCGTATTTTTTAAGAATATTTCGCTTTAAAAAAAAGTTTACCCTTGAGAGGCTCTTCGCCTATCTTGTCCCCAGGGCCTTCTCGGTATTCAAAATGGTGGCAATAACGTGACCTTAAAATCTGTCTTTACAATTTTTCGAGGATACCGCCGGCATCCAATTATATCTCCAACAAATTTTGAAAGTTCAAGGTTACGTGATCTGCTATGGGCAAGAGTCCTCTCTTGCATTCATTTTGAGCACCAAAAAGATTATGGGGACGAGGTTGCTCTTAACCGTTACTGTTCGCAGTACATTAATGTTATGGTAACCTGACCATGTCCATCTGTATTGTAACAGCATTCATTCTGTTGATTTTTTCCAGTATTGTAAGATCCTCCTCCTCCCCCACAAGAGTCAGCTAAATTTTCTCCGCTACTTCCTCCAGAGTAGCCTCCGCCTCCTCCACCACCTCCACCAGCTCCATAAGCACCACCACCGCCACCAAACCCTCCGTCAGCATTGTTATACTTGGCTCTTCCGCCCACACCTCCTTGAAGAAATCCTTTGCCTCCTTCTCCACCATTCCCCACGGTACCACCGAACTGCTTTGAACTTCTTCCATTGGAGTAAAAGCCACCCCCGCCACCACCTAATAAGCAAAAAAAAAAAACGTTTTTCTTATGTTTACAGTTTAAACCACTGTCAATTCGCTGATATTAAAGGTCGATTTTATTGAAACATTTTCTAATTAGCCTTAAAATCTCCTGAACCAACCTTTAACATAAATATAAATTTTCGGTATGAATAAAAGTCCGACTACCGATGGCCCTGTTCGATAACTCTTGTGTATCACTTGGTGTTACTGAGTGACCGACTTTTATTTCCATACGAAAACGAATTAAAACTATTTCATTCCCTTTAAACACATAAATTTTGGAAAGAGTCGCAAATCTATTGACGTCATACAATAGAGTAAATTTAACTTTTGATGGAGTTGATGAGCTGAAGTCAGTTGAGGAGATTTGTTCAGACTGTATTGTTTTCTCACCTGAATTGTCATCATCAGCGTTCTGTGCACCGTGTCCATCGCTCCCCCCAAACCATGACTTGTATCCAGCTCTCCCTGATATGCTCGTGGATGCATCGCATTCTGTGTGTCTTGATGTAGCAGATTCTATGCCTCCTCCTCCTCCAGCTATTATCAAAGGCGCGTTGCTTCCTCTCACTACAAACGTGCCTCCACCGCCTCCAGAGCTATGAGCTTTTATGTTAACCCCACCTCCCTGACCAACAAGAATCTGAATTATTTCGCCTTTGGATAAGTGAAAAGTTCCTATCATTCTAGCGCCCCTTCCACGGTACTGACGGCTGTTCTTCCATATATCGTACCCCCCTGCGGCTCCTATTGCTTCTATTTTGTAGTCACCTGTGTACGGCACATTCCATCTTTGAATACCGCTGACCACTGTAACTTGACCGTCATGATCCTGACCATTGTAGTGGCTGTCAAGTGATGTTGGACCCAGTCTCCCACTTGCACCGAGGTTTGTAAAAACTGCTTTAAATTCTGGGAAATAACGACGTACAAAACAGTTTAACGTGTTAATTAGCAAACGTTAAAACTATGTTCAAAAGTACAAACAAATAAATAAATTGCCGTTATTCAATGGCTTTTCTTATCACTGCACTCTTTTATTTTAGTGAAAAAAATTATAGGTTAATAATGCACTATAGTCCAAGAACGAAAAGGTTAAGATCCAAGATCCGAACTATATCAGAAGCAAAAGCCAAAATCCGGGCCCCAAAACGGTATAAATTTTTAATCAGCTGAATTGGTAGGATCCACAAATCCGTTAAAATCTTTTTCTGAATCCGAAATCGGGGCAAAATTATTTACAAATTCCGATCCGTAGCCTCTACTCATCCCCCTCTCTAAGGTTGTTGATTCGTATAATATTATTTACGACTCCAAAAAAAGAGTTCTCGATCGGAAATTGCAACTCATTATAGGGGCAACAGACAGGTCGTTGATTCCATGTGATTCGTACGACCGGTATGGAAGCGCGTTGAAAACATGTAAGCTTACGATAGCAAATCTGAAAAAAGTAAAAACAAACCAGCCTCTGTTTAGGGACTGGCAAGACACTCCGACTGACTACAAGTCCAAACATAGCATTTTTGGCTAGAAAGACAAATAATGAACTTAATGTACGTCGTTAAGTTTTTCCGTCAGAAGAGACTTCTGACAGATGTGTCAGCGAGACGAACATGTCCCCTGGAAGGGAGGGGGTGGGGGGAGGGGGTTACAATCAGTTTCCAGTATGGTACAATCACAAATGCGACCGTTTCTAATTTATTCATAATACCTTGTCTACGCCCTTCCACTCGTAACTGAAACGGACTGCCCACGATAGCTTCGCCCGCTACTGTTATGGACAGGCTGAATTCTCCTACTGTTTCCGGTTTGTACGTCACTTTATAGCAGCCATCTTTGGTGTCTGTTATGCTGGGTTTCGTGATCCTGCCGGTCTGCAATGACTGGATGTCAACATTCACTTCATCAATTTGACTGTAAGTTGTTTGTCCCTGCGAGTCCTTTGTAATTATCGTAAAGGTTGAATCTTCGCCCAGACGACCCTCTGTCAGACCCTTATCTTGCGCAATTGACAAGGAAGGCTCCGTGTTGGTGAAACCAAACTTTCCCAGTGCGTTTTCAGTTAAGGCCGACATATCACTTGGCACATACTTGACCTCGGAGCAATTTAGTTTGACGCGATATTCATCAGGCAAAGATGACAGTTCCTTAAATCTTTCTTCTAGTATTTCTTCGACGTTTATAATCTCCGGTAAATTATTTCGTTCGATGACATCTTTGCCGAATTCCAAGCTGCTGTCTATTTCCACCATTTTTTTATCTAAGGTAGTCATTTGAGCTAAGAATGAATCTTGCAAACTTGCTTTCTGCTTGAGTAACTCTTCGGTCATGGTGGCTTCACGTTGTCGAATTAATTTTATGCAGAGCTCAGCGCCTCGGTGAACTTCATTCGCCGCTTGATCGATGCTGTTGTTCATTCTTTCCCTTTGCTTCTCTAGAGATTCTTTGCGATATCTTAAACGAGAGCAGTTTTCTTCAACCTCTTGCATTTTCTTTCCAATTTCTGATTTCTTGCTTTCAAGCGCTTGGTCGAAGGAGATGAAATCATGGTCTCGATGTTCCAACATGGCGCAGTCACGACAAATGCAAATGTTGCATTTGTCGCAGTAAAACCTCAATTCATCTTTGTGCTTCTTGCAAACGTTTGTCTTGCGAGCGTAATCTTGCATATCGCTTGAGACAAAGTTTCCTATTTCTTTAAAATGATGTCTTTTGAGAACTTTAATTTTTATGTGGACCCCAGCACAGTCTTCACACAAGAAGCAGTTACAATCAGAACAATAAAACTTCAATGATTTCTTTTCATCGCAGCTTCCACAATACGTTGAATCTTCTTGCCCTTGCGCGTCGTAAGCCTCTACAATTTCCACCATCTGCTTGTAAAACAAGTTGGATGGCAGGCATTGAATGTTGTTGTTAGAACACTCAGTGATTTGACGGCATGTCGGACAACTTAATTCTCCCTCACGCTGCTGTCGCAACCAAGCTTCGAGACAGGTCTTGCAGAAGGTGTGGAGGCATTTTAGTATTTTCGGTTCCTTGACTTCGCTGAACTGCTCCTGACACACAGAACATTCTAATTCTTTTCTAACATCGTCGAAAAAGTTTCTACTTTGAGCCATAGCTTCTAATGAATGGACACGAAGAGCAGCAATAACACAACAATTCTCAAAAGGGCGGAAGTTATAATTACACCCAATGGCGCTTGTTCCCAGGACTCCTATGTTAGTATGCGTTATTGCACCTATGTCCTCTGTGTGGTAGCGGACACAAGTCCTATGACGTAATGTGATATGTTGAGCCAATCATATAATGCGATCTATTGTGGTCTATTAAATAGGATATTCTAGGGGATCATGCACGGTAGCAATTAAT